>JAPDSC010160938.1:28141-78099 GCA_026290005.1 Latrodectus geometricus
TATGGCTAACTATTGGGTACACAACACGGTAAGGTCAAATATAATTTCAATGGCAAATAGTACATTTTTGGAAACTTAAAGCCAGTAGTTATGACCTACATTCAAGTTCAACGAAACCCCGTCTTTCAACAGAAAATACAAGACATGAAGCACAGACTGTGCTTCATGTTTTGTATTTTCTGGGTTTATCAGGTCATTGAATGTTGAAAAACCAATCCACCACCTTTTTCCGGCTATTTAATTGATAAAGTTTTGCTTTTATATGAAGCAGCATGGAATGAGTTGATTGTTCTGTATTCTAAGCTTAATTAGATTCCATGCTTTTAGCAGCAGTTTCTACTTATTTCACCCCCCCTTAACCCTCAAATGTTTGTTTTTATATCATATTTCTTATGTAAAATAAATATATTTTTAATTTGTTTTTTTATGGTATTGCAATTTTATGGTAATAATAATTTTCTCCTCAAAAATTTATTTAAATTTTTAATAATGAACAAAAAATTTAAAACTAAAAAATAATTATTTTCAAGCAATCAATATAATACTAAAATCAACTCAATAATTAACATTTTTATGAGAATGTTTAACAAAAGTTTACAGTGTGATTTTGTTTTGTAAAAATTTAAATGTGTAAATAGTATTGTACGTTCTCGTTTTAGTGACACAGTTTTGAAATTTATTTAAAAAAATCTTTGTTGTATTTTAAGTTAAATTTATAAAAACAATTTTATTTAAATCTTTTTAAATTTTACCAAAATTATCAATTTTTCCATTATTTTTTAGAAATTTTCATAAAAAAGGCATAAAACTAATTATAATATGAGCTATTGTTATTACATTCCATTTACAAATGTATCAGAAAGGAAAATCTAATTTATATGCCTACAAAAATAATAATGAAAATAAATAATATTTAAATGGAATTATTATAATACAGATTTTGTTTTAATACTTTCCCTTGCCACCTACTCTGTCTTTGAATGAAATGAATTTGCAATAAGTGGAAAACTTGTCTAATAATAGCTTATGAAATGAGTAATTTTTCCATTTTTTAAAATAAATTTTTGCTTAGCTTATATATATATTTTCTATCTTATTTTATTTTTTAGAACTTATTTTACTTTCCTTATTTGTATTTAAAGAACACTAAATTAATGCATTGTATTTGTATAAACTTCTGTAATAATGATTTATAAAATGGAATTATATATGTAAAAAATGCTAACTCTTTTAAGAACAGAGTATTTAGAATTTACGTTTCATATTTTTTGGCAAAGTTGAAAAAATAATTAATTTCGTAAAAAAATATATTACAAAATATTTCTAGAGAAAAATTATCAATCTAACTATATGAACAACATATTACAAATCAAATTAAAGGATTTGAAAAAGCAAATGACGTACTATATTGTCAGGAAAGAAAGAGAAAGAAAGTAAAAGTAAAATATCTCACTTGTAAAAAATACTGTTGTTGTTAAAGTTTTTAATGGGAATAGAAATGTATGTATAAAGTGTGAAATTCTTTAATTTATTATTAAACAAGCCGAAAGTTATGCGATATATATATATTGTTGGATGATTGCATATTTTAATTGTAAACAACACGTCAAGTTGTCGCAACTAAAATTCAACAATGACAGAAAAACTGCAATTATTTGTCCAACTTGAAAAAAATTGTGTTAAAACTTTATCAAGTTTTCTGGAAAATATTAATTCAATATTACCCAGAAGTATTTTAATCACATTTAATCATAGCTTTGCCAAACAAAATTTACTTATTGCCGATTATTTTACATAAACATAAAAAGTAGAAAAATTTTCTGGAATTTCAGATATTATAAAATTTCATTTAAAGTGATATATCCATGAAAAAAATAGTAGAAGCAAATAACTATTTAATAGGCAAAAATCTGACTAATAGTTTTCAAAATTTTTAAAACGAAAAATTTGATTTTCATGTGTATAAGTATAAATTTTTATATTTTATATATAATTTAACTGTAAATTTCTATAAATATTATAAGATAAAGTCTCAGTATAGCGCTTTTTCTTAATAATTGGCTGCGTCCAATCACTATAAATTTTCCACCTGTTAAATTTCAGTTATTTTTCATATTATCTTGTTTCGAGAAAGAAACTAATGTCAGAGTAAATAAAAACACCAATCGGAAATTTTTTTGTGAGTAAAATTATTGCAGTGATATGTAAAAATATTTAATTTCTTGTTATGTAAAATACCATTAATTTCTTATACAATTTTTGTTTAATTTAAATGTAACATTTGATAGGAATATTTAATTACTTAAAATAATTTTTAAGATACCAGTATTAATATTTTTTTTTGAAACATTTCCTTTGATAACAATTGTTTTACTGTAAAAATAGCAAACAAAGAGGAAAATAAAAACAATCGAAGAATAAATTAATATATACTTTCAAATTACTTTCATCATTTAATCAAAAAATAACATGGTGTATATATTTTGCAGATTGGAATTTTATGCTCAAATCTTAAAAATTGATATTAATTTCAAATATGAAAAAAGTTCGTGAAAATTAATAAATTAATTTTCACTTTTTTAAGATTTTATTTAATATGCATTAGATTTAAATTTAATTATTTTTAAAACTGAAAACACTATTTTCTCTTAATATTTAGATGAAGAATAAAGTTTATTTAATAAAGATAAAGAGGCTAGTTATTTCAATTAAAATCTATTGTTAAACTGCATTATTTGCATTAAAACCCATATATTGGACTTTAAATTACGCAAAATGCGGACAACATGAAAGAATTCTAATTTTTTATATAATTAATTTAATCTAAGAACCGAGATAAAAAGAAAGTAACAACAAGATGTGAAGATCTAAATCTTAATTTAAGATAAAAGCTTAATAATATTCATGTTTAATTTTTCCTAAAATGAACTGCTCAGTGTGTGGTTATTTTTACAGTGCATGTATTTATCTGGCTTAAACAACTAGTATATTTTTCAACTTAATTATATTAAAATTATGCAAATTCAAGATGGAAATGTTAATAATATTTTATTTAAAAACTAACATGGAAAAACTAGAGTTTGATATGTGTGATGAAAAGGATTTATAAAAGTGAAATATTTTTTTTATAAAATAATGTATTCTATTAAGAATAATTGTCAATTTCTAATGCTATTAGTAAATAAAAAAATAAATTTTTAATTATTATTAGTTTTACTTTTATATTTTTTTTTATTCTTGATAGTTTTCTTTGGTCAAAAATTTGACAATCAAGGTGGGAAAATAAGAAACACACGTTGTTTGTTATATCATTAAATGAATAAATCTTAAATCTATAGCAAATTGCGTTTTTTTTATCAAAAGTAGTAGTTAAATATTTATTTCACAGCTTTATTTGAAAATTTTTAAAAATCTAAATGATTAAAAAATATCTTATACTCAAAATTAAGATTTCTTATTATACTTAAAAGCATTCCAACATTAGATTTTATTTTTGTTCTATGGCTAAGGATTTTAATGTGTTTAAATCTTAAATGTATATTTGAATTTCGTATTAAGCAAGTTTTTAATCATTGGAAAATATTATTAAAGTTTACATATCCTGTGTTATAATTGTTTGAACAAAAAAATTGAATGAAGTTTGTTTTTAGTGAATATGTGCTCTGATCTTGGAAATTCTCGTTTCACTTCTGAGCTTCCCTGTTAAAGAAAAAATCAAATATTTCCTTATTCAGAAATTAATTTTTCTTAAAAAAAACTTTTTGAGAAATATTCACATTAAATTCTTTCCCACCTCACTTCTGTGTTTCATTCTTTAGCAATAAAAAATTTTAATGTGTAAACAATTAATTCATGTAGCCATTTTCATGGCAATTCTTTAAGTCGTCCTAGAAATCGTATTTAAAAGAAAAATGCTATACGGAATGTCACTCATAATAAATTATAAGTGTCTGCGCAAAATTAATATATTTTACTACCATCTCACATTTATCATGACTTCTTTTCTATCGAGCACGTATGGAACATCATTGGCCATGGACGGAAAACGGAAGTATCCACTATTCATCTTGAAAATCAATTATTATTTTGAGGGAGAAAATTCACCATATGATAGTAATTAAACACATTAATTTTCTAATATAATTTTTGTTTTGTTTTAAATTCCATGTTTTGTTTTAAATTCCGAATGGGCATGTAAATTCTATGTACATTTCAATGCTCATTCTAAAGTCAAAATAATTAACTGAATATGTAAAGATTTATAATTAAGAAAAATTACGTGCCTGCAATTTTAAATTTAATGTTTCATTTCCTCCCAAAGAAAATTCATTTGAGTATTTAATTTTTTATTTTTGATTAATTTGTGCATGTTAACTGTAGGACATTATAAATAATTACAAAATTTTAATATTTATAGAAAAATTTCTTCTCTGAGCACCACTTTCTTGTTAAAATAAGCATATATATTAGTTTGGGGAAAAAGTTATTCATTATTTTTTCGGTAGACGTCTGTAGTGATCGCTATCTCGTGAGGTATCTATCAAACAATTTCAAATTTATGCTCATTGGAAAGGTTACATTTGACACTAAAATATTCTCTTGCGCTTTTTTGTTTGATTAATTCAGTTATGAGTACAAGGTTTTAAAAATAGAAGACAACAAGCAGAAAATTCGATACATTTTAGTTTTTTTTATAATGGCGAAAATGTGGTGGCTAAAATTGTGAAAGGTGTTTATCGTCCTATATATGACTGTAACAACCAGTTACGCACAATTTTGGTTTCGTCAATTCCATTTGGGTATTTGGATGCTAAAGATGCACCTCGCATGGATACAATATCGTCGAGAATGTCTATAAAATATCAAAAATTATCAAACTTGACAGCATGTCAGCAGTCGTAGCTTCGCACAAGACCTAAAAATCTACATGAAAACTGTTTTAAACCTTTTTACAAAGCGAATCTGAAAGAAGTTACAAAAAGTTCACGTAAAAATAATGGATTTCTTATTCCCCAACCTAATATGTATTTACATACATAAATACACATCTCTTCTTCTTCATCGGCATTATAGTCTAGAGCAGAGGTGGGGAACCTTTTTATCACAAGAGGCCGCATTTAAATTAAGCAGCAATAAGAGAGGCCGCATAAGATGATTGACCAAAGAAAGTGACTTTTGTGAAATTATTATAGTTTTTCTATAGATTTAACAATTTATTGCATTATATAGAAAAAATAAAATATAATACAACATTTTAAATATAATATACATATAAAATAATATAAAAATATTATAAAAAATACAATAAAAAATATTTTTTTATTCATTAAGTTAGTGACTTATTTGGCTTTGTTTTTTGTTTGATAGAAATTGTATATTTGGATCAAGCTTCGTAACACACAGCTTTAATTGATCCTCTAAATGTGCATCTGTAATTTGCGTTCTTAAATTTGTTTTTATTTTTGACATGAGGGAAAATGTTGTCTCTCAACAGTAGTTACTTCCGAAACAGGAAAGTAAACGGCGAGCATGTTCTCGAAGGCATGTATATTCAACAGCATTTTTCCAGATTTCTATGGGATCCTTTTTAGCTTTAAAAAGGGATTTGATGTTACTATCTTCACCTAAATCAATTAACTCCATTTGTAGTTTGGCAGGAGCCTCGAATATTTCTATTAAATGTGGTTCAAATGCCAGTTTCATAGCAGGAGTGTGCTCGTCGAAATCAGAAAATCTATTAGTATACTATTCTATTAAATAATCTAAGACACCTACATATTCATCGAATATTATATTTTCACAGTTCTACTCATTTAAAATTTTAGCTTGCTCCGGGAAGTGTTGTGCACATATTTCCGATCGACAAAGCAATGTTTTGAAAAATGATAATTTTTTTCTAAATGCTTGGATCTTTTGCCACATTTTATAAATATACCTCGTTTCACCTTGCAGGCAAATATTTAAATTGTTTTGTTTTGTCATCATGTCAGACAAAAATGCAAGGTTTCTGAGAAATACTTCATCTGATAGAGCACATTGTTTTCCTTCTCCTTGATGAAAGTTTAAAATTTGTCATCGTAAAGACAAAACTTTTATCAAAACCTGACTTGTTGATAGCCAGCGAAACTTGCAGTAGTATGGTAGGTTAACACTATATGTTTCCTCATCTAAAGAGAGCATCTGCCGAAATTTACGATGACGCATTGCATTTACGCGAACATAGTTTACAATGGAAATGATTCTATTCAGAGTGTCTTGCAAAATTGTAGATTTTGCGCAAAGATTTTGCTGATGCAAAATGCAGTGAAATATCAATTTTTTCAAGTTTAAATTTTCCTTTTTTAACAAAGTAACGAATCCTTCTTTTTTGCCTCTCATGGAAGGTACGCCATCAGTGCAGACACTGACTAAATTGCTGACATTCAATTGTAATTTATTACATACTTCTTTGAAGTTTTCGAAAAAATCGGCTCCGCGAGTTCTTCTAGTTAGTGTACCCAACGCAAGTAGTTCTTCGTAACATTGAAAATCTTTTGTTATAGCACGAATAAAATACAAAATTTGTGTCGAATCTGTTTTATCAGTGCTTTCATCTAAAGTAATTGAAAAATAAACATCTTCATTTTGTATAATTGTATGAAGTTGCTCTGTTACATTTTGCGCTCATTCATGCTGTCGATCTGTTACAGTTCTGAAAGAGGTAATTGTTTGTATTTGTACATTTTTTGGATCTAACATACTCACTGCTTCAACAATACATTCTTTAATTATTTCACTGTCACTAAATGGTTTTCCCCTTTTTCCAAGTATATGTGCTATTTTATACGTAACAGCAACTGCAGTGGAATTTTGATTTACTAAGGCACTAAAAGATGCCTGATGATGATGCTTCTCATTTTTAAACTTTTGAACAGCTTTTCGTGATTCACCTTCAAAAGCAAAATGTTTATGTTCTTTATGAGTTAAACAGTGTTTATTTGCATTCGCTTTTTTTAAAGAATTTAAAACTGTATTGCACAACAAACACATCATTTTATCTTTCTCAGCAGTAAAGAAAAAATCTAACTCCAATTCTACATTAAATTTTTTGTTTTCATCACCTAATTTTCTTCTCTTATTATTTACCATTATGGATAAAAAAAAGAATATCAAATAGTATCTTTAACAAATGTATACTTTCTAGAAATACAATAAAACCGTGTAACTGTTATAAGCACGCACTGTTAACTACAGTTTGATGAAGATCGCAACAGGGAAGCGTTGAGAAATGCGAATCATAGAAGCCAAAGCAAGGTGTGACACTCAAATTGGAGATCTGAAACAGAGTTTTGTTTACTTCTTAGACAAGGTAGTTAGCTCTGCTAGCGCTAGTTTAAATAGTCCGTTTCAGACTAGTATTCTGACGTCATGTTACAATATGATTGTATTTGGCTGGATTTTTTACGCAACTGTCATGGTGTTGATGTAGAATAGTTGTTTGAAACGAACTCTACCATTTTGTACTAGGTGGCAAAGGGCCGCACAAGAACCTTGCGGAGGCCACAGGTTCCCCACCTATGGTCTAGAGTATGTCTTAGCACATTGTCTTTCCAAGCAACTATGTATTTAATTTTGATTTGCAAATTCTAATTCATTAACGTTTTTAGGTCAACCAGGAGATCATTCATCTATCATTTCTTAAGTCTGCCTCTTGTATTGTCTCCAGTGAAAAATCTTTGCTACTTGGTTGTTGGGTGATCTCTCAATATATTCAAGATATGAGAGTCTGTGCTTTTCATAATTTAACTATTTATTTATGTTTGATGAAAGTCTTTTTTTCATTATTACTTCTTATTCTCAAACAATTACCACTAACATGTATTATGCCATATATTTTTTTTAAGTAGTTTTCGATCAAAAATTAGTAAAGTATTTATTTTTTCGTGAAAGTGGCCAAGACTTGCGTCTATAAGTTACCACGCTCGGGATGGATAGTAATTATAGTAATTTTTTGTTTAGCTCTGCATTTTTTATCAACGTTTATATTCATTCATACATACGTATCTACATACAGATATATATAGTTGTGCAGCCAATTTAAGATAAATTCTTTTAATGCGCCTTAAGAACTTTTTGTGTCCTTTTGCATAACATTCACACTTTTTATTTCCAACTCTTGGTTGAACTAGAATATTCCACCTTTTATCATAACAAGACGCGGAAATGATGACATCTTATACAGTGGGGCATTTAGGGCTGTGCCCTCGTTTCGCCGAAAGTGGTGGATCGTCGTAATTTAAAAGCAGGCACCAAGCAGAAGATTGACAGGCTTGGCCTGCCACACCTAGAAGTATCATTTAACATAGAAAGCATTGCGATAACGACATATTTTACGTGCCCTTGCTTCCATTAGGTAACATAACGGATCTTCTATTGGGTTGGAATTAGAACGCACTACCTTCTGATAATGAGAAAGACGGCTTAATCAACAAAACCACAGAGATCTCATGTTGTTCAAACTAAATATGAACTACCAGATTAAAACGGATAATTTATTATCTGTTTGCATATTTTCTAATTTATATTTTATCAAGCACTTTTGATACAGTATTGACCAGATACATAAAAAAATATCATTTATTAATCCTGATCTTTTACGTGGTTGATTGTTAACTGCAAGGGAAAAGATTCTTCACATAATGACATATAGGTCAGGCTTTAAGTACATGTAATTTTGAATTTTCAGCCTCAATCCGAATTTGAAAATATGAATTTTTTTATTTCTCTCATTTTTAATTATTTTCATTTTAACTACGTTTATAAAAAATTAAAAATTCATATTTATGAAGTAACTCTTTCTTGGAGTTTGATTTTTCCATTTAACTTAAAGTATATAGAATTATATGAATTATATATAGAAGTTTATAATTTGTAACTATTTTTTAAATGCCATATCTCATATATTTCTATCTCTTATTAAATTGTTTCATAATTTGAATAGATTATAGTCTGTGCAGCATTATCACAAATTTAAGTTATTCTTAAGATTTCTTAAGTTATTCTTAAGGATAATATTATTTCATAATTTAGAAAAAGAAATATATGAGGAGGCTAGAAATCTTACAAAAATTTATGATTCTCTTTCGGGAACCAAAGCTAAAGTGCGTTTAATGTATTTAACTGAAATTAAGATTCTTGTGAAAACATTTCGTATTATATTGCGATAAATATATAATAGACTTTTTTAAATTGGCTATACTAATTACTTTTTTAAATTTCAGTTTTGATTAGAAATAAAAGGTTTTTGGGGATGTATAGCAGATTTTTTACTCTGTAACTCATAACTTCAAGCATTTCATTTAAGAATAATTAAAAAAATTCTAACCTGAAATAGAGTGTGAATTCTCAGATATTTTAGAGTCTCTAAAAATCTTATTATTTTTATTTTTTGGTTGCATTTACCTAGTTAATTAACTAATTGTACACTTATGCAAAATTTGTGATTGCTTAGAATGTTTCAGTTTGGTTCTTAATCTAAAGGCATTATGTTCTAAAATGTTTTCAATCAGTTTTATAAAAATGAATCCTAATTACGCAGAATGAAGAAAATGCAAAAGCTCTATCTTGACAATATGTATGTTTATGTACTGATAAAATTTTAGTATAAATTATTTTAAAATTTGATGATCTCCAAAAGTTGAATTTCTTTTACTTACATCACAGTAAGACATTTAATATGTAAGGAAATTTAATTTGAGAAAGTTCATTCTCCAATGTTTCGAACTTCTTTATGATATTCGAATTTATTCAACAGAAGTTTACAAATGAGTGTATTCATTCTCAATAACTTCACGTAGTAAAAACATTCAAAAATATAAACTACGTGACAAAAATTTAAAAATTACCAACTTAATGCAAATTACATTAAGAGAAAGAAACAAAAAAGAGAGGCAGCAAATTTAAAACATATTTCTTACAAGTATGAAACGCCAACAGAAAATTTTGTTCCCCTAATCCAAAAAGCTGTAAAAGTTAAATGACAAAATCAATACCTATTAACAGTGGAGTTAAGTTTATCTGTATTTCAGCGTCATAACTATAGTGATACATGAATGTTTGATGGATTTTTCAATCTACATTTTATGGTGTCAGATAATAAGAATAAATTACTTTCAAGAGTATAATTTTTTATAAACCATATACATTCAATTAACTACTTGATTAATTAAAAGCTATTTATGAGTTTATTATCAATATAATTTATTAAGCAAATCAATTTTCCTGAGGTTCTAATTTAATTGAGGGATGTTCAAGCTACGTAATTAAATTTTAACATTTAATTAACTTTAAAAAAGATAAGATTTTTTGTTTGATAGTTCGAATTATGATTATAACCAGTCATTAATATTGTTCTGATAATGAATATAAGGCAGTGTAGAAAAAAAAATTGATTGCAACTAAAAATCGCAGAAAGAAAATTTTTATAAAGTATGGATTTAGATAAATTTTTTCCTTTCTCTTTGGTTCCTTGGTTGATTAATTATTCTTTTAAAGTTAAATATGTGTAATTTTTTCTCAATAGTTTTCTTTTTTTTTATAAGAACTGCTTACTTCATGTGTTATAATCGTCTTAAAATGCATGACTCAAAATTTAATTTTGCATGTTTTCTTATTCAAGATTTAGGTTGGAATTTATTATGTATTCTCTCACTCACTCTTCTTACTTAATTTCATTAACTGCCATCAAGAGATTCAAGAAAAATATCTCTTTTTAGATTTAATCATTTACATTCTCAGTTAAAATGGTGAATATTATTTGTTAAATCATATTTGGATTTTCATTTAAGAATTGTAAATGGGAATTTAATGTGGTTGATAATAAGCTCTCTAGTTTTCAGAGTAATCATAGCACTCACTTATACTGAAGCATGAGTGACTTATATTGGATGTTGTTAAAGTGTTGTTTTCTCTTTAAACAATACATTATTCAAGTTATCTAAGAGAATGGGAAAGATTGATTTAAAATTATGATATTAAAATGAAGATTTGAGGAGGAGAATATTAAAGGAAATTACCCTCCATTTAATTACATAAAAATACTAAGCAAAATTGTAATATTTGATGATTCAAGCAAATTTCTGGTGTATCAAATACAGTAATTGGAATCAGTACTGTATGATTTTATTTATACGAGAGAAATGAGAGAAATATTATATTTCTCTTTACTCCACTGTGCAAGTTTCAAAATATTCTCCACAGAAATTTAAAAAATGAACATTTATATGGTTTGTAGTTTTTGTCAGGATTTCAATTATCGTATAATCTTTTGATAAAAATGAAAATTCCTATAATGAAATGTTAGCTACGTGTATCATCTAAATAAATTTCTTACTGGAATTTCTTCTACACGTAACCATGTCAGGACGTTTTTAAATAAAAAAACTGCAATTCAGTAACAAATAATAAATTTTATTCAATATCGCGACGCTTCTCCATTCTATGACCGACTCGCTCGGTCCACGTACATCAACTGTCTCGTTTTTTTTTTTGTACTCGGTCCACGTACATCAACTGTCTCGTTTTTTTTGTAATCGCCCTCTAGTGGCGATTTTACATTTCTCACATTCGCCCTCTAGTGGCGATTTTACATTTCTTACATTCGGCCAGACTGACCTTACAATTGTCCTCAATTGGTAATTTAAAATTTAAACTTATTTACTAACAATACAAATTTCTTTAACATAAGCAATAAAACGTAACTAAACAACATAATGAGAGAGATATAAAACAGTTAACACCAGATTAATTCAAGTTAATAACTATATTGACATTAGAGAAATGATCATTATTTTTCATTTACATAAACAAATATTATATTATCATTAACAATAAATTTACATTTTCCACTAAAGTAGAAAAATTATCATATAAAGTTTTTTTAAAAAATATGTGTTAAACGTATATAATAATACCAACTAATTTTTACTATTAATAAACATTCTGAATACGTACAAAATAATAATAATACAATCTTATTTTTCATTTGTAATTCTTAATTAATACAATTCTTAATTCCAACACAATTTTTTTTTGACAGATGTTTACAATAAAATAAATGAACTCAAAAACATAATAACGTATTCACAAAACAAATTTTAACCAGCTTTCACACACATACTATTTGATAAATTTTTCAGTATACAATAAATCATCTTTGAATTTATTTTTAAAGTGAATAGTCTATTATAGAGTTCATTGTCCTTTAATTTCGAAGTTTAAAAAAAATAAAAATTGGAATGATCTTACCATTTAGGATTCCTCATTCACCTTTAGTCCTTACGTGTAGATCTATATGGATTGCGTCTAGGGCTGTTTAGATAATAATTATCATCACTATCGGCACCGACATCACTGTCTTCATCCGAATCCGGTTCATTTATCCATGGTTTCAGTTGACTAATATGAGCTGTTGTTACGTAGAAGTGGCCTTTTCTTTTTTCTTCCAGCTGAGTCACTCGGTAGATATCGTTCGGCAATACCTCGGTAACAATAAGGGGGCCTCGATATTTAAATTGTGTCTTCGTAGGTTGGCCTGTAGATTGCGGAGATCTTTTCATCACGACAATCTCTCCTCGTTCAAACGTCATAGCTCTACATCTCTTTTTATCGTAATACTGTTTCATTTTTTGTTGACTTTCTTCAATTTGTCTTCGAGATTCTTCCTGCAGTATAGATGGATCTTTCCAAATCTGAGCTTCTTCATCGGCTAACTTTCTCAAAATTCCATCATTGAATCGTGGAGAATAACCATGGAGCATTTCAAATGGTGTCTTGTTTGTTGATTTGTTGACAAAATTGTTCAAGTTTCTCTCAACTTCTTGTATTTTAGCATCCCAATCTTTATGATCTTGATTTTCCATACCCGTTGTTATGGTAGACAATATGGTTCTATTAACTCTTTCAACCATACCATTTGCACAGGGTCGCTTTGTACAATTGAGTGTATGATGAATTCCATTTTCAGTACAGTATTGTTGAAACAGATGTGAAGTGAAACAAGTTCCTCGGTCCGTAATTATTTTCTCTGGTAGACCATAAGTATTTACAAACGTTTTCAGAGCCTTCAGCACATGTGACGTAGATGTACTCTTCACTGGAGTCAATTGGACAAATCTTGTGAAATTATCTATCATGACTAAAAGTTCTTGGTTACCTTTAGAACTCTTAACAAAAGGTCCCAAATGATCCATATGTATAATTGCAAAAGGTCTTTGGCCAGGTTTAATTGGATTCAACAAACCATGTTGTTTTCCTGCCGGCGTTTTGTTCATTAAACATTCAAAGCATTTCGAAATGTGTCTTCGTACATAACGTTTCATGTAAGGAAACCAATACAATTCTTTTATCTTATTTACAGTTCTATCAGCAGAAAAATGTCCCATAAGATCATGAAATTTAATAACTGTACTTTTCCTCATATTCTTTGGTATAACATAGAGAAATTTTCCTTTTCCGTTTTCATTTATGAATCTAAATAATCTGTTTCTTTTGAAGACGTAATTTCTTATAAGCTGTTTTTCTTCTTTTGTTCTATCCTGATCTTTTTTCTTAAATATTTCTATCAATTTTCGTATTTCTGGATCGGCTTGTTGTATCATTAATATTTGCTCATCTTCACTCAGAGTCAAACAAACTTCTAATTTATCCTCTATGATGGATGTTAATGTATCTTCTGGTTCCAAAACTGGAGCTCTGCTCATTGCATCAACATGAGTCATTTTCTTTCCAGCTCTATGTACTATTTCAAAATCAAATTCTTGTATCAAATTACACCATCTTGCAATCTGAGGATTGCTTGTTTTCTTTGAATTCATGTACATTAATGCTTGACAATCTGTCACTATTTTGAATTTAATGCCTAATAAATACTGTCTTAATCTTTCAAGAGTCCACACAATAGCCATCAATTCGAGCTTGCTTGAATGATATTTCTTTTCAATTTCAGTTGTCTTTTTGCTAACACAATAAACCAACCGCCATTTATTGTTCGATCCTTGTTGTAGAAGCATGCCTGCTAAGCCACTAGAACTTGCATCGCAATGTACTTCCGTTTTAGCTTTAGGGTCATAATGAGCTAACACAGGTTGCTCTGTAAGGCTATTTTTCAGAAATTGAAATGACTGTTCTTGCTCTTCTTCCCACTTGAAAGATTCTTCTTTTTGCAAGAGTCGTGAGAGAGGTTCTGCTTTTTGAGCATATCTTTCCACAAATCTCCGAAAATAACCAGTTAAACCTAAAAATCTACGAATATCATGAATATTCTTAGGAGTTGGAAATTCTTTTATTGATTTTACTTTTCTCATTCCTGGTTTTATTCCTTCTCCATTAACAATAAATCCTAAAAAGTCTACTTCCTTTTTACCAAATTCACATTTTGATAATTTTAATGTCAAATTAGCAGATCTAAGTCTCTCAAAAACCTCTTTTATTCGTCCAATCATATCAGTCCAATTTTTAGCTGGTATCAGAATATCATCTAAATAGCACAAAACTTTCTTATTTAACAATGGTCCCAATACTTGATACATTAATCTCTGAAATTCTGAAGGTGCATTTGTCAAACCGAAAATCATACGTTCAAACTGACCTGTTTCATCTGGGGTAATAAAAGCAGTTTTTAACTTAGCTTCCTCTGTTAATGGTATTTGTAAATAACCATGAGCTAAATCTAATGTCGTGAAAATATTACATTCACCAAGACACTCTAATAAATCATCAATTCTGGGTAAAGGGAATTTATCTTTAATTGTTTGATTATTTAATTTTCTGTAATCTACTACAAGTCTATCCTCTCCAGTTTTTTTTCGAACTAACAATACTGGGCTGGCATAAGGTGATCTTGTTTCGGAAACAATTTTGTTTTCTTTCCACTCCTTAACAATATTCTTAATAGAATTTCTCTCAGCTGCATTTGTTTTATAGGGACGTAAACAAACTGGTTTACTTCCTGGAACTTCATTTATTTCCATCTTGGTTAACGTAGTACAACCTAATTCATTAATATTCAATGCAAAACAATCTCTATAATCATTAATTAATTTCACAATTTCTAACTTTTTATCATAAGAAATAGTTTTATCAAAGTTAATATCATCTATTTTAATTGCGCATTTATGTTTATTTACAGTGTATATTGCATCTTCAGTTACATTGCAAAAATTATTAAATGGAATAATGTATTCAGATTTTAAATTCCAATTTTGCGAAATATCGGTTACCCTATTCAGACATTGGTTTTCTTTTAACTTAATGTCACAAGAGCCATTATTCATAATAGGAATCATCGTTTTACCATTTCTAATTTCAAAAACAGAATCGAAATTTATTTCTTTTCCTTCTAACAGTACAAGACCGTTTTTCATATCTTCCGTTTTCGCCTGAATAAAATGTACGCAATTTTTTTCTAGTACAAGAGGTTCTTCTGTTTTTAACTTTATTTGTTGATGTTTTGATTCAACTTCCACTTGAGAAAACGGCATACTATTCGAATACCAGATGTGCAATTTAGAGCCAATTCGGGCGAACGCAATTTCTGTTTTGTCTAAAAAGTCTCTTCCTACAATTAGGTCAAACGCCATAGTATCATCATTCACAATAAATATTTCAAGTGTTGCGCTGACGTCGTCAATTTCTAATTCCACTTGACTTTTCCCAAGAGTGAAAGCAGATGCTGCAGTAGAGCCAAATCCAAACAATTTTCTCCTTAATGGAATTATATTTAATTTTAATTTAACTGCAACTGATTTCTTAATTAAAGAAATGCTCGATCCCGTATCTATTAAACTATTTATCGAATTCTCAGAATTATTTATTTTTGCGTTTTTCATATAAGTATTTAATGGGGATAGATTTTCAACGTTCACAGTCAAACTGTTTTTATCTTTGTTTTTCAAACAATATCGTTGGGTATGTCCAGTTTCACCACATTCTCTACAAATTAAACTTTTTCTTTCTTTTGGACAATCTTTAGAAATATGTCCATAATCATTACAGTTAAAACATTTAATGCTACTTTTATCACTGCGAGAGTTAAAATTACTGTTTCGTTTTTCTTTCGAATAAAAACACTCATTTTTCGGATACCTTTTAAACTCGCGGTTTTCTCTTAATTCGCCTTTGAAATTTTCATTTTTACACCGCTCATTAATTTTATTTACACTATTATCAAAATAAGATCTTTTCTCAATAAATTTCGGGTTTTTGTTTTCAACACAAGACTTTATTCCGACTCTAACATTCTCATATGAATCTAATTTTTCACTTAATTTTTCTGGGTTAGTGAAGTTAGTCCATTCATCTATAAAGTGATTACGAATTGTGGGAGAAACGCTTTTCTTTAATTGTTCCGTAATAATTAAGTCTTTAAGTTCCTCAAAGTTTCTAATTTTAAGACCATCTAACCACTCATTAAAATAATTTCGTAACTCATAAGTAAAATCTTTAAATGTACTTTTAATTGTACGTGAATGTTCATAAAATTTCTGACGAAATCGTTCTGCACTTAATTTGAATCTTTTTAATAAAAGTTCTTTGATGTAATAGTAATCATTTGCCTTATCGTCCGGTTCACGGGCAATACACTGAATTATTTCGTATGGTAAAAGTCCTAGAAGATGAAAAACCCAATGAGCTTCATCTAAACCTATTCGCCGTGCTTGCCTTTCAAATAATATAAGATAAAAACTTATATCGCCTTCATTCACATCAAATTTTTGCATAAGCTGTTGCAAACTGCAAGAATCACGTCTTTCTGAACTCGAATTATTTGCATTTCCTAAAGAATTTTCATTTTGCAAACGTAACTTTTCTAGCTCAAACTGGCGAGCTGCATTTTCTTCTTGTAAGCGCTCAGAAATTCGAGCTGCCTCTTCATCCTGTTTTCTATATTCTATAATTCCATCAAATAAAACTTTAACAAATTCTTCCTCGTAATTTTTTGAATTAATAATTATATTCTTTAATTCTATTATTTTACAATCTTGGGGAACGTTTTCTCCCAATTCAGTAGCTAAAGTAATTAAATCTATCTTCTTTCCTTTCGCCAGAAACGAAGCCATGTTAAACAAAGCAGAAATCAAAAGCGTAAATAAAATAAGATTACTCACTGGATTACAGTTGTGTTTTTATCCAATGTTGATGTAACTCGTTGTAGCTTCAATAATCTTTCACCATAAATTCTTGATTATTTCACTCAGAATTAATCCTTATATCCATGAATTCAATAAAGATGGACCGTATTCCATATTATAATTCACAGCAACATGAATCCGTATCGAAAACGAAAAACCAACGTAAAAACTCTCAAAAAAGGTAAACATAATCCCGCTTCTGAAATGTTAGCTACGTGTATCATCTAAATAAATTTCTTACTGGAATTTCTTCTACACGTAACCATGTCAGGACGTTTTTAAATAAAAAAACTGCAATTCAGTAACAAATAATAAATTTTATTCAATATCGCGACGCTTCTCCATTCTATGACCGACTCGCTCGGTCCACGTACATCAACTGTCTCGTTTTTTTTTTTGTACTCGGTCCACGTACATCAACTGTCTCGTTTTTTTTTTGTACTCGGTCCACGTACATCAACTGTCTCGTTTTTTTTTGTAATCGCCCTCTAGTGGCGATTTTACATTTCTCACATTCGCCCTCTAGTGGCGATTTTACATTTCTTACAGAAACTTCATATATTAGTTCAATAAAAATGTGACCTTATAAGAATTAGTTTATTTGTGTTATTTAGAAATAAATTACTTACACTTAGGTATGTTCCAGTCGTTAACATTTCTAATATTATCAACAATTTATAGAAAATATATCTAAATAATGGCTCCGATTTTAAGTGCCATTTATATTAATTTAAAATAAATTTTAATTGAAGTATAAATATAAATGGGAAAATTGTAAACTGAAATAATTTAAACAGAACCATAACACTTTTTCCTTAATATGAAGTGCACTATAACAATTAAAATTCATTAAATACAATTGCATCTATATATTTCAAGAACCTAGCATGCTAAAAACAATATCAGTTTTTAAGTTACTCTATGGAGAATCAGAATTTAGTGAATAAAAAATTGGTTATTGTAAAATATGTTTATAATGAAAACTAGTAAAAATAAATAAATTGCAGCATTTATTAGATTCTATAAATAAAAACATTGTCATCAATTATTATTTGTTTACCAGTAAAATTTAATTTCGTTTACCAACGATATGATTTAAAATATTTCAATATTTACATAGATTTTTTTTTTACTTTATCCTATTATTTTGTTAAAAAATTACAAATAAACTTTTATAAAAGAAAATTAATTTAGTTTTGTTATAAGAGTTATATTATTTATTACATATATCATGATTCTAATTTCATATATATTTTTAAATGTTTGGGATAATTCACATCTAATCCAGAAAGGGTAATTTATCAAAAAGGGAAGCTTTTAAGAGATAATGCGCATAATTCTGGGTGCTTTAATTAATTAACCCAAACAAAACCGAGTTATGATACGACATTTGATATAATATGTTCAACCAACCATTAAAAAATGCTTTCTGCTCTAGCAGAAATAATTTTGGAAATGCATTACCTGAAAACTGTTCAAGAAATTTCTCCCAGTAATGATTAAAGAAAGAATCGAAATTTATCTTATATTCATTCAATTAATCATTATTTGACCTGAAAGTTTAGAGAAAAGAGCTTGCACTTATTCTTCTGTAAACAATATTTAAATGCTGAAATATTTCCTTTTTAATAATTGCTTCCTTAGATATATTGGAAACAATGATTTTTAACAGAAATTCGTCATATTTGGTCTGTCACAGAGTAGTATGTTTATTTTTGTTGCTTTAACATTTTCTTCTTTTAACAAATAAATAAAAAAGCATTTATTCTATATATTAGGGTTAGAGTATATAATTCTTATTAACTTATGTAATTTTATCTACTTATATAGTGTTTCATGATATTAATGACTTATGTAATCTATTTTCTACAAACGTAAAAGAATTGATATTATTTTATTGGTGTTTGATTAAATATGTACATAATCTATTTAAAATTGTGCTTTATTTTATTATTTATTATATTTTAAAATAAGGCAAGTGTTTTAATGTGAAAATTTTACAAGAAATTAATATAAATAAAGAAAAAAATTATGTAATCATTTTGGTGTCACAAAAATGAAATAAATAAATAAATTATCTCTATGAAAAGATTAATTAAAAGTATATTTTTAATGTAAAACAATGAATTATAATTACTAATCATTTTATTTACGAGGTAAATTAATTCTTTTATTTTAAAGCTCTTATTAGTATTGAATATTTTGATTGAGATATATTTCTTATAGCCAGAAAAAATATTTTATAAGAAAGAATATTTAATCACAAATGGAATAAAAATTAAAAATGTTTCTTTACCAGTTTTTTATTTTGTTAAATTGTCATATGAATTGAAAAAAATGAAAAATAAAAAGATAACATTTTTGTCATTTAAGTTTCTGAACAAGAAGTTGAATTCTTATCAAAAATAAAGTGCAAATCACTGATAATCATAAAAAATTTGGAAGCATTAAATTTAAGTAATGATTTTATGGTATTAAATGATTTGTGATACTATCTGATTTATAGTGCCAAGTATTTTTAAGTTAAGCTGTGTGAAGTAACATTATTGAGCTCTCATTCTCTTCACCAAAGGCAAGAATTTTTAATAAAATGTAATATTTTATCATGAACCGGTTGAGAAGAAGTTAGTAAAAAACTGAACTTACCTGAGAATACAACGGTTATCATAAATTAAGGAAAAATTCTCTCCAAATAAAAATGTGTCTTCTATCACTTTCGAGGATTCGTGCGTAAAGATAACAGCCCGACATTGATCATGCGTCCAGTGAACATGTTGAGGTGCCCGTTTCAAGCGTTTTTACCAAGCGGGACACAACTGAGACTGGTCACCAATCATAAAGACTACGTTCCTGAGCAACCGAGGGATAGTTTGACGCCCAGATGATCTGGATACCAACTTTCCGAAGCTTGCAGTGAATGATATCTGAGTTCAGCTGATGTTGTGGTTCTAGTTCTTCGTGTACATAATGACAAATATCGGTCATCAGCAATAATGGCAGGTGTGACCATGCTTCTGGATGCCGAATATATGGCAAGAAATTGTTGCGAAACTCTGTTAATCACAAATAGAGTCGCATTCAGCCATCTAGCCACTTCTATCTGATATTGTCAAGAATCTAGTCTCCAAATAGCTCGTCATCGAAACTGTTCCCTCAAATGACGCCTAGAGGTCGTTGTTACAATTTTCTATACCACATTTCTAATCTCAGACACGTAGCGACAATTGCCACCTTGCTCTGAGATATCCTTTTATTGCTCATCGCAAAAGACATATTCTGGCAGCAGCACCACTACTTTGCATAACGTCCTATTATGCAAAATGGTGGTGCTGCTGTCGGTTAAAGAAATTTGAATATATTGTTTAGATAAAGGAGCTGAACAAGCAATAGTGCTTGTTCAGCTTCTTTAACTTCTTATTCAAAATTTGTTGCGGTTTTCTTATCTTTGGGAGAGTTATCGCTATTTTTCGGATTTTTTCTTAATGTTTTGTAACAAGTGTAATAAAATGTTAATTTTCAACTTGTCTACTTTCAAGATTAACATGTTGTTTTTACAATTGTTTTATTCTACTTTCTAGTAGTTTGAGGAAATTTTTCTTAACAAGTTTTTTAAGCTACTAGAAGTAGAATACAAAAAAATTAATTGTGTTGCTAAAATTAATGAATATGTAAGCCAATTTATTATCAGTATGGTTATCTCTTTGCTACATGTTTCCGGCTACCTATTTCAGCTGACGTAAAAGTTTCTAAGCAAAAACAATCTTCACGTAATTTTGAACGCCGATCAAGTATTGAGGTTAATATCTCTTATCCAGTTTTCCTCTCTCACCTATAGCAATGGAGAGATGTTTCTATTATGACAATTTGAAAAAATCAAAGTCGCAATTAAAGGACATAATGTATCCTTTTGTCTGTGTCAGGTATAAAACGCATTATTTGTCGGTCACAAAAAAGGAAAGCTTTTCCAATCAGATCATTACCCTTCCATGTCATTAAGCTTGAGCAATTAAGTTTAATATACCAGATTTGTGTGTGTGGGTTTGAAGCCACAATTGAAGCAAAAACACTGTTGATTAAGAATTTTATTGTATTGCCACTTCAAATTTTATTGTAAATTTCTTTTTTTTTCTGAAAGGATAAAAGACAAAACTTTTGAAACTTCAAAAAACATTTACCATCAGTTTTGTCATAAAATTTAACATTAATCAAATAAAAGTGAATAAATAAAAATGCTTCTTCAAAAGTGTAGAATATCTTAAGCAAAATATTCAAAAGAAATTTTAAATTCAAACATTTTGTAAAATATATTATCAAATGATAATGAAATCTGATTTTAAAAGGTATGATTTCAAAAGATAGCTGTTTGCTAAAATCAGTTTTTATAAAATAATACATGACAAAAATAAGATTTTATAGCATCATTTGATTTTTGTCTGTTTTGCTATGGTTAGTTCATTCTCACGAGAATTGATGTAAGCCGAAATAATGGCTTAAAGTGAATTTCAAATCACCATAAAAGTCCACATCCGAAGTGGCAGTTTAACTTGCGAGAGGCAGTCGGACAGAAAATCAAAATCTCGACACTTCAAATACCAGCTGGACAATCTATTATAAAATCTAAAGTGAAATATCTACTGATAGAAAGATGTTTTTGACACTCGTCTTTTTAAGTGAAAAAACATTTGACTCATTTATTTCGCATGAATTGGTTCTTTCCTTCTTCTTAAAAGCGAATAAGATTTTTGAGAAAAGATTTTAAATAGTTTGTATTTGAAATTTGTTAAATAATTCATTCAATGTATGTAAATAGGAAAATAAAGCAAAAATTAGATAAATATAAATATTTTATAAAAAAAAAAAACATTCATAAAGGATATTTATGATTAAATTTTATAAATTATTTATATTTATGTAATCTCCGAATCTTTTCCGAGCATAAAATACCTTCCTTATAATTACATCATCGAATATACAAATGATATATATAAATATAAGCTTCAAAAATATTAATCTATATTCATGAAATTACGCACATCTCAAATAATATTTTTAAAAGTCGTCTGATTTGTTGATATAATTATGAAAAATTACTTAAGTTCTTATAATACAGAATTTCTATAAATCTTAATTTCTTGAAATAACTTTAAAGATTATTTTACGTCTACTTTATTCATATTATATCGTTTTATGAATTTATTCACAACTGTCATGGAAAAGGAGGAAAACCACATAATGGAGATTTTGTCTGAGGTGACGATACAAAAATACATTTTATTACAAAATGTACAAATTAGTTTATTTTCAAGCATTTTTGAACAAGATTGAGGTATTTACTATAACAGTAATTTGATTTAGGAAAATTTTTAGTAATAGTAATAGTAATTTTTTTAATAGTAATTTATTTTAGTAATAGAAGAAAATGATTTGTATAATTAAATATTATCAAAAAATTTAGATATGAATAAAATAAAGCTCAAGGCAGATTACATTATTTATCTAGTTCATAAAAGTTGTATATTTATTCAAATACATTAAGAAAAGTAATAAATTCAACAGACAATAATAATTAAGAGACCAAAAATGAAGCATCAATTATAAGTATAAATTTGGGCTACATAGAATCATTAAAAATTGTTGAACTTTATCTCATTGAATCAAAAGAAGTTTCAATTTTATCGGTCAAAGTCTCTTTGATGATTTGAAATTTGAAAATAACTTTAATTCAAACTAGTTAATATCCTTTCTACTAGTTAACGTTTTCTGCTTTTTATACTTATTAGTATAAAAATTCTTATTGATTTATATTAGTTATATGTAATTTTCATTTTAATTATTATTAGTTAATATTAAATGTAATAAAGATTTAAAAATTTGATAATTTAATAAATTTTCTATGAAATTATTATGTTTATTCTATTATTAAATCTAAAAATTTTGATGGTGTTCTTTGATATTTTATATGTATCATTCCTTATTTTGGAGGAATAAGCTTGACCAGCTTGGTTAAAAACATGTTAATAGCTTTTCCAGAATATGCATATATTTCCAATATAATTTTTAATTTTTATTTCTGAATAAAAATAAAATTTGCTTAAAAAATTTTAGACACAATACATTACATCATGTTCATGTTATATTTACTTTACAAGTTTCATTTATAAATGTTTCCAAAATATTTTTTTTTATTTCCAATGACCAAAGTTACAAGAGACTACTCACCACAAAAGAAGTAAAGAACAAAATTTAAATAAGCTTGGCAAGAAAAGTCTATGAACCTAATAAGTCTCTCGCACGCCAGTATCGGTCACACAGAGATGTCCTTCAGCGCCGGGCAAGAAAGAAGGTGGAACATATCCATCTCCCCTTGGAGGTTACAGAGCGTACAGAGAGGGGATTGGGCAATATTAATTCGATGCAAATGTTTAAGGAGGCAGTCATGGCCAGTAGTCAGCCGAAACTCAGCAACTGGCTTACATCTTGGCCACATCGGAAGATCTTTATGTTTGTTTCAACAGATCGTAGTGGAACTTCTCTCTGCGTATTGATTTGAAATAATGTCGTTCATCTAATTCCTTATTAAGCGCTTGGCAGTGGTGAAAGGGACAGCTTTCCTCGATATCTGCAAGATAAAAGCTCCTTGTTTAGCATGATGGTCTGACAGCTCATTACCAGCTACACCGCAGTGTCCTGGAATCCACTGCAAAATAATTTCTTTAGAATAGTCAGACAGACCTTGTAGAAGTTTATTGCACTTAAGGATGTTGGAAGAGGCAGGAGTGAAGTTCGAGTAAATATCAAAAATTGCCGCTTTTGAGTCGCAGAAAATAACAGCTCTAATAGAACTATTCAGATGGCAATGCAACTGCGATCAGATTTGACTCCAACCAGTATACCACTCGCCACTTGTCTAGACTTAGGAAGTATGTAAAGAGAATATCCCTTAAATGAGAAATACTTCAGTTTATCGTGAATGAGGTTTGTCTCCATAATCGTGAAGAAATTTCATTGATGTTAAGCGTCTGTACAAGCTCTGGTTTCTTAGGTTGGGATAATATACCCGCATTCCATTGCAGAACACACATGGATTCCTTAGTAGGCATAATAAACAAGAGACTAACCAAGGTTGTAGATCATTTAGCCGCAAGCGTTACAAGGGTGCTTGAGGGTGACACGAGGAGGAAGATCTACGTTGCACCTCATGTTTCCAAAATATGATAATTTTTTAAAAGGTAACGATAATGATGTTAAATCTATACGAATTAAATTATATAGAAAAATTTTTCTAAACTGCTATATTTTGACGGAAAAGATAATAAAAAAGAGGATACGCTTTGAAGTGAATAAGAAGAGCATAATAAAAATAAAAATGGTTATTCAAAATACGGATAAGTGGTTATAAATTTAAAAGTGCTTTAAATAATTATCCTTAGTTTGAAAAAATAAATATTTCATTGGTGATAAACCTGAATAAAAAATTTAAAGAGCTAGAGTTAATGTTGACAATGATGTTTATCAGTGAAATGACTGAAATAGTTTTGAGCAACTTCCAAAAAATTTTCACTAAAAATTATGTATGAACTAGTTTAAATAGAATTTAGGAGAGATGGGGACCTTTAGTTTTTAATTTGAAAAAAATTTACTTTTGAAGAAAGAATTTTGAAATTTAAAGTAAAATTTTACAATATAATACAAAAAATAAGATGTTTTCGGAAGTCAAAATACTCTATTAGATATATCAAAAGCCAGCTGTTTTTTATCCAAGCAAAAACTTTTCCTAAATGAGTATGAAAATTTGTTTGAATATAAAAACAAAGAAAATATGTGGCAAATATTTTTAAAATACATTTTAAATGAAACATTATGTCTTTGAACGACAGATAAATGTATATGTTTCAAGTTCTTCCACAACATTATATTCATTGAGCTAGATTAGGATTTTCTTGACTTATTTTTATCGATAGTTTAAAAACCACATAACAAAAACTGTTTCATCAAATGCATGAAAATCAAGAAAACAATTTTGCTTAAGCACTTTATTTATTATTTCATTATTCTCTTGTTGTTAATATTTCATCATTAAAAATATTTAAAAAATTGGGCTCATTTAAGGGAAGGGGGTAAATTTAAACCTCCCCCTTTTTATACATGTGCCAAGTTCGAAATAAATTTTCTATACTTTTAAGAATTCTTTTATTTAATTATTAATTAAGATGCTTTTATTTAATTTTTTTATAGATATTGCTGATAAAATTTCTTAATAATTTCAGTATAATAAAATTAAAAATAATTTAACGTAATAAGTAATTTTAATTATATTAACATGCTAATAAAATGATTTAGTAATAAAAAGCAAAAGTCTCATTATAATTTCTTTAAATATGTTCAATTTATTATTAATCATTTATTATATTATTTTGGAGTACAGTAATTGTTGTTCATTCTTACATACTTTACTTTTGTTTCTATTTAAGCCTCCGTTAAAAAAAATCATCGATTATTCAATGCATATTTCATCACCAGTTTTTTTTAGGAAATTCTTCCAACTGATATTTTTATTCATAGAGTGTAGGACTAATCGTAAGTTTTTTCTTATTGTATTTAAAATATTGGAAAGTAATTCTGGAATTTTTTGATTTCCTTGTGCAAGCATTATAAGAATATATTGTGGCCTGTTAATAGGAAATCCCTTTTCACAGCAAAAGTTTTCAGATTCGGACCTAGCCATTGCTGATAAAAAATAAATACTACGGTTCTGCCTTCTGTATATACGTTTCTTGGGTTGTTTCCTTGTTATTATTCTTTGTTTCTACTTAATGTGAGGAAGTTCTTCCAAATGCTATTTTTATTTATAAAACAAAGGGCTAATCCTAAATTATTTTATTGCAATTGAAACTAAGTAATTCTATAGAATTTCTGGAGTTCTGCATTTAAGAATCATACAAAAATATATTGTCCCCTATTTATAGAACAACACTCTTCACAGCAAAAGATTTCGAATTTGAACTCAACCATAGATAAAAGAAGGAGATGGATGATGCGTTTCTGTCCTCTGTATACACATTTGTTGGGTTTGGATCCTAGGAATTATTTCGGGTTTCTTCCCTCGTGACACTTGAATAGGACCCATTATTTATGGACAAGTCCTTTTAAAAAATATAATTTGGAGTAGCCATTAAATTTCCTTGCAGCAGAGTTACACAATTAGGCTATCAATATGTTGAGTCAAAAATAAGAGAACATTTTGATAATATCAATTATCCTTATTTGTAATGTAATCCTGAATATGAATTGAACCAAAAATCTGAAATAAGAACCTCGCATAAAAGACAAGACGAGGGAAGGGAAATGGAAGCACTTCAAGCGTTATTTTTTTAATATAGCAAAATAATTTACAGACTGCTTAATTTAAATCAATATGTTAACATTTACAGTCATTAAAATATAAACAAATAAGTTTATGATATTAATTTCAGAATTTTCTGCATAAAGTAATGTTAAAAATATATTTTAAAATGATAAAGTCAGAAATTGTTAATTTTATGCAATACCTTAATTTAGATACAAGCAGAGGCTCAATTAGAAAACTTTTTAAACACTGCCTCATTTTCATATTTTCAATAATACTGTGTTCCTAGAAAATGGTTCTGAATTAATAAATATCTGGCACATACCATAATTGCAACATATTGATGTTGGAGTAATTTTTGAAAATGTTGTTAAAGCTTAAGGGATTTCTTTTCATCTTTAAATTAATTTTAAATCCATTAATTATTTTAAATATGCTCTTTCTAAATTTATTCTAAAAAGTTTCTGATAATGAATTAAATAAATGTATCTTTATTTTAATATTTCAGATATTTTCATTGTGGACTTACTTATGAAATTATAATAATAATAAAATGTTTAAATATTCCAAAGGATGTGTAAAAGTTAATTTTAATTTATTATAACTCTTTTTAAGTTGAAAGATAAGAACGTATCTTATTTGAAATTATAATTTACTTAGTTTCCTCTAAAATAATTTGTAGATTATTTTATAAATATCTCTAACTATGATAATTAATATCTTTATTTCCTGAAAGATAAATTCCAATTTTCCAAGTGTGGCCTTTGCTCTCGGTATATATATTTGCTTAGTGATAATTAAATATAGAGTCATTTATGTGAAATTCATCAAAAATTATTACCAATTATGCAATAATAATTTCGAAGATCTGTTTTAATTGAAAATATGGAGATTAGTTTACAAAAAAAATCAGCAGCATTTATTTTTGTTTTGATATTACTTTGTGTAGAAATTAAAACAATTTATGTTCTAGAATATTTCCAGCAAAGAATTATTTTGGTTATAATCAGTGTTTTTTAGTTACACTCACTTACTGTACTGCTTGCTTAAATTTCGCTTTTTCTGTAAAAATGTTTTTATTTTTAATTATTCGCTTTTATTAAATTTGTACTTAGAAATATCAGTATTTCAATTAATATAGTTAAGTAATTTAGTTAACTTTATGTATGTGTATAATATACAAAATAAATCACAAAACAATATGCTAATATATGTATAATTTATATATTTTATTGATCTTTTCATTGATGAAAAAAAGATACAAGTCATTTTCTGAAAATGATTATTGGAAATAGTTAAGTACAATTAAAATTTAAAACAATATTGCAATTAGTTTTAGAAATTTATAAAATAACGCTTAGCATGTAAAGATGGAGCTTTTGTAAAATCAATAACATTTAGCCATCAGTTATAGATATATATTTTCTTATATAAAATAATTTATAAAGATAACTTTTTTAAAGACATATTTCTGTTATTAAATTATACATGTAAATACTTATATAATAAATTAAAAACTTATTATATTGTATGATCTTCCCTTTGCATATAATAAAATTTAAAAAAATATTCTTGTGTATAAATATTCAATAATTTTCTATCTAAGAAAATAACTTTAATCATATTAAATATATTCTTATTATAAATACCAATTATAATATTTTTAATTCTATATATTAATTATATTCTTGTGTTTTTGTGTTAGTCTTTTATTAAGTTAAATTAAAAGGAATGACATTTTGTGACCTCAATAAGTTTTTTATGAATTCTTTGTCATTAAAAAACTGTTTGTAAAATATCCGTGTATAATAATTTGCTTAACATTTTTATAATCATTACAGTTTCATTTATAATAAACCACGAAATTTCAAATAAAATGTTTTTTTTTAAATTTAAGCATTATTTGGTATGTGATTAATTATGTGCAATTTAAGACAGGAAATTTCAGAAAGTTATTTGTTCTGAAATATAATTTATATAGTCATTTGTTTAAAATACAAATAATGAATAATTTTTTAAAATTCATTATAGAAGTGAAATTACATAAGAATTATAAATTATCTTATCTCCTATAAAAAGCCTTTAATTTACTTGATTCAATTTATCATACAAAATTTGATATTTTATGATACAAAATTTGTTATGTAATTTAAAATTTTCCACATTCATTTGTCTTAACATATTCAATTCTCTTTCAATGTTTCACATGTATATTTACCCTACTATATTCTTCTAGTTTTTATATGCATATTTCTAAAATTTGAATTTACATATGATCCTAATGTTAGATGAAATGCTTTGGTTATTCTAGTTTTTTATTGAAAATGGAGGTATTCGAGAAATTCCAAGTTTTTATTAATATGATCATTAAAAAACCTTAAGTGCGTGATAGATTATTCAAATATTGCATAATATGTTGTTGATATCAAATAAATTATTTAAATTCATACCTTAAAATAATTTTTACACTGTACAAAAATCTTAAATTTTTTACTTTTATTAACATCTAAATTTCCTAATTAATTTAAGCATCTTTATTAAAATTACCATAAAATTTAAATGTTTGCATAATAGGAAAATTACTACAATTAAATCCATATGTAAGAGATATTATGTAATATAAGAAATGTTACATGAAAGGAAGTGCAAATATAACATATTAATAAATTTTGGTGGGAAAACTCATTTTGAAATTAATATATTTTTCCTTGTTCTACATCTTTGTATTCCTTTTATCTTTATTGTTTTCAATAAGTTCATGAAAATGATGGACATTTATAATTTGTTTTTAAGTAGAAGTGTAATTAATTCACTTATTGATTCGTTTTATGAGTTGAAAAAATGTTGACGAGGAATATTAAGAAAGTGTTCATTTCACTTACCAATAATTTTCTAGTATATATAATCTTGAATTTCTGTTTTGATTGCTTCAGTGACTTTATTTTTATTTTTTTTCTCTTTAATGGTTTGACCATAAATTGCAGATGTCTTGGAATTATTTTTAATGATTATCCAAAACTCATCTACCTTTATTGATTCAGGTTGGTTACTTTTAGATTGAGCTCAATGAAGTGATTGGTTTTCTCTTCAGAATCTGAAGATTTCACTTTTCAGATACTTTAATATTACCATATAAAATTTGGTGTACGCTGGCAAATATATACACACATACATACCTAAAATACATATGAATGTTTGCTTAACTTTGTAATACAACTCAAAGTAAAAAGATGTCAGAGTAAAGTTACATAAGAAATCCTACATTTTACTGCTGAAATTTAAATGTTATTGTTTGTAAGTCTATACTCAAGAAAGCGTATCATATTTTGCAATAATTGTTAATTAATTTCTCCAAAGAAAAATAAATGACATTTTACTTCCTATTTTTTACATAAAAACTATTTTCACTTTAGTTCAATTTAACTGTTCGAAGAATCATTATAGTTATTAACTGTAATAAATCATGCAATTAGTATTTTATTGCATATTCATTAGAGTGATTCTCATAAAAACTATATTTTATAAGGATTTAAATATATGATGAAATTCAAATATGAGTATAAATAAGATTTGAGTGGCAAACTCAAGCGACACATGAAAAATAAAAAGTTTACCGAGAAATATTTTTATTCATTATTCAGGAGAATTGAAACGAATATGCTATTTTAAACTTTAGTGTAATTGAAAAGACGTACAGCTCAGAAAAGTCTTCTTTTTCAATAAAATTTTGTTCATTCCAATTTTTTAATATTTTTTAATCATTCCAATTTCATATTTGAAAAATAATTTAGAAAATTTAATCAAATTTACATTTAGATGCTTTTAAATTATTTTTCATTCAACTATGTTTGTGAAAATGACATTTCATAAAATTAAATTTTCATACATTAGCATGCAAAATATTATTGTACCAAATGATATAATTTGACATGTTTTATAAACACGGTAAAATGAAGCTGGTTCATAAATTTCTATTGTCAGCAATTCTCTTGTTTCGGAATGAGCATTTCAGTTTAGTTGTCATTTCTAAATTTACGGAAAATCTCAAATAAATCTTTTGTAATTTAATCTTCTGAATTTATAATTTCGTATTTCTCTCATGTTCAAGCGAAATTAATACAAAAAATTAACGGGAGAATATTTTCTCTCACTTTATAAACAGTATCTTTTATTTATATTTATTGCTTTTTAAGATATATGTCTTACAGATTGATAGTGACTATAGAAAAGTAAAATGAAACATGCTATAAGAGAGTCATATATTTCAAGTTTAAAATTTTCCGGAATACTAAATATCATGTAATGGATAATATTACGACATTTTAATATTTTTTTTATTATTTAATGAAATAACTTACATTTTAAGGTACGTAAAGGAGATCAATTATTTATTTGTAAACAATTTACAAGGCATTCAGTTAAATTTCCATTTTTTGGGGTTAAATTTCCATTATTGACAGGAGTATACATTAAAATAACATTAAAATGGTATAACAGCTATTGTATTTTTGAATTTTTAATAATTATTATAGCATTACTCGTAAAACAACAATAAGAAGTATGTCTATTGCTTACAATTTCATATAATTATGATCTAAGAAATGTTTCATTCTGTTTTGTCTTTAAATCTGGATATTTTACAATAAAATCTTTTTTATATTAATAAACTTTGACATGTAAAAAGTATTTTATTCTATCTATTATAATGTTTACTGATATAAATAAATTTTGTTTATTAATACACGAGTAGATCTTAATTAAACTTTAAATTTGGTAAAGCTATAAGATAGTAATATTAAAAAAATTTATTCTAATTTGTAGAACAAACAATTACAATTGAATTAAGTCACAAGTAATTTAGCTGTCAGGGAAATGGTTATTACTCTACCATTAAATTCTAGTCTAATGATCAAATGAATTATTCCAGTTTAAATGATCAAACTACTAATAACCAAAGCTGCTTAAAATTATTTTCAGAAATACTCAATGATTTAATACTATCATGTTTCATAGGAGCTTATTTTTTTAAGTTCTATTCAGGAACACACATAAATGTTAGTGTTACAACTACGAAGCATAAATATATTTATAAGATATTTACCTCACTTGTAAAAGACAGACACTATATACATTGAATACATATACTTTGAAGGGTTCTTAAAACTAAGTTATTATAATTCAAGGTATATACATTATGATTAGGACTTTGAATTAAGAAATTATGAATATGAACAATTTACATTATGATTAAGCAATATTATAACAAAGTACTTATATGATATTATGATTAAGCAGTTAATTGTAAACATTTTGGTAAAATTCATGCAATCTATATATTTTATTTTTCTTATTGAAAAAAATAAAAGTTCACTTCTCTGAATAGCACTACAGTAATCAAGCAGCAATGTACTCAAAAAGATTTATTACGTGTTGTAAATAAATATGATAATGATATGAACTTCGAAATAATCTAGATATTTCGGGAGAGGTTTTACGGTGTGCATAAATAATATCCGTAGACCAGACACTTCAGCACAATGATGTCAAAATCTTTATTTCTTATCCAATGAAAACATAGACTGAAAACACTGAAGTCTATATTTTTGATTGATTTTCCATCATATTCAGTGTAGAGAATATTTATGGATTTGTTTACCAGTATATTGGACAATATCAAATGAAACATAACCATTTTAATACAGAGAGAGAAAAGAATGAAAAAAATGTAAAAAGAAAAGCTTAAATATAAACTTCTACAACAATAATGTTGTACTGACAAAATTCATTAAAGATAATTTTTAATACATATTGAATTGATAGCTTCACTAAAATGTTGTTTTTGATTAAACGTTTCCTCGTATTTAATTACTGTCACTAGATTGATTGATTTAATATATATATAATCATAATTTATGTTAAAATATAATAATTTTAATTCCAAGAAACATAAGTAATTATCGGTTTGAGCTGCACAATACATACACGTTTAGTAAATAAATTTTGAAAAATCATGCAGCAAAAACAGTACTTTTTTCAATATATATTACATGAGATCATTTCTTTTATTGATTGCTTAGCGAATCTTTTCCGTGTTGATGTACAATTATTGATTGTTTTCTTGGAACTTGCTAATTTTATTCCAGAATTTACAAGTAATCAATATCTTAGCAAAATATTATTAATCAAGATCGATATTTAGAATCATTAATTATCATAGATATTATTATTACTTTAGAAACTTAATTGCGTTTGTTAAGTTTTCATGCTTAAATGAACATTTTTAGCCATTGTTCTCTTTCTAAAAGTTTTTATTGTTAAAATATTTTACGATACAAATACAAAATGAGAAATGCAATTAGATTTTTATACTAAAATAATTATTAAGTGCGATTAGATAAAATAAACTATAGCTTATGTTATGTATTTTCTCTATTTTTTAAATAAATATTTATATATGGTAGTAAAAGAAAAGAGTATAAAAATTGGAAGAACGGAAAAACACTTGAATTTTTTAATAATTTCTTTTCAACTTATATCGGAATTTTTCTTCTTAAAATTGACATATAGTTCAGTGGGTTTGAGGTTTTGCTTATATTATTAGCTAGAAGAAAATGTTGTAGGCAGTATGTGACAAATAATCGATTTAAGCAAAACTTCATTTCTAGTTTGGAATAAATTTTGAATAAGGACATGTTTATTTTAACAACGTGTAATACATGAGAATATTTCTCTTGTCTTGATTTACAATATTTAAAAGTGTGGCATAATTGTTTTAATGTATATAGAGATTTTTCCGCAGTTATTAATTCATTAAAAGCGATGATAATTATTCATTTCAGCCGAATTAAAAAAATATTTTTAATATTTAAGTTGTATTGCACTTCATAATATATCTCAAATAATTATCAGATTATCTCAACACAACGTTCATTAGATTTTAACAACATTTTTACAGGAAAATAATAAAGCGTATTTTGCATACACGCATATTTAATTAAATAATTTATGATTTGAAGACCATATATATTGGGATTATATTAATTATATTAAGGGGAACAACCATTTAGATGCACTTATATACATACATTTGTAAATATATAATGTACAAATAAAAGTTACTACAATAATGTATTTTTGAGACACTATCGTCAATTAATTGATCAAGAAAAAATAACTCCTGAAGTAAAACGGAAAATCAGGGATTTCTTCCAACCAAGTGTGGCATGTCAAGTGTGGTTTGTGATGATGAACTTTGACCATCATATTCAAAATACTTTTTCATTTGAAGCTTATTTTAAAGGGGGTATTGTATGAACAATTAATTTAAACATAACTTCATTTTTAATACAATAATGCACAAAATACAAAAATGTAATTAATAAACCATAAAGTTAAGCAAAATTTATAGATTTAATAAATGCAACAATTCTTCATTTCATATAAAGTAACTCATTTTCATAAATACATATGTATTTCTGAAAATAAAAAGTTTTTTTATTTTCAAATGCTTGACTTAAAATATTCCTTTTATAAATAATTTAAACTAAGTAAATTATTCTTTCATATTTCAAAGAGAGAAAAGAAAATCAGAGAAAATGTCTACGATTATACTTATTCTAAAAAAAATTCACCTTAATAAAATTATCAAAAGCGAAGAAATATGTTACAGAAAATAATTATTAATATACAGAATTTAACAGTAATTTTAAATTAATGAACTGTATATAACATTTCAACCTTGGAAAATAATTACTTTATTAATAAAGTTAAAAAGAACATGGTTTTTTTTAATTGTGCAATGAAGTATTTTCTGTTTAAATGAAAATGAAAAAAATCATTAAAAGAATTATATTAACAAACTATTTTTAACACTTTTTATTGATTTAAAAAGCTGATATATTTTTATGCTTTTTTAGCTAGATATTTTATGTAGTCTACCCAGGTTTTCTAAGTAGTTAGCATTGAATATAATTGCAATTAATATACACTACTAGCCATTACAATTGCTACACCGGGAAGAAATGCAGATAACAAAATGATATTTATTGGACAAATATATTATACTAGAAATAACAAGTGATTGAATTTTCAAAAAATTTAGCTGGATAGATCCTGAGAAATCAGTACCCAGAACAACTACCTCTGGCAGTAATAACAGCAGTTATACGCCTGGGCATTGAGTCAGACAGAGATTGGATTGCATGTACAGGTACAGATGCCCATGCAGCTTCAACACGATGCCACAGTTCATCAACCTTAGTGACTGGCGTTTGGAGACGAGCCAGTCGCTCGGCAACCATTGACCAGACGTTTTCTATTGGTGAAAGATCTGGAGAACGTACTGGCCAAGGCAACAGCCGAACATGTTCCGTATCAAGCAAGGTCCGTACAATACCGGCAACATGCGATCGGGCATTATCCTGCTGAAATGTAGGATTTCGCAGGGCTTGAATAAAGGGTAGAGCCACGGGTCGTAACACACCAGAAATGTAACGTGCATTGTTCAAAGCACCGTCAATGCGAACAAGAGGTGACCGAAACGTGTATCCAATGGCACCCCATACCATCACGCCAGGTGATGGGCCAGTATGACGATGACGAATGCACGCTGCCAGTGTGCGTTCACAACGATGCCGCCAAACACGGATGCGACCATCATGATGCTGTACACAGAACCTGATTCATCTGAAAAGATGATGTCTCGCCATTCGTGCGCCCAGGTTTAACGTTGATCTCACCATTGAAGGCGCTCTTGTCTATGACGCAGCGTCAAGGGAAGCCGCAGCCATGGTCTCCGAGCTGAGTGTCCATGCTGCTGCAAACGTCGTCGAACTGTAAAGGCAAGACACTTGTTGTCTTCCAAACGACGCCGTTTCTTGACTCACGGCTTGTGATGGGGTTGCATGATCCATTACGGCCATGGGGATAATATGCCTGTCTTCTCTGCTGCTAGTGATAGGTGGCCGTTGAGATCCCGCCTGGCGTTCCGTATTACCGTCCTGAACCCATCAATTCCATATTTTGCTAACAGTCATTGGGTCTCGACCGACGCGAGCAGCAATACTGCGATAAGATAAACCGCAATCCCGGTACGCTACAATTTGACTTTTATCAAAGTCAGAAACGTGCTGGTACACATTTCTTCTTCTTCTTACACGAGGCATCACAACAACTTTTCACCAGGCAACAACGTTCAAATGCAATTTGTGTATGAGGAACCAGCTGAACAATTTCCTCATTTAAACACAATGTAGGTGTCGCTACTGGCGCCTGCTTTGTCTTAATGCGCTGAAAAGCTAAGCATTTGCATATCACAGCACCTTCTTCCTTTCGTATAAATTTCACGTCTGTGTAGCATGTCGCCTTCTTGGTGTAGCAATTTTAATGGTAGTGTACATATTATAACCAATTATATATTAATATTTCTACAAATATTTTCTTAAAATCCCTAATAACTTTTTTTCTAATTAATATAGTACTTCAGCATATAATAAAATGTACTCAAACTATGCAAATATTTTGAAAATTTCTTCAATTCTGTAATTTTGTCAAATATAATTCATATATTAGCAGAAGTATAAAACTATTGCTTGATATAATTTTATATACATAGTGAATATAATATTTTTTAAGTTTAAAATGATTATTGATTTACACTTTTTTTATTTTTGAGATTTCTTTACATATTTCATTTTATGTAAAATAAGTGTACGATTATTTGTACGTAAAAACAAACAAAGCATTATTTAAAAAAATAGCGATAAAAACCTTTGAAACAATCAATTAAACTTAGCAATTAGAAAACTTTTTATTATGAAAGAAATCCATAGAAAATAAGGCACCTGTCGTCAACAATATTTTAAGCGCCTAAGGGGTATGTACCAAGAAATTTTCTGAAATAAGCCTTGATGAATATTAAATAATGGTTCTTCTTGGTCTGGACAAAAAATATTTTTATATCCAAATTCAACTACATCAATAAATCTAACTACATCAATATATATAAATAAAAAGTCCTTTTGTTTGTCTATGGACTTTTTTACTGCTTTGAATTGAAAACAACTGCACGGGATGAAACTGCAAAGTCCCTTATGCCGAGATGAATATTGTTCCAAGAAAATAGGGTCTTTTGGCTCCAAGAAAAAAGGGGATTCTTAGCCCTTTTAAAATTTCTCCCTATTTTTTACATTCATACAGAGTAACTTTTTAGTTTTGTTCATTGATCAACTCACATTTGATGCACAAAAGTTAATTAGAATGGAACCCAAAGAGCTACAGATTAATGTGGATTCCGAAGGAATATAAACATGCAAGAAGAAGGTGGAAATTTGCTCCTTTGAACTGATGAACTAGTGGCTAAATCGCTAACCATTCGGCTGTCAGATCGGCCAGTGCAACTGTTTATAAGAATAGCGATATTTACTGCTTCTTTTCAAATTTTGAAGAAATTATTGCTTTGCTTGCTATCACGAATGTTTATTTGATTTTCACAATATTCCACCCATCGGAAATCCATTAGAATACTGATAAAAGAAATCCTGACTTAACTTTTTAATAATTTATTAACTAAATTGAATAGATGGGAAATGTATATTGATGTAAAAAATGGATTTGATATATAGTACTTCATTCAATTTTATTAGCTAATCTATAAGTCAGAATTATTCATTTTGAGTTACAAAATAACGTTTCAATAAACTTAAATAAACCTTAAATATCATTAAAAGAAGATGAATATCTGTATTATTTCAAATACAATTTTTTTCTTAAATATAAATACATGTCTTGTACAGGAAGTCATGATTCACAAAAGCTGATGGGATTGATTTATTAATCAACCATGTGCAGGTTAATGAATGGATGGAAATTGAAATATCCAATGTGGCAGAGATTAGTGCTAATTTCATAGTTTCCGGAGACATTGACAAAAGTCATATTTCGATGCCAACTAAGCTGAGATTTGGTCTGTTTTAATACCAAGGAATGCGAAAGTTAATTAAAATTTAATTTCTGAAATAATTAAGATGAATTTCCAAGATCATAATTTCCTGAAGTGACGTAAGGCTTGATTTGAAATCATAAATGTTCATAGCCCATAATGTTATCACGTTAATTACTTTTTTCTTACTTAATAGAATTTATTTCTGCTAAATTACTGGCAAAAGGTGAATAAAAATTGTTGGGTAAGGTAAAATAATTAATTTTTAAAATTTAGCCATTTATTGTTCCTTCTTCTTATTATCTGCATGTACCATAAAAATTTTAATTATATTTATATATTTATATTTAACATATGTGCACACACAGTTATATAAATGTATATATTTAAGCTCAATTTTTGGTGATTTCATATTTTAAAAGCATTATTTGCAACTGATATTATTGTGTGTTAATGACCAATAAGCAATTGCATAAAATATTTTATATTAATAAGTATATAAAATTATAAAATATTTGACTGAAGTAATATATCATAAACTGTAATTATGATCTAATTTATATTAAAAATTGTAAAATGTTTTTATATATTTGATACATATGCAAATTTTTATATAAGAATACCACTCACACATGTTATTTTTTATTATTTTAAAACGTATTATATTACATATTTCTCATGTTTAAATCATTTGCTATCCCATTAATATGTAAGTTTTTAAATGCAATTTATTAAATCATTTTTCATGATGACATTATTATCATCCTTATAGTTACAACTAAGCATAAATAATTTTTTTCAATATTTTTTCAATACTTTTCTACCTTAAAAAAGTTTTGCTGAATATTTTGAAGTTGAGATATTTGATGCTTAGAACGTACACACATGCACTTATTTAGTTTTAAAAGTTTCAGTATCGGCGTTGTTGATTCTGTGAAGTTTAAAAATATCAATAGAAAATAAATTAAGTTTCTTAACAATGAAGACAAATGCGCGTACTGCATTCTGATTATTATTAAATATCATTATATAGATATGTGGAAGTTACAGCAAGCAAATATGAACTATTGTCCTTAAATTAGTAAATAAGTTTATGTGCATAAAAATAATGATTTTCTGCTATATTCAAAAACATATTGATAAAACTAATTTATAATTACATTTAAAATAACCATCAAAAAGTAACCTTTTTCAATATAATTATTTTTAATCTTTACTTCTAAACTTAATTTGGACAATTTCTTTTTGTTATTATTATATAAATTTTCTATACACTAATCCAATGGTTTTCAGAGTAGCCACGTTTATTGTGTCTAAGAAATATTCAAAGCATTTTAAATATTTAAATGGATGCAGTTTTCCTATGCAAACTGTAACAGTTTCGTTAAATTTTAATGTCATTTCTGGCATATTTTGTAACATATTTTACGAAAATGTGGGTATCAAATTTCATCTACGTACGGTTTGGCTTACTAAAATGTTTTAATAACTCAAAATTATTTAGCTTCTTAATATTCTCGGTGACTATAATCATATATTATAGTTAAGATAAATAAAATTTACAGAGATTTTACAAATTTTAAGATATTCTGTCGTTGAAAATTCATTTTAAAGACCCTTTCTTAAAGAAGAAATATAGAAAATTCATTATAAAGATTTTAGAATGGAAAAGATTATTTTTTACGATTTTTTTAAATATCTTTTTAATTTTTTTCAGCGTTCATATTTTATTTTCAGCAGTAAGTATTTTAATCAATTAAATGTAAGTAATTTTGAGAGCAAATTATTCAATACATGATGTTTCTTATTGTAGGAATTACATTTAAATATACCTAGGATATGAGAGACCCAAAGCTTTTTAAAGTAGACCTTTATGAACATTAAAATAAAGCATTGTTATTTATTTTTAATTTCAAATATTATAAAATAATATCAAGCGTGTAGTCTATAGCTATTTTCGTCTTTTTTATTAATGGCTTTTATCCAACTTTACTTTATGGAATAAAACATTATCTGGAAAAATTACTCTGAGCTTTAAATGAGAGAATCCATAAACAACAATTTTATATACTTTGAATACATTTATAATTTACTAACATCAATTCAAAATAATACTTAATTTTTTAGTTTTATCTAAATTTGGTAGTCAAACGATGCATTCAAAATAAAATTTTAACTGCTTTTTTCTTTAAAATTAAAAAAAACAGTTATGGAAATTTACTATTAATTATTCTTTGATTGTAAGCTTTGTTGAGGAAAGGCTTATTAAAGACGTTAACTAATGGGTATAGTATTTTTATGAATATTCAGTTAAAATATTACTAAAAAATAAGTAAAGAACAAAATTTACTTACTGGTGTTATAAATAATATCAAAAACATGCAAAATAAAAAGTAATTTGATTACACGTCATCAATTAGTATTTAAATTTTGAATAAACGGCAGAAAAGTTTACAATGAAATTTTAATTAGTTTCAAATATTAATAAATAGAGCTATTTTTATTTCAAAGACTATGATGATGAACTTTGTCAATCCTAATTACTACTTTCCTAATAATGACTTTTTTATTTAATAATGCATCAATTAAAAACACAGTTAGATCTTTGGAAATCTGACATTAGGACGTTGTAAAGGTGTTGAGGAGAACAATAATCATGGACTTAATTTCGAACTCTTTTTTTTACTGCCAGTGCACAAAGCCATGCTGTTACTATGCTGTACACATAATACATGACGATCAATAAAATCTTCAGACTCCAAAAATTAGATTCTAAACAAAGATGATTGAGCCAATAATAGCAGAAAGCGAGGGAAGGTTTTTTTGGGGAAATCTGTCTTTTACATGAATACAACTCACCTTCACATTATTGCAGAAGCTCAAGAATTATTGGATCAATTAGAAAGGAAAATGTTTAGTATTTCAGATTTGTTTACATCTATTTTGATCTATTACCTAATCTGAAAGAATTTCTGGCTGATAAAAGTTTTCAAGTGTTAATGAGTTGGAAAATGTAAAGAGCGTTTGGAATTAAGCCATGATCGCCCCCATTAACATGAAGATTTTTATATTTGTGACCACTAATGACAAATACTTAAATACAAGAGTAAATTATGTGAAGAGTACAGGAAATTACAGATATATAACAAAATTGTTTTCAGCAATAAACATTGAGTTTTACACTTTTCATAAAAAATATTTTTTTCATTTTCCGGATATCATCGGATAATTTTATTATATACTAACTAGTTATAATAATATATACTTATAGTATCCAATAGATTAGGAGGAAAAATGAATTTCAATTAGTTTTTGTTTGAATTAAAATATAACTGTAAGTATATTATCAATATTTTCATTAAATTTATGTAAAATATTATGACATTGTTTAAAAATTTTCAAGTCAAAAGTATTGAATTTAAAGATTTAAAATTTAGGAGAAAACAACCTGTAATTTATTTGATTTTTATTAATTAAATTTAAATATATTAATAAATTTGATAAGTTAATAAATTTAGATCTTTGAAAATAAATCCTACTGATTATGGTTGTTGATCAAAAGAGATTGACAGTTAGGATATTCAATTAATTTTGTGAAAGGATTTATCAAATAAATACTCATTTAATTTTCTTGTTTTTATTTATTCATTACTTTCACTTTTTGTAACACAAAAACATAATGTAAAAAGCATATAAACTGTAGAATCAATATATATTTGAAACGAAGTAAAACTAAGTATTACTCTTGATAAAAATTTATAAAGCAGCAAATTATGACCACTTGTAAGCAGTTTGCAACAGGTAAATAAAAATAGTTGAGATTGTTTTATAAAGGCAAATGTTAGCTAAAATTGTGCAGCTATTACAATCTGAATATACATGAAAATGGATAAATCTATGTGAGCATTCTAAAAGTGCATTTATTGAATTTATTTTGTGGTGCTGTGTTAATAATATTCAAATCATATCTTATTAATTTATATTAAACTTAAATATTAAGAATAATATTAAAAAAATGAAACTTAAATATTTAAGAAATTAATTGAAATACTCCCTTTATTAAAGATATGAACTATAAAAAATAAAATTATTTATTTTAAATAAATTATTGCTTTATAAAGATAATTGTTTGATTGAGATTAGTCATAATGAATATTATAAAAATATAAAAGTCTATAAATTTATTTTGGAATTCAATGACACAATTTAGCAGTACATTTATTTGCATTCTTATGTTAAAATTAAATTTCGAATGACAAATATATTTGTACAAATAAATATTTATCTAATAAATTTGTACACAAATATAAATTCATATAATATTTATACATATACAAAATAATATAATAAATGTTAAAATGCTGTGCTTTTAACAATCAAAGGCAATTGAAATTCATTCTCAATTTCATGTATGTTCAGATTCAAAAAACATTCTACATAAGTAGTGTAAAATAGTTATACAAAATAATCGTTATAATCCGTATAATTATACTGATAATCGTAAAATCCTTATCAATAATAATGAAAATCATTGTGTGATTTTTGATTAATTCTGCTGACTGAAAACCAGGAAGTTTTAATCTACATTTTATTCAATCCGTTGCTATAATACTCTCTTGAGGTTTATTTGGCTTTAATTGTCAAAAGCAATTAAATGACTGAAAATTTTATGCATACAATTTCAATTAATAACACTTAGTCTTCAAAATTTTATTTTTATAATAATAAATAAATATATTAAATATAAAGCTACTTTCATGCAGGTGATAAATAATTACAAATTTGAACACATATGCTAGTGTTAAAATATATTGTATTAAAACTAATATTGAATTAATGTTTTAAAACATTTTGCATGCTTTAATGCCTGTGTAAAATCATGTATTCTTATAATATTCGTAAGTTTCAAAGTTTCTTATAATATTCATAAAATTCAAAGTTTCACTTTAAATATTAATTGCATGTGATAAGTAAATACATACAATTAATTATTTATTGATTATAAAATAATTGACAATCATCTGTTCCATGCTCATAAATAAAACTAATACATTTAATTATTTATGTTTTTAATCAATATATTTCTGGAACTAAATTCTTTTTTAATGTATAAACGTAGCATTTCTTAATTAAAATAAAAAATGTTGGAACTTTTCACTTTCGCATTGGATACAATTTCTTATAATGTTTTATGATTTTCTCGTTGAAGTAGATATAAACTTAAAAATATTGAAGCCGATGTAAATATGAATTGATGTTAATTATGAACAGAGAATAAATTTAAATGTACCAAACAACAGCTATTGATAAAAAAAGTAATTTTTTTTAAAAATTTGAAAAACATGATAATCCTAAACTCTATATTTTATGTTCTTAAGGTACAGATTTCAAGTTAGTTTTTTGAGTGTAAAATTACCTTCGATGATTAAAATAGTAGAAAAAATATAATAAGAGGGAATAAATCAATATAAATTTACTGTAAGTCATACATGGTTCATTACGTCTGGATATTTTTTTTTCAAATTTTGGATCAAATATCTATGGTAAGCAAGAGTTGAGTTAAATTTTTTTATGCTTTTAAATAAAATAATAATTTTTAAATACTATGATAAAACCTTCTTTCTTATATAATTCATATAAGTAATAAAAAATACAATTTCCTTAATTTTATTAATAGCTCATTAGCTTTTTAGTGATATTTTTAATAAATATTTCTATATTTATAAAAGAGAATTTAACTATTACTATTAAAATTGCAAAAAATCAAAGAATATTTCTAAAGTCGGTAAAGTAACATTGTTTGGAGATTTTTTAAGAAAATCACAAGTTTTAATATTCAACTAATTATACTATTTTCCAATAAGTGTTCAGAAATATAAATATAATGGAACAAATGCAAAAGTTTTATTATTGATTAATATTTTAACAACAATATATATTTTAGATCCTATGTAATTTTAGAAGTTGAAAATATATATAATTGGTCATATTGATAATATCATCTAGTTATCATAATAGTTTTTCAATTACATTCTCCCAATGAAAAAACTATTATTCTATTTTCTATATTGAAATCATCTTATTTTAATCACTTCTATTTGTTGATATTGCATATTTTTATATTTATAATAATTGATTAATTTAATTAGCATTTACGTCAAGAGATATTTATTGACAAACTAAAACTAAAAATGAAAAGAAAATAGATTTTTATTATAATCCATTGGAATAATGAGTAATGTTGATGGTTCTAAAGGTTATGAATATTTTTGTAAATTATTATAAAACAAGCGTCTTAAATTAGGTAGATATTTTCCTTAATCTGTGCAGCAAATATGATAAGATAAACATTTAGGAATATTTTTTTTCTAATGGCGTGCACTGTGTAATTATCCCTTCACCCCAACAAAGCTGAGAACTGCTACACATTTAGCGTTAACTGGTGTTCACCTGTGAACCAAGTCACGGAGACGAGTAGCATTACCCACGTCACACCATCACAAACCCATTTATATGGTGGATTACACTTATCCATCATATCAGAAGAAAGGGCAAAGAAATACAGAAAGAGAGAGAGAGAAAGAAAAGGAAAATCCTATGTCCAAACCGGGATTCGAACCTGGACCAACAGCTCAATAATCGTTACTGACTAACCACTCAGCCGTTGGCCGGCCTTTAAGAAGATGATTTATGCTATTTAAAGATTATTTTAAACTATACCTTAAATTGTAAAATTTTGTTAAAAATTTCTAAAATAAAGCATAAAACCAATTAATTTAAAGTTTCTGCTTAGCTTTAAAACAATTTCTGAAATTTAAATATTTAAAGCTTTAAATGTTTGCATACTAGTATTAGTACAAATGCATGCCTGCAATTTAAAATAAACCATCTTGCGTCGTCAATTATTATCATTCTCTTAAATAGGTAAATATGTTGCAAAAATAATTGATACATAACCAGATGGAAATATCACCATGTAAAAATGAATAAATAATTAGAACACTGTATTTCTTTTTATCAATACTCAAGTGATTCTCAAAAAAGACAAACACTGATAAAGTGGACAATTTAAAGATTATCCGATGTAATTATGACCCTTTGTTAATGTTTGGCAGCTTTGAAATCCAAATTTAGATTGAAGACATGGGACATAATATTTTCGAAGCTCTTAAGCTTTCCAATATTCCGTGATAAATAGCTTCAACACAATGGATTAAGAATTTATAATTTCAGATATCAAGTTGCAATATAGACAAAAATGCCTACTCATGTACTTTTGCTAGTAAAATTTGCATACTTTAGCAGTGTTATTAACAAAGCAATTCTGATTTAAATAAAAAAATTATCTTTAGGTTGTTATTGCAAAATTCCAGGTTGTTGAAACATAATAAAAAATCAATATAAATAATGTATTTAAAAATAAAAAATAAAAAAAAACAGTTATGATAAATTAGATACTTCATGAGATACGACTGTTATACAATTGACTTTGATTACAGAAAAATTAGATTAAATCCTTTGGAATGTAAGTGAATCATTAAACTTTGATATAGTACAAGTTTCATAAGGGATTCATTTTCATAACAAGAAAAATACGTTACAAATTTTTAAACTTTAAAAGTTCTTTGACAAAAGAACATTCATATTTAAACTGAATGATTTCAAAAATGTCATTTACAAAAGCAAATGTTTGACTTGCATTTCTGTGGAAGAAAACACAGTGTAATAACATAATTAACAATAGTATTTGTCGGGACGTATTTTGTTAAATAAAATTAAGTGTACTTTATTTAATAAATTATATTTTGTCAGGCGAAGATGAAGAAAAGTCTTAAGCAATTTTTTTTAAGGAAAATATCACGCCATATATTTTATTAAAAAAGTATATATCCTAATAATAATTTAATAGAATTATTAATGAATTTATACGTTTTATATAAATTTATTTAAATTAGCCTATTTATAAAAATGAAACTATTATAATTTATTTTAATTTTTCTATTTAGGAAACTTTTAACTTTAATAATAGAATTAATGTAAGAGTCATTATTTCATTTTTTCAGACTTATTGTTTAAAGAAAATTAATAATAGATTAGTTAAATAGATTAGTTTTCAAGCTTTCAATTCAATTACACCCCTTCCTGTTTTTACTAATGAATATTTTAGTGGATAAATTTATAATGAATAATTTAAGATAACGTACCGAGATGATGTTACTTGTAAAATTTGATTAAAAATTTAAAATGAGATTTATAAGTAACTCACTGAAAGGAGAAAACTTTCCAAATAAGTAACTTTTCTTATGTTTGTTAAAAGAATATTCAAATAAATGTTGTGTTTAAAGAATATAGCTTGTTAAAAATATTCAAATAAGCAAATGCTATCAATGATGTAATTAATTTTTACCTGTTATTTTAAGAATTTTAATTTCATCAATTTAATACTTTCTCAATTTGAATTCCTCCAGTAAAGATTTTTCTAACAAAATCTTATTTTATTGTCTCTTGATAAATATTAATTTTATTGTAAAAATTTTTTAATCTTAAAGCTCTTAATGGGAATCAAGTTACTTCAATTTTCAACACTTTTAATTTTATACAAGCTTTACTTTTTCAATCCAAAAATTCATATTCCAAAAATCCTTATCTCTGCTCATATAATCAATATCAATAAAAAATCATTTTCATAATCCAAAACTCCAAGAATTAATGAAGTTATACTATATTATTAAGTCATTATTGTATATTTTAATCAAAATTTTAATAAAACTAATCTTTTTATTATCAGTTTCAGTTGAATAGTTTATTTGTTTTTCAAACTGAGCACATTGTGTGAAATATTCTTAAGGAATAATCCTCTCACAGATAAATAAAACTATAGTATAAATTCAATAAGAATATCCATTTCTCGTTTTCTGTTATGTAATAATTAATGTATTATTTTTTCCTATAAATTCAAATTTTTTTGTTTTATTTTGTAAATAAAAGCTCTGAATTAATTCAAATGAAGCGATTATACTACATTTCAAAACATTTCATTTGTTTAAATTGTCATATTTTCATCATTTTAATCAAGAATTCAAATAGTAGAAAATTAAAACTACACATGATATTACCTATTCATAATTTAATTATTTTAATAATATTAATTTTTGTCTAATTCCCGTACATGAGTAATTTTTATACTGATTATTTTAATCATGAATTAGAAATAAATATGCCAAATTAATTAATATATAATCGATTAATTTCGATAATGCAATACTGACACCTATTACTTTGCTATAACACATATTATTTATTTTGAAACAATTAATTTTAAGCAAACAATGATATAGTTCTGATGATAATGTCTAGGATTTTCATGTTGATCGTTAATTTCATTGATCTGCTCCAATTATGATAAATTTAAATTATTTAAAAGAAACTGGTCATATGCATCACAAAACGCAACATTTTACTATTCCGAAAATTCTAGAATTGAAAAATGCTGCATTTTAAAATTTCGAATATTTTAGAAGAGGAAAATGTTTCATTTTTCTATTTCAAACACTTAATACTCTCAGAATGCAAATTGTTACTTTTTCAATTTATTATTTTAACAAGATTGTTTTCCTTTTACTCATATATTAAAATATAAGCTTTTTAAGTAATGTAATATTTGTTTAAATGTGCAGTTTAATGTAAAATTAAAAGCCGACATTTTATTTCATCATATTGGTATTGAGTTTATATGAGTACATTAAGTTTAAAATATACTTAAAAATTTATAATGAGTTTTTATTAATTAAAAGTAATAAATAAAAATATGAAACTCTTATAAAATATCCTATTGCATAGTAATAAGAAGAAAAAAAACATTATAGCATGTTTTCATTTTATAAAATATTTTAGAGTCAATTTTCAATAGTTCTTGTGAATAGCAAGTAAAGTGATCTAAAAATTTAATTTTAGAGCAAGAAATATCTTACCGTAAATACATGTACATATATATATTTGTTAACATTTCTAAAAAGGATGAAGAGAAAATAAAATTCAGTCCAGCTGTTTTTTATATTGCATTTTTTCCCACAATTTTCTATAACGCTATTAATTTTTCTCTCACAATTTAAATGCATAATTTTTATGCAGAGTTATTTTCTATCTACTTAAGAATTCATGAGTTTCTTGTTGGAAATTCTTTTCATAATTGTATATTTTAGTCATCTAATCTAAATTGTTTTTTCCCAGGAACGAATATTACGTAATTTTCAATTAGTATTCTATACCAAAATTTGTTCCGATCATTTCAATTTCTCCTTTATTCTATGCTTCAAAAATTTTAATTTTCGAAATTCAATATTTCGAATTAATTTTAAATTAGGTCATATAGTAAATACAAAATATAATTTCAGTTTTTCTATACCTTATGATTTTACAAATTTTGATGTATTATTTTCATACGAATTTAAATAAGTTTCATACGAATGAATTAAAGTTTCCCTTTTACGTAAATTAGAATTTTATTTTTTATACTTTTCTTAAAACTCCTTTATATGCATAGCATGATGGTAGCATGAGGGTTTATATAAATTAACAGTTTTCAATTATTAATACTCTGATTCTTTCAATAATGTAAGAAATCAGACATTTTTCTAAAATTTAATTTATATTGTTTGTTTGAGACTTATAAGCATGATAAATTTATATTTCATAATGCTATTATTTTTATTTTTCTGTTGTTGTAAACATTTTGATAACTCCTTACAATTCCAAGAAATTTCTAAAACATTAAAGGATATATTTAAGGAATTTGAAAACTGAAGTGCTCACACAAAATTGATTTACAGTGTTGATGATTTTATTTTGCACTAAAAATTTTTTCCATTTAGTTATCTCGCTTAAAATATTAATCTTAAGGACTATGATTTTATAAATATTGGTATTGCATAATTTTTTTATTTATTCAATTAATCAATAATTTTTTAATTATTTTTATTTTTCAAATTCATCTGATATAATCTGTCTAAGTCTTGTTTAGTATATATTTCATTACATAGCAACATGGATTCCGTAAAAATATAATATATGCATATAAACCTGCTGGTAAATTTCCTCAAGTTTTATCCTCAGTTTTTTAAATTCTTGATACAGATTGGTTTATTAATTTATTCCTTTTTATAAGAAAATAGAAATCATTATGATATATAATACTATAAGATTTAAATTTAATAATACTAATTTTATGTATGGAAAAATTTATTTTATGATTTAATAAATAAGTATTAGATTTATAAATGCTTAATTTTAAACTTTTTCCTTTCAGAAAATTTTATTCTTATATTAATTAATATTTTAAGCAATTTTGAAAATATATTTTCGTTCAAAAATTTCGAGAACGAGAGAATGCCTGCATACTCTGTACATAAGAGGAATAAGAATAAATAGTAGCATTAACATATTGTTCTTATTTACAGAATATACTTTATCCTTATTGTTTATACACTCAGTATATACAGAGTTGGAAACTTTTGTCACATTTAAGATATGGATTTATAAAATGTATACTTAATGCCAAATTTGTTTAAGACAAGGATTGGTAGAAAAGAAAATTTACGCAACAATCAATTGAAACAAAGCCAACATAACAAGTTCATTGACAATGAGAATAGGTTTCTGCAGCTGGCACGAAAACTATCCTAAGAATTGTATATTTTGCTAAAAAAAGTTGACATCCACTATATGGAAATACAATCAATTAAATCAATTATATTTTAATAGACAAAAGGCAAAGAAGAAGACAGCATTAGACAAATACTTAAGAAGACCAAATAATTTGATACAACCATTTATCATCACTTTATTGACTTAGAATATTTATGACAGCAGAAATAGAGAAAAATTGGTTGAGATAACTCTGGGTTTGCGAATCCCTGAAAAATTGGTTAACCACACAAAAAGGACACTAAAAAAAGTGAAATGCAAAGTTGAGATCAGAATTGTCAGTGTCATTTTATATTTAAAAGAGACCAAACTAAGTGATGTTTTGTCATGTCATTTGCTATATATAAATATAACTCTAAAGGAGACAATTACAAATTAGTATTAAAATTCATGAAACAATTTTTGCTAAATTTTTACAACTACTGTAATTTGCAGATAATATTGTCATTATAGGAATACCTAAGACAACTACAGTAGGAACTTTCAGCACTCTTGAGCAGTAGCTAAAACATGAAATTGATAGTCAACAAAAAATTAAACTCATGAAACTAAATTCACAAATTTACAACCACTGAAATTAATGAATATGAACAAGTAGTCCAATTTAAATACTTAAACACCATGGTAAATAATAGTAATATCACCAAAACTGAATTAACAAATGAAATGAAGTGTTATCAGATATAGTGAAATGATTTTAAATCTAAAAGCACAATTATCAAAACAAACATACAGTTATGTAAGACTCTAGTAAGACTAATTATTTTATATGGCAAAGAATGTTGGTCAACTAACAAAGTAG
>JAPDSC010160938.1:80992-97824 GCA_026290005.1 Latrodectus geometricus
ATATATATATATATATATATATATATATATATATATATATATATATACATTTTTTGGTGAAACACCGAAATCTGGAGAATGTCGACATTCACCATGCACCAATGGTAAATGTTGAACATATCCGAAATTTTTTTTTCTCCTTAATTCAGTCGCGATAAAATTTTTACCTATTTTTTTGAGAGGAATAACTAAAAACTTAAAATACACAGTACTTTCAAAATGAGAAAGGAAAATTATAAAAGTTAAAAACTTACTTAATTATACAATATATTCAAAATGAGAATTTGTTTTAGGTGCTACAGGTGGGGAGAAATCTTTATAGAGACTTTCGTGTTTGAACTGTGGTTCAATCCCACTCCAGTTCTTTGAGATTCAAAATGAGAAAGGAAAATAATAGAAGTAAAAAACTTACTTAATTATACAGTACGTTCTCAAGTGAAAAAATAAAATATTAGTAATAAAAAACTTACTAAATTATGTGAATAAATTCTTATTTATTGCAACAACTTAAACTATTATGAAATTTAGAAATGCACAAGGGGCCCTTGTTTTTACAACTGCATTTATTTGTAAAACACTTTCTTTTGCAATGACAGCCTGTATTGCCTTGCCCTTCGCTTCTCGAACTAGCTGCAGCTGCTTCTCTCAGTGAAATTTCTTGAAAAGAAATCTTATCTATGGAAAGAAGCTTTTCTTTACAAATTTCGAACTGATTACGTGTGAAAAGCTGCTTGAGGGTACCATTTTCATTCGCAAGTTTATAGAAGTCGGAGTCTTCTATTCCAACAACAACCACTAACACATTTCGGTTATCTGTACGTCCACGGTCGACATTAAGGACTTGTATTCGTACAGTATCACCAATTAAAACAGGAAGAAATTGATTTTGTGAGGTTCGTAACATTTTTGTTGCTTACGGTAGAAGATTCTCTTTCACGGCTGCTCTTTTTATAGAAATTAACTCGTGTTTTTCATTTAGAACTTAATGTGAAGATGTGGTAGATTGCAAGTCCTCTTGAATATTTTTCTTTGAAATTTGTTTTTTTGGTTTAACCACCACTCAAATTTTTTTCCGAAGTATTACCAGTTTCTTAAAGCTTTTCTTCAGTTTTAAAAGTATTGGCGATTTCTTCAAGTTGTTCCTCAGTTTCAATACTTGCGATTTGTTCGCTAGGCAAAAAAGACGATGCTAAACCTCTTTTCACTTTAATGCCAAACGTGGCTTCATGAGGACTTTGGCTTATTCCTTTGTGGTTTGTATCGTTCTTGGCAAATTGAACAAAGGGAAAACCTTTTGACCATTTATATATATTGTTATCTTTCATCCCTGCAGTTAGCATATTCTATACATCCTGATTGGCCCTCTCAACTGACCCTTGTGTTTGACTGTGATGAGGTTTTCCATAATCTATCTTAACATCGTTACACATAGCGCATATTTTGGATATGACATGATTATTGAGTTCTATACCAATATCTGATTGCATTTTTGTTGGAGCACCAAATGTTAAAAATATTGGAAAAACGTGATATGCTACTTCTTCAGCCCTCTTAGTTTTCAAAGGTCGTAGCTGGACAAGCTTAGTTATATGATCTTGATACACCATTATGAACTTATTTTCAGTATCTGAGTTTGACTGCAGATCTATCAGATCAACTTGATATCTTGAGTTTAACTCAGAACTGATCATTGGTTTCACAAACATACCTTTCTGAGGTGCACTGTGTTTCATTTGACACTGTTTGCATAATTTTAAATACAAAATTACAATTTTATATGTAATATTTTGCATTTATTTTGCAAATCTTTAAGCATACGTGTTCTTCCTCCATGACTCATCCTGGTGTGAGCTTCATATAGTATACTGAACAATTCCTCATTGGTAACATAATACTGTATATTCTTTTCTCCTGGTTTTAATGGTACAATTAACTTCTCTTCAACGTTAAATTTTTAAAAGGTCAAAACGTTTTAATCGTCTGTAATCCAAAGGTGTGTTGCACTTAGTTCTAGCAGAAACCACTTTTTAAAGTATTTTAGAGTACTTTTCTCGAGAAAAATAAAAGCAGTTGTCTTCTCGTTTACCTGCAATTAATACATTTAAATTTTCAAGAAAAAGTTCACGATTCACTGCAGTATCAAATCTGTATAAATCAGAAATAAAATTAAGAAAACTTAGCTCTCACCATCGAACCTTGCATATGCATAAGACTGACAAAGCTGACTAACTCCACCAGCACAAACGATTTGGCTGGAAACAGCCAGTTGCCAGGATTTGGCGGGAGACTTCTCCAGAACAAAGGATTTGTCGGATTTGGCGAGAAACAGCCAGTTGCCTCTTTGTCGGCTCTTCTCTTTTCAACTTCCATCAGAGCATATCTGTGATTGTCGACATACACAGGTGAGGGTCCAAATGTATAAGAATGTAATGAAATATTCGATCTTTCACCGACGTATTTGGTGTTTCTTGACAATCATCGGTGAATGTCGACATTTTCTGATTTCGGTTTTCACGGTAACATATATATATATTGGATACATATCAACTTTTAAATTGTGAATTATAAATATGAAAACAATTTAATTTCAAATTATATCTCAACACAACTTCCTTAAAAATACTTTTATTAATAAAGATGTAGGGAATTTTTATAATGAATTTTATTATGTATTATAATGAAACTAAAAACTATTACAGTACACAGTGTAAAGAATTATGAATTTTTTTCAGTTCATTTATTTTAATGTTATATTAGAAATAATAAAATATTAAAGTTTCAGATGTCGCAGATTTTTATTAAAATGAATTGGTATTTCTAAATTCAATATATTATGTTTTAAATAGAAGCATTTTTTGGAAGCAAAATTTATAATTGAAAATATTTGTAGCCTGTATTTATAGATTCATTTTAGTAAGTGTATAGTCTCCGTTGTTGAATGTTCTCTACTTTCACTTAGCTATCCTGTTATTCCTAAAATTAAAGTAAATAATTTATTGGTTTAGAGGTAAACAATTATTTTTTAGTTTCATGTTTCTTCTGTTTAAGCCCTTCAACACTTACGTGCACCCTTAGTCTTAGCATTAAATCTATTACCACAATAGTTCACAAGAACAATCGATCGAACGATGATTCAGCGTTTTCATAAATCATAAATTTTAGTTTATTTATTAACATTGTGTTGAAATTTTATGTAAGAATAGTTCTACACAATTCACATCAAAATAGGAAGCGACTTTGTTTTTATTAGGTATTACATGTTGTATGTTTGTTTGTGACATTTTATTAGAATATTGGATTCGTAATTAATATGAAATATGATAAAATTTTTAAATAAAATGATATAATGGTATTTAAGAAATAAAAATTATAAGTTTTTTGTATTTTCTCGGAACTATTTACACAAAATATGTTTCATAAATGAATAAAAAAAGAGATGATCTTGTTGATCCCTATCAATCATTGTGAACAAGAAGTTTTTATCATATAAATAAAAAAAATACTATTTGTTGGAAACAATTCAGAGAAAAAACAAATATGAAATATTACGTATGATGTTACCAAATGACGATATTTGATATTCACTGGCTAGTTTCTATGTGTAATACTATATAATTCTAAAATGTATCTGGACAAGTCTATTTGTTTTGAAGATAAACCTCTCTAATCAAATTATATGAATTAAAGAGCTGTCTTAACTACATCAAGGGCAAGATGTATGATTTTATTATATAACAGCATATTTCATTATCAAAAGTCTTTATTATAAATGGATTTCTTAATATAAACTTTAAGAAGATTTAAATACTTCCAACAAATAATTCTAGAATCTTAAACATTCCATGATCTTACGAATGCACAAAAGCCGAATGTTAAGCGGAAACTTATGAGTAGTGTTAAATGATTCTTAATCAATCATTCCACAAAAGTCTTTAATAAACATTTAAAGTCACATCAGTGACGTGATTTAAATGATACGATATTCAAATATTATTAAAATGCACATACCACAAAAGAAATTATTATTTGTACTAATTTGCTTGTAAATCACATTTTTCTGTAAAAAAAAAGTACAATCTATATATGATATGAAATATTACCGTATATTATTAATATTATATTTAATATTACCGAATAGATTAGCCAGTTATTTAAAGGTAGGTATATATAATATTTTCTGTAATTTGCACAATACTGTTGAACTAATGGGTACATTATTTTTATTTTTCTGCGAAAGCTTCCGAAAAATTTCTGAAATAAAATTTTGTTTCGTTTTTAAAGTAAAAATAGTGAAGTAATGTTTTCTAATTTGAAAATACGCAAAGAATGATTTTTTATAAAAATACCAGTTCTCTTTTCTTCCTATTTCATTCATTTCAAAACTTATTAAAGACCAATGAATTTATATTGCTGTACTTTTCAATTAATTTATATTTTTAGGCTTAAACCTTTTCTTTACATTCAAGAAGAATTAGATTTATAATTTGAAAAAAATTGATTTAAAATTTTCCAAAAAATGATCTTAAGCAACAGATGGAAAAAAAATTTTCTACCTTTTTTGCGAAAATTCTTTTTAATTATTACATTAAACATGGTGAAAATATTATTAAAGTATAATTATTTTGCGGCATTAAATAGTGTTTATATTATAAATAGACATTTTCAATTCAAAACTTATTTGAATGCATACAATATGTCGGATAGTATTAGTTAAAATAAAATAACTATGCTATTATAAAAAGCCTGTAGTTTAGATATATTTGTTCATGAATGAAACAAAAAAAAAAAATGATTTGGTTAAGATAAATGTGAGTTTAATGTCTCAAGCTGACATTTTTATTTAAAATGACGTTTTTCGTTTTCAAGAAACTAGACTGTAGGATTTAAAGTTTTAAAGATAGGAAATTTTACTGCAACAGATAAAACTTTATTTAAAAAAATGTGAAAGGCAGTTACTTGTATATTTTAAAGATATTTTTTAACATTTATTTAATCTATATATATAAAAAAACTATGCTTCCTAAAACTCGAAATAATTGTCCTAAAAATCAAATGAATGAGTAATTGAAGAAAGGTAAAAATGCCTTAAGAAAATAAACTTAAAAATATTGCATTTATCTTGTTGTTTATTTTTTAAATCTTATATTTAAAGCTTGTTTAATAGTTATTCTTTTATGTCAGAAAAATTGCAAAACATTAGAATTTAGCCAAAAAAAGTTAATATGAATTCATTATAATAATGCATTTTCACAGCAAATTTTAATATTTATAAAATTTACACACTACATGAATTTTAAATGATTAGATTCATTAGATTCAGATGAGTCAAATATTTAGTTCATAGTTATTAAAATTATAAATTCAAAAAGATAATGATAATTTTGTCAGAAAAAGTATAATGTAATCACAAAGATAAATATTAAACTTAAATTTATTGCATTTATAAATTATATTATTGCATTACACTTTCACAAAAGATTCATAATGCATTATAATTTTTATAGATTAAATGAGATTTATCTAATTTCAAGATTAAAGTTTACAGTTTGAAATATTGTATATTAAAAATGCTTAAGTTATACGTTTTTTTAAATAAAAAATGTTTCTGTTATCAGATTAGTTAGAAATAACGAATTCATTACAATAAAATCATGAAAAGTAAGATAAGACAAAAAAATATCCCTTTTATGGAATATTTTTTACTTCTTAAAATTGTCATCAGAAGGAAATCGAAAATATCTAAGTATTTAGTTGTATATTGTGTACTCCAGTATTTTTAAATTTATAAATATGTCACAAAAACATAGGATAATATACTATATATTTTTGTATATTTTTACATTCCTGCAATAAATGAAATATCACGTTGATTGAAAAATTGTTAACTTTATTGACTTACCTTGTTGACAAGACAAATTTGAAATAAATATAGATTGTGTAGCTATTATAGGAACTCTACCCTCCATCGTGAATGATTAATTGTTAAAATGAAAAATTGCATGATAAAACGTGCTAAGGCAACAAAAAGTTGACATAGAACAACAAAAAGCAAGCATGAAGTTTGTGTGTGTGCATAGAAGAGGAACAAAAATTTGACTGTCAAAAACAGATGTCTTGCATTCATCAATTGATTTCAAATTTAATAAGCTCCAATTTTTTAAATATAATACTTTAATCAATCAAGTAACAAATTCAAATTTACAATTCCATCAATCATCAATAAGGATAGTGAACATAATTCTTTTTTAGGCAAAAATTTTAAAAAATGTATGCATTTGCTTATAAAGCATATAATATAAAGCAGTGGTAGTCACACGCGCAAAACTTTACATTTTTTTCCCTATATACTCTATTTAAAATAAACAAGAAAAGACAAATAAATACTAGCATAGTATGTGAATGACATCTAAATTATCTTTTAAAATATTTCCTTAATTATATTAATGAATTTCAAGCATTTATTTTCATGCATGAAGCAAAAATAAATATATTTTAGTTTCGGAAAATTGAATAAATTAGAATTTAATTATAGATACCGCTGAAAATTCTACTATAATTACATATGTCTTTAACTTATTCTTGGAAATTATATTTTATTGTATATCTAATAAATTAAGTACTTCAAGAATAAAAAATATATTTTGTAACTTTGAAAAGCCTTCAGGAAAAAAAAAATTAAATTTTTATAAGAATATAAAAAAATATTAGCATGTTTTCAAAAAAAAAAAATTCTGAATGTTTTATCATAATTTATTTCAAAACAAATTATGGTAAGGTTAGGTTACTTTATCAACTGTTATTTATAGATGAGATTAAATTAGTTAAATTTATAGAAGCATGTTAATTCAACATAAACTTATATTTAATAAAGTTTTTAATATTTAGTAACTGTTTAAAATCATAGACTATAAAAATTAAATTACTTGTAAATTTATATTTATGAAATATATCTGTTCCTTACTAAGAAAATTGTTTGAAAAAAAGCAAAATATTTCTCTTTTTTATCTTAAGCTTATTTTTAATAGGAACAAGCTAACATTAAAATTCATATACAAGACGTAAATTTATTTTAAATTTATTTTGAGATTTGATATTTAACTTTAAAAAAAAAACAGTAATATATCGTAGTTTATAGACTGTATTATTTCTATACTATAAAATTTGGATAAAAAAAAATACTTTTTTTCCATTTCTCCTTAATTTTTAACAAGTAAGATAAATTTTTAAGTATACTGAAATTAAATTGCCCAGATTTTTTTTACACCTTTTTTGTATCGGGAGTACAGATTAAAATGAGTTATTCCTTGCAGAAATATTTTGTGACATGTGATATCTAATAAAATGCATCGATCATCTTGAGAAAAAAAATAAAAAATTGTTTGAAATATTAATTTAAAAGTCTTTTTTAAAATAAAATCTGGTAAGTTTTACATATTTTAAAGGATTAGAACTTTGTCAGAAAATATTTTACAGGACACATTTCTATAACTTAACTATCTGTTTAGCACATTATTTTAAAAATCCAGTATTTTGGGAGGTTCAAAGTTGTAGAAGGCAACGGTGAATGAAGAGATATCAGGAGAACGACATAAAAAGAAGTTTCCTTAAGCGGTCAATCCTTTGACTGGTTAAATTGTAGGTTTAATTACAAGAGTTTTTTTTTTTATCTTAGTATTGCTGCTGAAAACTATTGAAAAGTGTTCACTAAGTTTTAATTAAGAACTAGATGAAAGAACAAAAAAGGTATAAATAATCAAAAACGACTAGATCTTCTTAACAAACAATGAAATGCACAGATCTTCACACGAATAAAAGCTATATTAATTTTACAGATAGCTTATGTAAATATCCTGATCAGTGTCATGGATCTCTAGATTTTTCTATATCGTCGAGAAAGGTTTCCCGATGATCAGTTGATAGGGACTAGAATACATATATATGCCCATGTGCCCTTTGGTAAAATGAAGATCCTTTTTACATACTGCCATAAATACCAATTAACCGAAGATCATATTGTGATGATTTATATAACGAGTGACTTGGATAAACGAATTAGAAACTGTGATATTCAGTGAAGAATATAACAATAAATATCTAACGGATGTGAACCTACAGATACCGAAAAAATAAAGTCAACTTAATCATCAACTTTTAATCCCAAGTTCTTTGTTGACAAGGAATAATGGTTTGGGGGTTGCAATCAATTACAATCTTAGATTACTCTTAGTACGCATCAAAGGTAGATTGACGGAAAGAAAAAACATTGAGGTGTCGCAATCTGCTTAATAGCAGTAATTTCAGTATCCGAAAAATTACAAAGTAATGCAAAATAATGGAATATTGCACACGAAGATTTATCAGAAAAAAATCTTAATAATATAATTTAATTTTATCTATGGTCATCCTTGTTTCTTGAATTTGTTTTTACACTTCAGATATTTGGGACATGATATGATGTCTTTAATGTTCCAGCCTCTCTTTTAGAAGAGAAAATATGAGGCATGGACTTTTCTATATGAAGTCATCCGTAGGTAAATTGCATATCTATTTCGCAGTGTCTGTTAACGGTGCATCGAAGCATCACAGTAAAAGGTTCCCATAATTATCATAGATCATTTTGAATGTTTAGTCAATATGTTAATTTTTGTAAGAAATAACATTTATTTACGTAGGTATCCTTGTCTGCGTAACAATTTTTGTTACATTCATTCTTACATTTTGTTGTGTCTTATAAAATTATTAAATTTATTAAACTTTCAAAATATCCTTGAAATAAAATAGGTTTTTATTCATAAAGACCTCTTAATTATTATTTTTAAAAATTATATCTAAAAAGTTCTTAAATAAATTATAATTAATCATTTAGAAACTATTTAGACATTATCGTAGAACACATAAAAATATAAATAGTTTTATTAAAATATACATGTTTTAAAAAGCAAGAAATACCCAAAAATTAAAATTGTATAAATTTAAATTTTATTAAGAATTTTTATATTTATGCAAAATAAAATATAAATTTGATAAATGTCATCATTAAATTAATAGGAAAATCCTATATCTCTATGTTTATACGTTTTTAACTTAAATAACATTGTAAGCCATTAAAGTATTAAAATAGTGAAAAATAACTCATAAAAATATTAAAAACATGCATTTAAATAGCAATTATATCAACATTTATATCTCCATATAAGGTACTCTTACATAATTTTTTAGAATTAAAATGTATTTGTTAGATTAAAAAATTGTATTAACACTCTTATCTTCCAAGTATGTGTATTTGTCATTTAGATAATTAAGAAGTAATGTCATTTAGATAATTAAGAAGTAAAAAATATAATTCCAAAAAACATTCCTTTAGAAATTCTTTATCTTAAAAGGCGTTCTTTTATAAAGTATTTCAAGTTTAATTAAAACTTATTTATTAAATTAATAAATGTATATATAATATATAAGCATTATAATTATAAGACATATATAAATTACAGTATCGTATTTATATTAGTTTAAATAAATTATTTTAAAATAGTTCTACAACTTTCTGGAGAATTTTAATTTATTAAGAAATGGAAAAACAGAAATTCATTTATTATTTTCAATTTATAAAATTTAAACTCAAATTAAAGCATTGCAGTCGTAAAAATATTTTCCATGTTTTTGAGAAATTTTATAATAATGAAATCATATAAATCATTCTGAAATAAAATTAGACTGTAAAAATGGCAAACCTCACATTTTTTAAAATTTTATTTGAAACAATAATTTGATTATAGCTATTTTAAATTGCTATAATTTAACTGAATGCCATGAAAAAAACAATAATTTAGTGGATGGAAAATGCTATTTTGCGTGAAATTGTTATGGCTAATAAAAAGCAAATACAGACATAAATCAACATCTGTATGAAAAAGTTACATTAAATTGTTTCTCGAGAAAAAGAAAGAAAATAAAATTCAGTAGTATTTTTGTGCAGTTGGTGCATTAAAACAAATTTTAACAATTACATATTTTCGCAAAATAAAAGAAAATAGGTAAAATGTATAAATATATTTTTAGGTAAATTTTTACAGCAAAATAATAATCTTTAGATTTATGTTAGCAGAATTATATTATCCGAAATATTTTGGCATAGGAATATAGATTAATATGAAATGATATTTCATAAAGCTTTGTAAATTGCTAAAATATAAAGCTAATATAATGGATTTAGCTAAAGTTTCACTTCAATTAATAAAATTTACAGGAAAGTATCCAATAATTTTTTACATTTTTTTTTCATTTTTATTTTGTTTTTATATGATTTCATAATAATATTTATGAAATATCCTTTTACATGAAATAAGCATTTATTTTACAAATGAAATTATAGAAATATTATAATCACAAAAAGAAATAACATTAATTCTGGAATAAAGTTGATAAACAGTTATTTAAAATTTTAATATTTATTTCGAATTTAATTTACTTGAAAATTATTTTTGATAACTTTTCTTTTGTACCTTAAATATTTCATAAGTTGTACTTGTTGGTTATAGCCAAGGAAATATAATTGTAAAAAAAGTATAATTGTACAAATGCAAGCACAATTTCTTTTAAATCAAGCCCATAAGAAATTTAGAATTTCTCTGCATATATCGTTTTTAAATTTACTATTCTTAAATAATCTGCAAGTTCTGTTTTATAACGAAAATATTACTTATAAAAGATAGGCTAAGAGTGAATTTTATGTCTAGGATTTAAGTGCAATTGTATATAAAGAAAGAATTATGATAAAAAAAATCATAATTTTATATTAATAGCACATTAGAGCTAGATTTTTATCCTATTGATATTTATGTAGATCAATTTTGTTTGTAAAAACTATTTTTTCAATAATAGCAAATTATATAAAATTAAGGGTAGTCTAATTTTTTACTATTTTCTATTATTAAATAAATATCAATCTACGCTGAAAACAATGACAACTATAAGTGACAATATAGGGCTAAGTTCAATATTTAGCGACCACTTTTTTGCATTACATTGTTGCTTATAGTCTCAAGGGTAGGTAAGAATGTATTGTGTACCACTTTTTGCTTTATTTCGCTTCGAGGAAGCTAGAATGAGAGATCTGTTATAATTCCAAAGAAGATAGATAGTGAGAACTTGTCAGGTCGGTGCATCGGTAACCACAATGGCATGGCTGTTACAGGTGTTCTTAGGAACTGTGTCTTAAGTCATGACAGCATGCAACGATCTTTGCAAAATACCATGCAAAACAGAAGAGTGATACGTGAACCACAATTACCTTAAGAGACAGGCTAACCTCAAAGAAGATTTTACCATCAGAAAGAAGGCCAAGGTGGGAAAAGTGACTAGTAAACTGAAATATACACATAATCCAGTATCGAGTCTCACATTGAAGAGAATTGCGTTAGTAAAGTTTGTGAGACTAAGATGTCGCTGCAGCGTCTTGTAACAAATATAAATCGGTAATGAGAGACTATAAAACTGAATTGCAAGCTAATGGAAACATGTTTTGTTTTATGAAGAACTTAACTTATCTTTTTTTCTCACCACGGGACAAGTATACCACCGACGAATCCTTACAGAGGCATGCAACACAAACGACATCCTTCCTAAAATAAAGCATGAAGCTTATTCCGTAATGGTTTGAGGCATTTGAGCAATTTAAATTCTCAATAACTAATATGAATGTACTTTTTGTTCGAAGAATAATAAAATTATTCACTTTATATGAATTTACTAAAGTTTAATTTATTTTTTTAAAAAATCACTAGAACATTTCAGCTGTTCTTCTTTGATTTTATGAGAGATTTATTCATTTTAGAATTTAGGCATCAAACAGCACAAATAATTCTCAATGCGAATAAATATTACATGATTAATCGGATTTCCTTAAATTTTATACGAATGTTTGTGTATTTTAATGAATTTACTTCAAAAATTAAAAGCAGTTTTGATACCTTAAGTTTAATCATTCTGGAAACATAAGACAATAAAACCGATTTTAAGGAAGAAATATTTAATGTGACTTTTATTATGCATACATAAAAATACTTTATGATGAGATAAGATACCTACAAAAATAAAGAATAAATACATACTAGTTTCAAATGTTGATATTATTTTTCAATATTAAACATTTAAAATTACACAAATAATTTCCATTCGCAAAACGCTTTGGTTTTGAAATATTTTACAAAAATATTTTATAATCTTAGTACTTTATTTTCTGCGCCAATACTTTTATTTTAAAAATAATGAGATTTATATTTTGAAAAACATTTAATTTAATTTTACATATTACCTCAAGAAAAATATCCTTGGTTATATTCTTTACTCAATCTTAAGTATCATATTTTTAAATTATATTAAAAGAGCTTAATTTCATTTATTATGAATGTTATGAAAAAAATAATGTTTTTCAGCCTCTTCACCTGGTTTTATTTACTTTATAATATTCAATCTAATTACACAATCCTGGTTCTTTCTAAGTTTTAAGAGAAGTGGAAAACATGTTTTCAATTCATATAATATTTAGTAGATTACTAATCTCTAAGAGTAGAATAAACATACCCCAAGGTATTTTGCTATTTATATTATAAATAGTCATAGAAATATTAACTCAAAGTAAAATTGAATTCCAGTCATTTTTATATTGTTTAAGAACATAATTTACTTATTAAAAATGAAAACATTAAAAAATAATAATTAATCTCATTTTTATTATTTAGTTATTGATTCTACTGTAGGTTTAAAGATTCAACAGCTTTTTGACATCATAAATGTAAATTTACATCGAAATGCAAGCTTAATAATTAGTTGAAAAAATTTCAGATTATAATTATTAAATTAATCTGTAAATTTTGTTACATATCTTATAATTTAAGAAATTAATAAATGCATAGAACAAATTAAAGAGAATTTATAAATTGAAAATTATTGTATTTAATAATTGGTTACTTTCATATTTTTTAATTATAAAAACCAACCAATCTATTTTACTCATAAGTATAATGTAAAAAAAATGATTAAAGATTAATCTATAAATAATCACACTGTTTTATTTGATCAATGTGAAGTATTCAAAATTTTTATATTTTTGTAAGCAAAACGTTTATAATGACTAATGATTAATTCTGATAGAGATGTATCAGAATTAGTGTATATTTTGTAGCAACTTACCTTCCGTGTGAAATAATACCTTTGGGATGTTAGGCTATATCTAATGTGTTTTCTACTTGATCCCAGTTTGTAAATTACGAAGGTCCACCCACTTTCTGGGTAACGTTGGCATACCCACAGGGTGTTCCACTACATAAATAGCCTTCACTTCCGCCTCTTGTAGTGCTAAATGGGTGGAATTCCTAAGTAGAAAGGTATTAGAAATAAAAAAATATGCATGTTCACATACATCTCTATATTTCGTAGGTACTCTAATTGTGAATTCTTTCTCATCATGTAGTAAATACGACATTTTACAATTTAATTGAGCTAGGATGACATGAATAATTAAAAATATCCGTGGACATATTTCTAGCATTTGAGCTACTATTGACATTCAGTAGACAGTACAAAGCAGGTTTTATATCATAATAATATATCTCTGTCTGAAAAATCTTAGCAATATTATTTATAGCTGCTAAAACATTTTACATGCACATATTAGGTATATAAATCTATGAGGTCAGCTACAAGTGATCTATTGAACGGGCTTCTCATGAACATATTTTATCGTGTCTGGGCTTAACTAGGTAAGATCCTTATGATAACCCAATGCTGGTTTTAGACAATTTTGGGGAGAATAAATTCATTAACTTGATATAGTTCCTCTATACTCGGGGATGTGCATCATTACATATATAAATTATCAGAGATCTTAGAAGTTATCTGAGGTTCTTCATCAATTGAAAAATCTTTCCAAATTTTTGTAGCTTGTGTACAAATTATAATTTTTTTCATTACTTTACAGATTTTTCTATTTTATATTAAATTATAAATACTGGAATGAATCTTGTTTAAGCTAATTAACTCATAAGGTCTAACAATTAACAGATACCATGAAAAAAATGTGATTTATAAGCAAATCAGATAATGTATTCCTAATGTTGAGAGTCATATTAAAATGTGAATCAAATGACCTTATGGATACAAATACAATATAAGAAAGAAAAACACATGGAATAATAAGTTATTACTGATTATTGTTGTCATTGAGTGTAATTCTACTAGATTTGAACTATATATGGCCAGTTAAAATTTTAAAAGAGATAATACTTACGTAGTTGATACGTACATGATTGATTTCTTAATATTTTGTCTCTTATATGTAGTTCAGTTAGAAATCAAAAGAAAACTTAAATTTTTAGTTTACACGTCACATCTCTCCTAACAACAATTGAAGCACTTAAATAGATACATTTGCAAGACACAAATTTATGAAACAGATTGTAAAACTTAATAGAAGTAAAATATTTATAAAATATGATATGATAAAGTTCACTTAGAAAATGACAGTTGATACCTGCTAATATGAATTTTAAATTAAAAATACGAGCATATGAAATTTAAAATATTGTTGAATGAATTGAATATTAATGTTTATTATATCTGAAAGAGAATAATTAGCTCCCTGTACCAGAAACGGTGGGTACCAGAAAACTGATTATTCTTCGAAAGTCAGCTCTTCCAACTTCTTTTAACTAAAGGTTTCCATGCGTTGGTAAATTTCTTAGAAGGTGAGTTGATGTGGCACAAAATGCCACATATTATATTCAGTGATCTTAGAAAGGCATATTGAGTGATATAAATGATTAAGGTAGCTATTAATTCACAAGTGTAATCTGGAGATATAAATACAACAATGGGAATTAGGAAAGCAAGAAATCATGACTGGTGAAAAATAAATCCCCTTGACATGATCATGAAATGGAGCTGATGCATGAGATGAGATCTTGGAAGCTGAAAAATGCTTCTTAGACTCACATAATCGAATCAGTCGTTCAGATTATGTGACAGTTTAGCTATATAATCCATCGCTTCATTTCCAGTGACACTAATGTGTGCTTTCACACAGTTTAGATGAATATGTGAGTATTTTTATAAGTGGTTCCGGATGTTTCAGGCAATGATTTACCTGTTGTATTAATCGGCAATTGCCTTAAAACTTGTTAAACTGTCGGACCATATGCAGACAATTTAACTTAAAAATAAATTTTTACCCGTTTTTATGACAGCAACTAAAATTTAATCGTTCACAAATTTCAGAATGAGTTTTAAATATTGTTTCCAGTAATGATCTATTGGCAAACGTTCTGGCATCTGAATCTTCATTATAAGTTCCTTATCTACTTATCAACTGAAATTTGTACTTATGATTTAATTTTTATTGCACATAAACTTTTACTGCAGAGCATATGGTTGAATTCTGTGTACAGTCTTTCCAATACATTAGAAATTTGGTAAATTGTCATTAAACTATGGGCTTAGAGTGTCTTAGTGGTATGAGCGTGCACCCTTAACTGTGATGCGATCAATGTTGATCGCATCACAGTTAAGGGTCTTTAACTTCTACTGCATTTTGTTCTTTAACTTTTGCGTACATAAATACTATATTATTCACTGCTGGCCACCCAATTTGTTATACCAAAAAAAGACAAGAGATATGTAAAGAAAATTTATTTTGTAGATAACACATGTTGAATGAATTGAATGTATATTGACGAAGTATAATGATTAAATTTATAGACTTCTGTGAAGTGTGGTTCCTGCCAAAATCAGTAGTCAGAGTCACACACATTGTTAGAGTTCACTGCAGCCTCACGCCTAAGCATTTATTCAAAGAGACTTTGAATATGTTCTTGAGGTACTGCTGACCAAGCAGCTTCCAAACATTGTCAAAGATGATCTGCTGTAGCAGCTGGGTTTATAATCTAGGTCAATCGTTGAGCAATCATGGACGAATGTTTTCTACCTGCAAAAAAACCGGAGAGCGAGGGATCAGAGAATCATTTGAATCTGGTGATTGACGAAGAAACTTTGGACAATGCGTGCCAGCGTGGTTGGGCATTATCCTGCTGAAATATGCTATGGGCAAGCCCTGAAGGTAAGGAAGTGCAACTGGTTCCAACACCTCGGAGACGTATCTATGGCTACTCAAAGTACCTGCAATGCGTACTAGAGGAGTGTGAGAGTGATATCCAATTCCACTCTATACCATAATACCCAGTGTAAGACCAGTGTGGCGGTGTATAAAGCAGCTATTCAGCATCCTGTCTCTACTGTATCCTCAGGCTCGAATGCGCTCATCGTTGCATTGCAGACAGAAGCGTGACTTGTCAGTAAAGAGACCATTTCATTCCATTCTGCCATTCACATCCTTCTTTCATTGCACCACTGGCGGCGGAGACATCTGTGGTTCTGAGTAAAGTGTAGATGAGGCAATGGACGTTCTGCGGACAGACTACTCTTTTGTCAATGGCGTCGAATAGTCCACGCAGACATTTAATGATGATTTACAGACTGAATGTGCTGTGTTATGGTTCCTGATGTGGCTGAGCGATCTGTTACTGCCATGCACACAATTTGCTTGTCATAAGTAATGCAGTGAGGTAGATGCAATCGAACACGTCGGTCCATCGTACCCTCCTGCACCTAACAATCACAAATCTGCATTACAGTTTTTTGGTTTTGTCCAAATAACTATCGACTTCCCTGAAATAAAATCCACAATCCAGGTAGGCTACTATCCTTCTTCTGTTGAACTCAGATATTTGATCAAAAAGTAATTGCTGTTTTCTACGAGTAATAATTGATCATTTTTTTTT
>JAPDSC010160938.1:112824-139554 GCA_026290005.1 Latrodectus geometricus
AAGATTATAAGATTATAAAAGAAAGATAAGAGAAATCCTTTCTAATGGAAACTTTGTTGACATTGTTTATTATAATCATAATATTTTAAGTTTTAATATTCTTTAAATTTAATACTGTATTTTGTGAATAAAATTTAAATCTAAGTTTTTTTTTCGGCCGTGTAACTCAGATCATTTTTACAATACATGTTTTAATTTTAATTTTCTAACTATTTTTCATGGATTTTATTTAAAACAGACAAAATGTCAGCTGAATAATGTGAAAAGGTCTTTATGTGTTATGAGAAATGTTATAAGAAACTATTAGTTTAAAGTTTTGTTTTAACACTTTTATTTAATTTCTTTGAGTTGGAAAATATTAAAAATTAAAAGAATTTCTGTAAATTGTTCAGCTTAATCTTTAACTAGAATTTAACAATGAATATTCTATTGAAGAAAAAAAAGTTATAAGAAAAAAAATTCTTTATTATACACATGTTGTTAGTCAAAATTTTCTTCCATTTTACAGTCAATTTTTTTTCCAATTCCATCCACAAGAAATTCATCTTATTACTATCTAATTGAAAAACAGCACATAAACTCATGGATTCATTCATCCCGACAGATGAGGCTACAGAAAGTGCAGCTAAGACCAAAATTAGATCATTCAATGAAGATTTTTGTGCAATCGACATACCATATAAAGCCCAGATAAGGTATTAGTATGATGATGATTGGTTAAGATATATCATGCCTTAAAAATTATTGACGCTTTTTAGACAAGTGTGTACAACCACAACAACAGTTACTCTAGAAATCTCCAAGTACTTAATCAACTTATTGTTGATTCAATGGTAATGAATGATTTTAACTCTTACCATGTATATTACCTGATCAAGTAGATGAATGGTAAGTACTATGTACTTTTATTCAACAGTTAGTGAGTTTGGTATGCATATCGAATCTGACAACTTTATGTATTGGTATACACTTAAAATAGTTAATATATGTAAAAAAAAAAATCAAATGACTAAATAAACAACCAACACTTAAGAAAAGAAACATCATAAGACTGTTTCTTATTGTCAAAAGGGGAAATGCTACTTAAAAAACAAATAAAATCTGTGAATCTTGTAAGATCCTGAGCAGAATCACTTACCATACTGATAACAACTTTAATAAACTTTGATGAATAGTTCGTTTGAATGCAATTTAGATTTTTCTTAAGAATTTCCTCAAGAAGTTTTAAAATTTAAATGCTTTACATTCATATATAGGAAAGAACATTAAGAATTTCATGATGTTCTTTTATATATATGAGTGTAAAGTATTTCTTTAAATTTTAAAACTATTTCAATAAATAATTATTTCGAATGTGGGATTATAAATAAACTATTCTGAGATAAAATGTGTTTTTTTCACATGTTTAATAATGTTATTAGATTGTTAAAAGATAAATAAAAATTATAATTGTAAATTTTTAATATATTCTAAGAATAGCTTGCAGTTTATTATGAAAATTAATCTTTATTGATAAAAGGAAAATCATTTGTTTTTGTTAAAAGGTTTTTTGGTAGTTTTATTTTGCTACATTTAATTTAAGCTATTCAAAATGAACAATTTTTACAATTTTTGATTAAAAGTTTGTGAACAAAATTAATTTAAAGAATATTATCTATAATTTATGACAATTATTTGCTCATTTGTGTGTAAGCTTTTAGTTTAATCCAAGCTAAAATCTATTAAAAGATATTTAGTATCTTAAAAAATCATTAGAATTAAAAAAATAATATTATGAATTTTGATGATACATACAAGTGGGAAATAAATTGAAGAAACGAATTTATTCTTTTTGAAGTTGAATCGCGAAAACAAGAAAACTTATTAAAATGTGCGGATCAATGCTCAGAGCACAAATGCCAATCCGCATGAGGCGCTTAAATTCAGATTACAGGTTTCATTTTCTCATAAGGAAATCTAAATTGCTCTAATTCACCAGAAAAAAAATTTATTTTTTACTTTATGCTATCCTGAGCGTAAACACGTTTTCCATAAAAAAGGCATTTATACATACCTTTCATAAGAATTTATAAATGATTAGAATATTTTTTGTTAAATTAAATTCGAGTAAGATAAACGAGTAAGTAAAAAGTTCAAAAGATATTGTCAAAAATACTAAATAAAATCAATTCTTCATTAAAATAATATCGTAATCCATGAGTATTTTGATTTCGTTTTAAAAGCAGATAAATATTTTGTCACACATAATTTTATTATTCATTAAGTCAAGTATATACATGCTAAGTAGTTCAAATTTAACATTATTCTGTTAAATAAATTTTCTTCTACATCGTATAATGAATTATTTATGTAAAGAATTATGAATTGTTATTGTATTATTTTAAGAAATAAGTATTGCTATAGAAAAATATTTTTTAACAATAATAAAAATTTTGGTATTGATAATGCAAAACATTTATAATAGACAAAAAGAAATTGCTTCTCTTCAGTCTATTAAGTGAAGTGAAGGAATAAATAATATACCTATATCAATTCCGAAAAAAGTTATGTTTACTAAAGCACATTTAATAATTTTCTATAATTAATTAAAAATACATATTTGGAAAAATTTTGCTTTATGTGAAACAAATTGTTTAAATTAAATATTTTAAAGAAACGGTTTTTATGTAATTTCTCCTTAAAAGTGTTTTTACAGTAAGCACCTATACAATTCTAAAGAAAATGTAGTAAAATTTTAATTTTCTTTTTATTTATAGAAGTTATATATTTTTTATTTCGTATATTTAACACAAATTTAATCATTAAATTAAGGTGATGTTTTATCTTTTTAGATTACTCATTCGAAACAAATTTTCATTTCCTTGATGGGACAACTAATTAATTATAAGGCATCCAGGACAAGGATTTTTTCCTCAAGAATTCAAATTGCATGAAGAAATAACTTTGGATGTTTTTCTATTAGATTAAATCCCAGAAACAACTTTAGCTTTATCCCTAATTATTTGTCATGTATTAAGTATAAATGGCTACTATAGTTATTTATTAATAAAGAAATCACGAGTTTTGCTTTGCTTAAGGATCATCCAAACACATAAAATATTACACAATGAATATTATTTAAATAGCTTATTCCTAATATATTTTCTTTAAAAAATTATTTTTAAGAAAAATTTATATTTTTTGTAAATATTACATTTTCCAAAAAGTTTTACGAGACAAAAAAATAACTAAATATATTATTCTCTCTTTCAAAAGGGCAGAATATATTTCATGTTCTAGAATACAAATCATTGATTTAGTAGAAATATTCAAATAATAGCTAATTGGGATTTTAAAAGTATTTTAAGTAATTTTTATATATCTACCTAAAGTTTCTAATAAAGACCAACATAATATATTCAGTGTACACAAAAAAAATAAAAAAAGTGGTTTCAAATTTAAATTACTTTTAAATAGTAACTATAATAAGTATTTTATTCATAAAAGGTCAATTTCCGAATGAAATAAAATAAATGATTTTAATCTTACTAAATATTGACTGAACATTATTGAATAAAAAATGTTTTAGAAAGCTTATGATCAATAATACTAAATATTACCGCAATTTTTAAGCACTTAAAATTTAGAAATAAAACATGACACGCAATTGTTATATATTTTTAATAACTGATTAAATAGCTCTAATTAGAAACTTATCATTCGAATCTATTTTTTCTTATTTATTTGCTAATAATTGCAGTGTTTCAATTAAAAAATTTTGCTTTGGAAATTATGAATTATTTTCGACCTTTAGCTTATTCTAAAACCTTAAAGATATTTCTGCAATATATTAGCTGTTTGTTTTGAATTTCTGTTTGAAATATCGCAATATAAACTTAAATAATTTCATTCAAAAAATTTTTATATAAATTATGCTATGAACAAACATTTAAATAATCGATTTTTTTCTTTAATTCGAATCAATAATCCTTTGAAAATGCTTTTTTTTAACAAAGACAATTGTCTTTGTTAAAATTAAAAGTGTTATTAACACTTTAGTTAAAGTGTTATAAGTTAAAGTTTTTAAAAAAATAAAAGTGATTTTTTTAAAAATTTTTAAAAAAATCACTTTTCTGATTTACTATTAAATCATATAAATTATATTATTGAAATTAATTTATCATGAAGTTTTTTATATATTATATTTACATTATATGTACCTATAAAATAAATTTTTATAGTTATTTAATTTCAATATATTAACATATTCACATGAATTAATATATGCATATGAATTATTTATTTGTATATAGTATGTGTAGATTGGCGAGCGTTATATATATCAGAATGAAACTATATTTATTTAGATAAAATAAAGTTTAATATTGTATAAATCACAAGGGCGAAGAGTAAAAGATTAAACACACTTCTTTGAAAAGATTCTTTTCTGTAGAAAAGGATCCTTGACAGATAAAAATGGCAAAATATTTAGTTTCTAAAAAAGTCTGTCTTTTTTAGAAGAGAGTGCTGTTAAAATTTTAAAACTAAGATATAGAATTCTATTAGAGTTAGAAGCTTTTTTTAACAAGAATCTAGAGAAATTTTAACTAGCTTGAAAGTAATAAAAATAAATTTAGAAAAAAAAATAAATAAAATAACAAATCTCCTTTCCATTCTCGTTAATTGAAAAAAAGAGTGATATTTTACGTCTTATAAATTTAGCGGACGAAACCAGTGTTGATTGAAACCATAAATTTCCTGAATAAAAGTAAAATCCTTTACTTTCTGTCAAGGAGCAAAATAAAAAAATTTCTGCTTAAAAAACTAAGCAGAATCATGCTTTTAGTATCTACCTTTTACAACTATTTTAGTTGAAAATTAAAATCGGAAATTATTTTCATAGAAATGAAAATATTTATAATGCTGTCTGAATTTTTTGATTAGATAAAATCACTCAAAAAACACAATTTAATGTGGTTCACTACTTCATATTCTTTTAATAAGTTGATTTGTTCATTCATTTATCTATATTTATTCAGGTGGCTAGGAGTTCATTCTCTTGGCGTGATAAATTTCACATTAATACTTCTAAAAAAGAAACTGCATTTTAAATTATTGTTCCGATTTAGCAGAAAGATTTTAAAAATATCTTCTTATGGTCTTACCCTAGTCCAGCAACATAGCTGAACTCTTTGAAGTAGAAATCCTCCGGTTTGAAATCAAATACTGATGAATGCTTAAACCAGTTTATAGGTTAGTGCTTTGATGTTTTAAGTATTATTAACTTTTATATTATTAGCTGTTAATATAAAGACATTTTTTCATAAAAAAAAGACATTTCAAGAGAGGATCATAACGATATTTATTTAAGTACACAAAATATAATATCGTACATGTTAAAATAATTGATATTTTGGTAACATTATTATTTTCTGTTACTTAATATAACAAAGAAACTGAGCAATCCAAACAAAGTTGATATTTCCAAAATTTTTTACGTAAAATGGATCTAATATATTATGAAATAAGAAAATGTAACCAACTTCCACGAGAGTTTTGCAATGAAATGAAAAAAATGCTATTCATTTAGAGATTTTGACAATGATAGGTTGTATATAATAAGCGTAATTTTAAAACTCATCAATTCTTGATGTTTATGAAACTGATATAAACATGTTGATAATGCTATTTTTGTTAAATGTTATATTAATAATAACAATTTGAATGAAATAAAAAATGTAGGATTTTCTAATGTTACTTATATTTAAAAGAGAATCATATTATGCAACAATAAATTATGTCACTAATAGAAACAAATAATGGTATTTACACACATAGGAATTCTATTTATGTCTATATACATACAGAGATAAAGAAACTGAAATATGTTTTCAACATTTTCATGTTATAGTAAATAAATTTGTTACATATTGATTTTTTTCCAAACATGAAATTAAAAAAAAAAATAAATAAATAAAAAAAGCCTTAGATATTATTGATTTTTTAACAATTTAAATTATTATTTCACCTGTATTAGCAATACATAGTTAACACAAAACTGTTAGCATTTAAAACTTGCATATAACCACTTTATTTCCAAACATAATTACATCATCGAACGACCTTATAACAGAACAGCATCAACAAAAAACTAATACATAACAAGAGGTGAGTAGATATTATCAGGAAAACTTCCTTGGTGTGCCAAGTGCCATCTACACTGGGTTTTACAGGGAAAGTAGCTGTAATTATAGCCTCTATCACCCTCCCCCTATATCTCCAAAGAACGTCCCAGCAAAGTGGTGTAATATGGACAATTTTTTTTTTTTTTACTTTGTCCATTAGTTTTATTAAAAGGCTTTCTGGAGGTCTAACTCTTTTCCTTTAAGGAACCACAGGAGAATGGTTTTGAGAAACGTTCTGATACGGTGTTAGTGCCGAAGCATGGTATACACCTAAAGATTCATCAGTTTTGTCACAACTGGGAATTACAAAAGTAGTGAGAATTTTTTTTTTTTGGATAGCCGAATTTAAGGTCCATCTTTTCTAGGCTTACATTTTGCAATTTTGTTTTGGCTAGCTTTACTTAACGGATGGAGTTTTACCCAAACTAAGTTTTTGGTTATATAATCAGGATTAGATTTACGTTATTTATTTTCATATGCTATTCGAACATCTTGACTTCTTTCGATATTTTCTTTAATTTTTGATATATATTTTTTAAAACGTTTTAAATAAGGAGTGAATTCAGATACAGAATTATCATTATGGATAACAGTACGTAGATCAAAACTTACATCATACATAATTCGTAATTCCCTGGCAAAGTTTAGATAAGTTGCCGTACAACCAGCACTTTCACATTTTGCAGTGCTCATTGAAAATCTAATAGCTGGTAATTGTTCAGTCCACAATGTATAGTTATTACCTACGATCATAATTGTCAAATGAGGCTTCAAATCTCTTTTTTTTTGCGTTCTACAGTTTTGGCCTGTGGGTGGTAAACAGGTATGAGACTTTGATTGATGTTAAAAACAAAATATAATTTTTGCATTATTGCACTGACAAATTGTGTCCCACTGTCACTTATTTGGTAATTCGGTATTCCATACCTTAAAAAGATTTCATTTAGCAATGTTAAAGCACATTCTTTAGCAGTAGCTTGATTTAATGATAATAATTCAATCCATTTCATTGTACAGTCTTCAACTATGAAGATCCACTTCAAGCTTTCTCTCGTTTCTGATAAGGGTTCAAAATGAGCAATGGTGATACTTTTGAAACGTTGAGCAAGTACAGGTGTTTGCTATAAGCCAGCAGATTTTTGTTTCGTTGCTCTGTATCTGAAGCATTAAAGCCTTAAGTTTTGACATAATCTGAAATATAATTTCGCATTCCAGTCCACTAATACTGAGATGATATTCGAAAAAAAGCGCCATCAGCTCTGTAATGTGCTGCTGTGGAAACGTTATGGTGAAATTTAAGTATTTGTTCTTATTTAAGTATTGAAACTAAATGTGCTTCTTCAGCTTCACAGTCACACTATCATTCAATAGGTACACTTTCTCGTTCCAATTCGTAAAGTTAACACTTTTGATAATATTTTCCCAAAATGATCGATGAACTTCTTTATCTAACGATCTTTCAATTGTTCAGCTCTGAATTCATGAGCTGTCCTTGATGGGATATTAATAACAATAGTTTTTAAGGCACAAGTTTTTTCATCTTTCTGGTCCTTGCTTTTCACAGGTCTAGAGAGCAAGTCGGTAACAGCATTAAATTTTCCTGCAAAATAGTCTATCTTCAAATTATAAGATAGAATCTGAAGTGCCCATCTGGCTTATCTTCCAGAGGGTGATGTTAAAGACATTAACTACTTAAAAGGTTGGTGGTCTGATGCTACTGTAATATTTGAGCCTTCAGTATAGCCTCGAAATTGTTTAAGGTCCATACGACTGTTAAGGCTTCTCGTTCTGTTGTAAAGTAGTTTTTTTCAGCAGATCTTAAGAGTCTACTGGCATATTCTATTGGTTGTTCCTCGGCATTACAATAGCTTGTAAAAGAACTGCACGTAAAGCGTAACCACTGGCAACCGCTCGAATTATAAAAGGTTTTGTAGGACCAATTTGTTTTAATACTAGTGTAGATACTAGACATTGCTTTAAAAGGCGTGATGCTAGGATGAATTTTCTGTGCCATGAACAAGTTTGCAAAAATGATAGATACTACTTTCCCATCGTGCAAAAGAGTTTTTTGGACAAGGAATATTTTATATTACTGCTATTTTATCGTGATCTACAATCCTAGATATTTTATACGAGAACAAGCAAATTTTCGCTTATCTCTATTTACTGATAATTTAAATTTTCGAAGTCTTTCAAACACCATTTTTAAATCTTGAATATACTGTTCAATAGTTTCAGACAAAGCAAAAACGTCATCCAAATAGACTAGGATATTCACAGATGTTAGTCCATTGCGGAACTGATCCATGAGACGTTGAGAAGTTTCTGGAGCGTTTTTTAAACCAAATGACATTCTTATGTATCTAAATATACAAAACGGGTGCACGAATGCAGTCTTGTCTTTATCCTTAATTTTAACCTCAATTTGATGATATCCAGTCTTTAGATCAAGAGTAGACATAAAAACTGCGGATTTCTCATCGTGCAAAAGAGTAACCATAAGAGGCAGTGGATACTTGTAAGGTACAGTTATCGCATTTAGTTAACGATTATCTATATACAATCTAATAGTTCCATTAGGTGTAGGTACAAAAACTATCGGTGACGCATACGGTGATTCACACTCTTCTATAACATCATTGGCCAAAAGTTTCTTAATTTCTTTTATTAAAAGTTCTTTGTTTTTAGAAGAAAGTCTATAAGGAGCAAATGCAACTGGTGGATAGTCTCCTTCATAGATATAGTGTTAAACATAAGGAGCTGGTTCTCTCCTTAGCCGGAAAATATCTTCATTTTCATTAATCAGGGCTATCAAATGATTTCTGTTTTCTGTATCAAGAAACTGCCCTTTCTCTTCTCGTAAACAAATATTATTAGCTTCGAGTATAGTAGTAGAATTGCTTTGTACATAAACATAATTTGTAATTGAATTCATATGACAGTTCATTCTAGTGACTTCGACTGGAATGTCATTTTTTGATACGTATAAATTTTTTGCAAATTTTATTTTGTGTTGCTTGGGTTTATCATTAAAATACCAGAAATTGTGTTTCATATCCATCAAAATTCCTGATTTTCTCATAAAGTCAACACCTAAGAGAATACGGTTAGTCTTTGCATGTGGCAGAAAAATCATATATATTCGGAAAATTCAACCATGAACGGCGATTGGGACTGTAGATTTTTTGAAAATTTATGTATTGTTGACCATCAGACAGACACACTGTAAGATCAATTTCTATAAATTTTTTTCCTCGGTAATTAAAAAGTTAAACATCAATTCTCCACTAATTGATTAGCTGGCTCCTGTTTCAGCACAAACTGCCTCTGCTGCTTCATAAACTTCAATGTCAAATAAAGCTACTGGAGAAGTGATATAAGAATTAGTGATATAAGTATCTAAATATAAATAGTAGTGAAGTGATATAAGTGTTTCTTTAATTCTTGAGTGCATGTAGTTCTAGGAAATTTACATTTATATATTTCTTGGAATTTTAAAGATCTTGCTACTTTCTGAAAAGGGGTTTTATATTTTCATATAAGTCGAGATTATCAGCTAACAAAACAGGATCATTGAATTTTTCCCAACTGTCTAAATAGTGATTCTTATATTCTGGTGGACATTTTTGTTTTCATATTATTAGCAAGGATTAAATCTTTTAATTTGTTAAATGAAGTAATTTCTAACTCAATAAAACAATTTTCAAAGTATGTCCTGAGCTCAAAAAAAAAAATCTTTCCAAGTGGAATATTCACTTTTCTGACGTCGACTAGAAAAAATTCTCAACCGGTCTGCAGTCAGTTTAAGTCTTTGCTTGGAAGTACACCAATTAAATGTGATACCCAATAATCAGTAGATATATTTAAAAGTTTCACCTGTATTTCAAACATTGTTAAAAATGTAAAGTCTTATAATTTGTATCAGGGATAAATGTAGGCAGGACAGTTTTTAAATGAATCCGCACAAGAGTAGGATCAATGTGACTGAGATGTACAGCTGTTATGGAATTTGAGGTTTGCAGTCTAAGTTTTACAAGTTCGAATGCTCTTTCTTACGCTAAACGCTGATTTTCTCTTTCTAACGTTTTCACTTCGGCATCTTCTAATTGTTTCCGATCTTCGACCATATTATTTAACTTATCTTTGATAAACTCTTCGCTATCTTTAAAGAATGTGGATTAGTGATTTTGTGACGTAAATCAATGATTTTATCATCAGAAGTAATAGTGATGTGTAATTCTAATGCTAAATCATAAAGATCAATTTTCCTACCTTTAGAGAAAAAAGCCATGCCTACTCTATGTTATTATCAAAGAAAAATTATTATATAAATCAAAACTAGTAATTATCTATGAATAACCAACTAAACAACTGCCTTCCTCTTTCAGGTAAGTGTAAACAATATAGAATAAATATCCATAAAGACTTTATAAAAATTACTTGAATCAAAAAATTACACTTAGAAAATGCAAAATATTATCCTAATATTCACCAATAATCATGAGTTTAAATATTAAAAATGTGAATTAAGGGTGTTTCGAAACAGCAGCAATAACTTATGTAATCTTCACAATCTACCTTTACAACCTATTTATGCGATTTGTACGCAAGTAACTATGAAATTTGTCATTCAATGTAAAATTGGCAAAGATTTACCAAGTAAACCATAAATAGACACAACACAAATGATCAATAAAAAAAAAGTTTAAAAAATTGAATGTTTATACCTATTAAAAAATAATATTCTTAAAATGAATGCAAAATTGTACATCAGATACATGGTAATAAAATATTATATGTAAAATTTTCATTTAAAAAATTTTTATAATACCACATAGAAAAAGTGATACTAAGCACTCAAAATAATATAATGTACCACAATGTTTAAAATTGAGTTGGATTCAACAAAAGAAAAAAAAACATAAAACAAATATGCATGATATATAATTTCTATAAGAAAAATGAAAAAACGAATTCGTATAGTAAATTAATATTTAAAACATTGAAAGTAATCAATAAAGTAATTCTTGCAATTTATAAAATTTAGCATCAAGATATTGCTTATAAGTATGCTAGAACAGAATTCCAAAGTGATAAGTTATTATATATGTATGTATTTAAACAAAACTATATACATAAATCATCACTTTCATTTATTTTAATTATCTTGAAAATTGAAATGTATTTTATTTAAAACTCCCATAAGATATTGATACTCTTCCTTTCGAGTGATTATTAATTAGAGATGTAAATATCAAATATTAACAAAATAAAATAATAGATTTTCAAAAGCTGAAATGAAAATCAAAACAACGACGAATCAGCAAGAATGATATTTTCATCAAGCTTCCGGGTTAGAACGCGATGATGCAGCTAGTATTTTATTTCAATTTCAATGGCGTATATTCAAAGTTTGTATTTTGTTTATAAAACGAATATACTGTTAAAACAAAATATTTCATTTATAGATTTATATTAAAAAATTAATTTTGGATATGGTACCCAATTCAAAATAATTCTAACGAAAAACATTTGCACAAAAATTTAAATAACAATAATATATATAATTAAATAAAATATATCATATACATGGCATTAGTACACCAATGTAAACTACAAATGTAAACATAAAAACGATTCCACAAAATCATTCAAAACGAAACGTATTCACTAAGTTAAGAAAATCACTTTCTTGTGTATTTTATAATCACAAATAAAATTTTATCAGTTTACTTAAACATTTAAAGTGCAATATAATTATATTTTGTCTTATTTATCTTTGATTTTATCAAATGAAAATATTCTATTTTTGAAGTTTTACATATGATGATTCACAAGTGGATTTTTTCACTATTTCACTTTTCTTTTTTGGAGACTTCACAGAAAATCACTCGTGAACAACTTAGTTAATTATGATACCTTGCGTTATTCAATGAACAGGAATTTTAAAACACACGTAGTTCGCAAGTTCCGACGCAGAAAATACAATACAGGATGGATTTTAAAATCAGAAACAGAACAAAGACTACAATATTGCTTTGCAGAAATCAAAATAGCAAACAGGTTAAAAACAAAACAGTTCTAAATGCTGGAATCGAAACAGTATTCCTTATATTCCACGGGTTGGAATTAATCATAACAGAAAACAATTTTTCATATCAAGATAGTGAGAGGCTATGTTCTTCTGATTCCAAGGCTTGGAAACAGGAGAAAATCTGATTCCAATCCTTGGAATCAAAACCATAAAATCAAACTTTACAAACAGCAATAGCAGGTTGCTGTCATTTACTTCCGTTGCCAGGATGACAGCACTTCTCAATTTTGGTTTTCTCTGACAGAATCAGCCATCATGCAGAATTTTCTTGAATTATTCCAAAAAATTCGATGCAACCGGTCACAGTAAGCATCTGGTAGAAACTTAGCATTTTCAGAGTCGAGATCTTCATTCTTTTACGTTGGGAGCCAGATTGTAACAGATTGTCCAAACATAATTAATTACATCAACGAACTAACTAATAACAGAAAAGCATCAACAACAAAACTAATACATAACAAGAAATGAATAGATATTGTCGGAAAAGCTTTCTTGTTGCGCCTAGCCCCATCTACCCTAGGTTTTACAGGGAAGGTAGCTGTAATTATAACCGCAATAAAATCTATTTTAATTATTAATAAAGAAATTTGTACTTTAAGTTTAAATACTAAAATATAATTTAAGATTTCATAATGTTTCAAAATAGAAAATATTAATACATCAAAATGTGTGTTACCATTCCAAAGGTTGTTAAAACATTATGATTTTATTACAATAGTAACTTCTGATGATAAAAGCTATATTTGAAATATAATTATTGCCTTGATACAATTTACGCTATTTGAAAAACTTTGATTTTTCTTAATTTTTAAAATATACACATATATTTACTAATAAACTAAAGAATTTTATGTTACTTTCACATAATACTTTTAAAATATCTTCATCATCTTAAAGGTGCTTGGAGATAAAAAATAAATAATTTTTCCATAAAAAAATTTGTCCAATTAAGAAATATTCTATTATACACATAACTTAAAGTTATGAAATAAGCCCTCAGCTTAGAAATTTTTCCTGAATTTTCAAGCAAGACTATATATTTCGTCATATCAATTTAATGTGAAAGCAATAGACAGTTTTGGATCATGTTCTCTTAAAAGATCAGAATGGTCATCAACGACTATACGTTAATGACACTTGATTTTTAAAAATAGAATTCCCATTGTCTTTCACTTTATTGGATATGTTAATTGATGAATAACATATCCAATAAAGTGAAAGACAGTTTCAGAGACATTTATGAGGTAAAGGATGGCTGTGTGAAAGCTTGTCTACCGCAGTTGTGGAAAAAAGGCAATTAGTAAGTCTTCATATATAGTAATATTTTCCATACTAATTTTTTCCTACTCAATTTGACTATTTGACATGGGTTATAAGAAATTCTTGTTATTTTCCTATTTAAATCAATACAATTTATTAACTGAATAAAAGAAATTCTATATTGCAAAACATGACCCAAATTTTTGTGGAAATGATAATCAGTGAATCTTTGCAGCGAAACATTTTGTCACTGATGTTAGACTTTATTGATAAAGATGACAAAGTGAATTTCATTTTCGTTATAATGACCTTTAATTTAGAAAAAATAAAGCCCAAATTAGTTGATCAAATAATCTATAACTCTGGTAAATATGCAACATTTCATTAGTATATACTCTAGTATGGTGTTTTCTTTTGAATAGTTCGTCATTGCACCTTGCTTTTTTTTAACAGCTCAAATCAATAAATATTGAAGAACTATTTTGAAATTAGATAAAGTTGTTAGCATATAATGACAACATTTAAAATAAAAAAGCTAAAATTAAAGAATATAACTATTTTTTAAAGGTGATGGAGTTTTGTCATCCAAAAATTAATAATAGAAGTGGAAAGCATCATAATATATATTTAAGATAACTTATAATACAAATAATATCCATATAATTTATTTAAATCTTATCATAAAAGTTTAATGTATTTATTCCTTTGCATAAAAATTTAGTATTTTTTATTAGAAAATATGTACAAAATGGAGTATCTCTTGATACTCATTTTTAGTTCCAATATATATCTATTGTTATATTGACCATGTGTTAAGGCAAATTCCTACCAACGGTTGACTTTTACTGCATAATCAGTTATTGTTATTCAATTTTACCATATTGTTTATTAGATGCCACACCATGTGATTTTTCTTAGAGGATCAAATGCAAGGTTAGATCTATAGAAAGTAATTAGCAGCAATGAAGGACTCAGCATTCTTTTGGAAAATACTATTTAGTTAATGGCATAAGTTTTATAGAAGCAAACATATATATTAAAAATTTCTTTTGAAATATTTTATAAAATGGCAGTGATATTTCGTTCTACAGTTAATGAATGATGAGAATTGATATGAAATCTCCGTTTTTAGAATAACATCTTATAATGTTCCTTTCTACGTTCTATATTAAATTAAAGAATATAAATTTTGAAAAAATGCATGTCCTATTTAAACTTTAATAAAAAATAAATTATATCTGCTTTTTTCCTAAATGTATTTCGTACTCTTGTTGGTAGCATGGCAAAAAAATAAGAAACCGTTTCTGAGAAGGAACATGAGCTAACAAACTTGTTCCAAAAAAATGATTTTTTTATCGTGTGGGTCACACAACAGAACTATAAAATTTTACAGAAATATCAGAAGTTCAAGTAGCATATTGTATTTTATATTTAAGTTTGCAAAATTAAAAGAGAATTCACAAACATTTTAAATTCAATAATCTGTGTTTTTCCCAAAGCAACAATTCCCAAACGTTTTCCATATTGAAAACTTACGTTTATTAAATTTAATCAGAATTGATATTTTATTTTGTATAGATTTATTTAAAATGCATTTAAAATCAGAGAGAAGGGTAAAATTAATTATTACCTAAAAACAATGGTTATGTTTCATGTATGAAACTATGCATGTACAATGAGCATTTTTTAAACTGTCCTGTTTGCACTTTATTCATGCACTTATTTCACAAATCAATACGCATTAAAATATTTCCTACCAGCTCTGAAAATCAAAATTGATTTTTCTTGAGCATTTTTTTTAAATTAAATTTTTCTATCTCAATTTTTAGCTCAATTTTAAGATTTATCAATATCTCAAGAAAATAACTAACAGAATGAACAAATTTTTTATCAAAATAATCTTCTGACATCTTTTCAAAACATTTATTCATTATTATGGAAAGAGATAGTGATAATGTAATAACATTAAGAAAATCGAAGAATTTATAATTTTTTTAAACATAAATGTATATAATAAGAAATTCCTCATCATATTATTTAAAAACTGCAATCTATTTCTTGCATCACAAAACATAATTGTTCTCAACAAATTATTTAAAATGGAAACATACGCATTGTATTTCATACAAAAAATGCATTATCATAAATAAAAACCATCGTTAAATTGAGTTTATGAGTACAAGAATATATTCTGCGTTAAATTATATATATTAATTTTTCATATATTAACCAAATTCTTAAATAAAATAACAAAATAAAATGTTTCATATATTAAATTTTGTTTACGTAAGAAAGAGCATTAATATTTTGTTTGTATACTATTTAAATGCAAATTAGTATAAAGCTGTAAAAAGGTGGTTTTATGTACTAAAGCCATATAAAGTGAATAAAAGTTTATAATATTACACTTTTTCAAGAAAAATATTTTCACATAAGCTAACAAAATATCCCTGTTCCTACATGCTTTTGGAATTTATGTTAAGAACATTCCTCTTTTTAATCAAAATAATTTCTAACTCTATCTTTATATTTTTAATTATGTATTATTAATTTTTCTGTTATTTTTAATGGTAAAGAGTAATTATTATTTAAAATATATATATATATATATATATAAATATTCTAATATTGGGATGCATTTTTAAATGTTTTATTTCTAATTTGTTTTCGAATTAAAATGATCTTTATAGAGCACGTTTGACATTTCTTATTGTGATCAACACAGTATTTATGATCCTTTGATGACATGTATTTAAAATTTAATTATATTAAGAAAATAAATTATGAAGTTCAAATAACAAAAGATTTATTTAATATATATATATTACTTAATTTTTTGGAAAAGTATCTGCAATAAAAATCCATCGTGACCATTAAAGATGCTTGTAATGAACATGATCCGCAAGCTAACGTTCTCCACTTATGTAAGATATACTTGTTCTCTACTTATAAATGATATCTTATAATTAATTTGTGGAAAATATTTTTACAAATATTTCTTGTTTTAAATTTTTAATAACTCCCCCTTTCGTAAAATCCATTGCTTTATATTTCCCTTACTATTCATTGCTTTATTTTTATATGTTAAATAAAAATATGAATTTGTTGTCATGCTAGAATATTGTAAATATACAAAATTATTATGTCACTATGACTTCCCAGTAATTAAATTCAATGTCTCATTTGAAACGTATTTTGTTATATTTTTTGAGGAAAAATATTTGGGTCTGTGTAATATATATATGAGATTAATTAATGAGCCAATTATTTGTACGCATTTTAATTTACAATAGGTTCATAATACACACATTTTACATAGAACATTTGTTAAAAAATATTAATAACAACATAATAATTTGCTCAACACTTGAAAAGATATATACATTTAAGTGTCTCTATAGAAATCCTTTAAATAATATAAATTTCCAGGTTTTATTTTTTAAGCTTCATACAAAATATGACAGCAGAAATAGGAATTTCTTAGAAACAAATTCATATCAATCCTTGAAAATGCTATGTGAATTAACAAAATTTTATAAATACACCATTCAAAACTTTCTATGTAAAAATAGTTTATAATATTAAAACTATAATTGGAATAATTTTGTATAAATTGTATTCTGAATGCGAATAAAGTTTGTATAACTTTTATCTAACTACAAGAATAGCAATACACAGCATTAAATACAATATACTACGCTGTAAACATTGAATAATTTGCAAGACATTATTTTTAAATAAACAGAAAACAAAGTCAAAACATTTCAAATGAATCAATATATTTGACTTCATTACTTAAGAATAAAAAATGGCATTTTCTTTGAAATAGCTGTCTTATTAATAACTGGTCTTTTTTTCGTTATACTATGGTTTCGATAATTTGATAATTCTGAAGTAATTGATGTATATAAATTTTCAAACTTATGTTAATTTATTTACTAGTTTGGAGCAATTTCCTATCACCTATGAAATTTCTTTTGAATGTAACAAGGAAGAACAAAATCTTCCAGTTTCAGAATTTGATGAAGATTTTTTTAATCCCTAAAGAATTTCTTAATTTTGTAAATGGAAGTGCTTACAAGAAGTGCCAAGTAGAAGTGATTTTTGTAGTTGAATTACTATTTGCATCATTCAAATTGATTTCCATATTCTTTCAAGACAGTTCCAGCAATTCAAAAGTGAGTTATATTAGTAAAAACAATATTAGCTAATTATATCACAAATGTTGAAAACTATGTAAAAATAAGAGTGTAGATTAAATAGCTTCATGTGTGTGGATATATGTATTTATCTCTTACATAAATGTAACATTAATTAAAGTTTTTATTTTTTACGTAAAGCTATCTTACATAACTAAAATACTTACAAAGAAACGTGTGTTTCTTGTTTGTAGTTCTCTATGAGAGGAATTATATAAAAATTCAGTCTTTTAAAAAAGAATCAACCGCTTAAAGCACATGGTTATAAATAATTTGCCCGTGTATAATACATTATAAAATAAGTTTTTTTTCCAAAACCCTAAAGACTGTAATCAATATTTCTATTAGTATGCAAAAATCTTCGAATTTCCTTCATAGACAATTATCATTTGGAATTGAGAGTAAAAACGGTGAAAAAACGGAATTAAAAATGGAGAGTAAAACGGCAATTTTAATTACAGTTCTCACATTTCCTACGAATCATATACTGGAATTTCAGATACATTATTGACTTAATTAAATGTTTTTTAAATAACTAAACAGATTGTGTCAAATATCATGATTACTATCTATGCATTGATAATATTTGTTGATAATTAAAAAAAATATTTAATAATTTTAATTGAAAATAAAATCTAAGAAGAGTGTTAATCACTTTCAAGTAACATATTTTACAGTGCATTTTTAGAATAATCCTAATGGTTGCGTTGAAAGTGTCATGTACAGAGTCTGGGCAAGTTACAGTGTCAGACACTGCTTTTTCTCTTGTGATTTTCAATCAATTTTAAGTCAGATCGAAAAAATAAACTGTAGATAATTCAGTATTAATGTTTGCATGCTTAGATAAACTATCACACACATTAGGAAAAATTCTCACTTCAAAAATATTAAAAAAAATGCAATGGTATGTTAATATTTTCAATAAATGTGTTTCTTACAAATATTTTGGCTAGTATATTAAACTAATATAAATATTTTAAACTTAATTCTTTTCACTGCCTCAAATTTGATACAATTACATAACTTAAATTTATATATGTTATTTTTGTACTCGAAATTATTTTGCTAGTTACATTTTTTTATGTTTATAGTGCAGAAAAATAATGCACATTTATTAAACACTTAATTAAAATAGCATATCTGTGTAGTCTTCAAATATAGTCTTCATTTACATGTATGTACATGAAAATGAAAAATATTATTCTTCTGACTTCATTATTTGTTATTTTTCTTATAGAATATAAACTAATTTTAATCAATATTACGTAATTCAAAATGGAATATGGTATTTCTCTTTTTGCTGTAATTTTCAGTAAAATTGGTTTTTTTCCCCGATTTACTTTTAGGAAGACAATCATTTAAAACGTATCATTTCACAGTTGGAAGTAAATATTTTTAATATATTGTATTCTTAGGTAAGTGACAAATAAATAAAATGAAATTTTGTAAGATTTAAAAGTAAAGGAAAAATTATTTACTACACTATCTTTCAGAGATGCATTTTTCGATCAACCGATTCCGCGAGGAAGATCAATCGAAGCCGCAAGTCGATACCAAAGATGGTAAACTCCCCTCGGAATTATAATATACTAAAGGAAGCAATCAATTTTACATTTTTATTTCCTCAATTGAATTTTAAAAAGATTTATCTTCAAACTTTCATGATATTATGGAAGCAGATTCCAAAAGGTTATTTTTTAATGAAACATCTAGTTGCTGCATTTCATTCATTTAATAAAATTTTTGAAATATTTTATAGGTATTCCTTAAAATTTTACTAGTAATAATTTTAATTACAATTAAAATATTTTAAAAGCATTAATATATTTTTAATTAAATATATTTGATTGTTTTATAATGGTAGTAATAGTTTAGAAACTATTTTAATTAAATAAGGATCGTTAAGATAAATACATGTTGTTAAATCCTTTGAAGTATCTGTATAAGAACCTGATACGAACGTGCTTAAATACGGTATTATATTTTGTCTCTGCAGTTTAGAATCATACATTTAAAAAGCAATATGTATCTATTTCAGTATGATTTGAAGATGAATTTATACTAATTGCATTCTAAGAAATTCGTTTGTATTTTTATTTGTTATTTTCACTTAAAAATAAAATTTGAAATGCTAACTCGTATGTCTCATCACTTTCTTGTCTGCCTTAAAAAGGGAAACACAAAATGCTGTCACATTTATTCAATAATTTGGGAATAAATAAACCCCACACACATATTTACTTAAATTAATTAAAAGAATAATATAAAATTTTGAAGTTTTGGCGTATACTATCACCATTTCTCATAAATACAATCAGATTTTTATGTTAGATATTACTATAAATTGATTAATTAAGTAAGAAATATTTATAAAATAAGAGATTGATTTTTCAACTTTATTTTATCCAAAGTGATTAAGCTTCTTGTATGCAGCTTTTTATGTAAAACTAATTAAGAACAGGGAAAAATTCTCTATTTAAACAAAAAGAAATTTTAAAAAGTGCTGTCAAAAATAGACAAAATATCACTTTTCTTCTTTTTTTTAAATTATTCTTCAATTTTTCATTCTATTTTGTTTTTTAAATTTGTACTTAGATAAGTGATAAGCATTTCATGCTTTTACCAAAAATGCACAGCATTATTTGTTATGCTTTATGTATACAAAATATCTTTATTGCATTTTCGGCTTTCAGGGATAAAATTAAAGAATTCTATAATTAATCTATTCTAATTTTTAAATTAGTATATTTAAAAGTCTTAACATTTTCATTTAAAAATATTCGTCTATGTGCGTTTCATGTTTTGTTTTTCTGAATTACCATAGCTAATGCATGGAACAATTAATACATATCTGGCTACAAAAGCAGGAGCCAAAATTGATGCATGGTATAGAAATTCGTCATAAGAAAAGTTTAAAATTATATTTGAATAATTTTAATTTAATTAAAAAAAACACAATTTCGCAATCATCAATACATATTTGAAATACTCTAAAACTAGAATAATGTAAGCTTATACAGTCATTAAAATTTAGAAAAGCTGTTTTGCTTTCCTTAGCATAGTTGTTCTCATGTTATGTATGAAAAATTGTTAATCTATATAAATTCAGACATTTAATTGTAATTATACGGACAAATTTAAAGAAATAATTGTTTAAATATAAGTTGTATGGATAAGTGATAATTAAATAACCATAATAAATAGATTTAAACATTGCATATAGAGATTTAAATACGAAACACTATGAACTTATTTCTTACTACTTGAATGAACGCAGTTGAATTTTTTTTCTAAGTTTTAAATAATAGTATTACACACATATTTATATTAACATAAAATCACGAAAAAAATTTTACTCATTTTACATTTTTTACTCATTCCAGGATGAGCACTTTTTTAAGTTATGTTTCAACTTTTCCTGCTTGTTTTCGATAACTGCCAATTTTTCTGTGTTATTTGTAGCTATCAAATCGCAGTTTGTCTCACAAACATTCTTGAAATCAACATTAGGAAAAGATTTGTAGGGATCTTGATTCTTTCCCAGTAATTTAATTGCCGATAACCCAGGTGTTTGAGGAATGTCATAGGATTTCATAGGAATGAGATTCGCGTGAATTTTTTGTTGAGACATTGTAAGTAAGGGGATCGATTTTTCTTGAGTTGCAACCTCCGTATAGCTAACCGAGTTCTGATTATTGCCTTCAACTTTTTCCAGTTTACAATCAGTGGTTTGAGTCGCAGACATTTGGGTGTTGTCCAATCTTCTGACAGATCTGAAACTGCTGTTAAGTTTTCTTCCCACATTTCGGATGCATGAGAAACAATTCAGAGCTCCTCTTCGAAAATGTTCGTTCAGCCAGCAGTAGATGAATGGATTATAGCAGACTGAGCTCATAGCCAGCCAATGGCAGAAGAAGAAAACGGTTGAATGATCAGTAGTGGAATTAGATGACGTATACATGAATTCCGTTCCTGTGAACTCTCTTAAAACGTGGAATACATTAAGAGGCAGCCAGCAGAGTGCAAAAAGTACCACCACCACCACAAGCATTTTGATAGTCTGAAAACAAAGTAAAATATTTAATATCCATAACATTACTTTAAATATACTTAGGAAAATACAACGTCCATTCATAAACACACACACAAGAACACTTTTTTATATATTTAAATATCTTCACATTAAACATTAGTACGATATTGAAACTATGAAACTTTCTTTCAAAAAAGAAAATATTAACTTTAAATTTTTTAAAAGTCACTTCATATTTTCTTGAATCATTATGCATTTCACAGAGAAAGGATAAAGTTTTTAAATATTTTCTGTGTAGATACAATTAAATTTAAATATGTCATTAAGAAATTTTGCAATTTATATGTAACCGGGATAATTCTTAATTTCATTCAACATAGTTATTTATATAATCTTTATGTCAATAGACTAGTGAAAGTTTATCGATACATACTGATACAGTAACAGAAGTTTTAAATCAGGAATGAGAAAAAAGAAGATTGTAATGTTGAGAATTATTTTAAGAATAAACACTAATTTTTTTAATCATTTTAACAAACTTAGCAGATAAATCCTCAAATATATCTTTATTTCCAATTCATAAGATGTACTGTAATATGTCAACATCCTGACAAGAGTCCTAATTTCATAAAAATGTAAGTTTTTTACTTTTAAAACCATTGTTTTAAGATACAAACACTTTACATTTTATATAATATTTGTTCGCATAAAAGATGAAACCCAAAAGCATTTTAATCAGCAGAATACGTCGATAAGAAAAACGGATAGTGGGTTAAACAAAGCATGTTAATATTTCGATGATAAAAATTTAAATATAAAATGATCATTACCTATTTTGTACCTATTTTAATATACTATATAACTATATGCACCATATTATAATTCTATTATGCATAATATTATATTAATTACGTTCAAATTATAATATTTAGTGATTTATCAAGTATTAATGTTTCAGGAATAATTTTCAAGAAGATTAGAGAGAGAAATTATTTTTTCAATAAGAAATTATAAAGGAAAATGACTTGTTTCTAAGAAATAATTGATTGGAAAACTTCTCTAATAGAAAGACTACAAATTTTATGCATCGTACATGACATTATTACATTTTGTAATGCATGACTACTGACTACTAACTACTTGCACAGCTATTTATTTACCAAAAAAAAAATCTCATTTCATGCAAATAGAAATTTTCAAAGTATAATTTATCGTTTGCATACTATTTAAATTACGATTTGTAATTATTCAGTTTAATTAATTGTATAGAAAATATTAAAGAATTTAAACTCGATTTAAAATGCTGCAAAAAGATTGTACATGATGTTACGATACGCATTATGAATATTGTCTTTACAAACTTTTACATAGCATAAAATTTGTAATCTATATAATAAGGAAAAAATTAAGATTATACAGTGTTATTTTTCTTACAAAAAATCTAAAACATTTATTTAAAATGTAACCAAAGAGTTAAAGTTTTATTTTTGGTATGCATGATTTTGTTTTATATAAATCGTAATACCTTTTTGCAATTTTAATGAGTATTAAATGCTTTAAAATTCTCTGCTAAATAAAGTGATATAAATATGACTATTTAGATGTAAGCCTTAGTAAAACTATCAAATGAGGATATGTGAAAACCACAGTAAATATTAAAATAGTGAATATTTTAGCATTGGATTGTTCAGAATGAAATATTTCAAGAAATAACCTTTTTGTCAAACTTATTGATTAGTAACAATATGATTCTATTATTTACACCAGTCAAATAATTATTTTGTAATTCGAAATGTCGCAAAAAATGTATAGAAAATATTTTAAAATCTCTTAAATCCTCTGAAATCTATGCAATACCATAAAAGATACGACTCATATAATCTCACATTTGACAATCTACTTAACAATAACTTAAATTAATAATATTTAAAACTATAAAAATATTCTCTACCATGTTTAAAATTAAGTTGTACAAAGTAATAGATAAGTTATATTATACGAATTATTTAATTTTTTTCCATTATTTTTTACCTTTTTTGCTTTTTTAGCTAATTTATCAATATAATAAATGTATTACAGTATAATAAGAATATTACGATTGTTAAACTTTTGTATTATATTGATCCTAACATAAATATACTTTAAAATTAATTCAAATTTATTAAATTCAAAGCAGGAGTTCAATTAATTCAAAGGAGGAGTTAAACATGTAAAAATATAATTTAAAACGTTGATATAATTTAGTTTCAATAATTACAAAATACTTCTACTTTCTACATGTATAGAAATTGTTTAAATATTTAAAATTAACAAAATATATAGAATTTTATTAAAGGCAGTTCATGGATTACTTAGTTGTGTAATCTTTCATAAAATTAGCTCAATAGGACGCACCATATCCCAGTGATAGGACAGCGTTCTTAAGAACGAAAGTTCAATCACCGAAGTTTGCCTGGAAGCAAAGAAGCGCTTGGACGTTTTCTGTGTTTCATCTGTTGCAACAATTTTGCATGGCCTACTAAATTTCTCTTGCAAAGCAATTTACGAAGTAGATGTCACGATGTCTTATAGAAATCTTCAGCTGTTTCTTTAATTACTACGCTGTGTAAAAAAATCAGCTCGATAATTTGATATGGAACATGCTTAGATTCTACACAGACTGAGTAGAACTCATGAGAAATATGCACTCTTATAATAATAATATAGATTGTTAAGTTTATCTGAAAGAAAGCTGTCTTTTCCAGTTACTTTAATTAGAGTAAGCAATAAGTTGGTGCTTGTTATTTTATACGAACCATCATTTTTGCTCTTTTTTGTTTCCCAAGCAGCTTTTGTGAATGTTTAAATTCTTCCCTGCTTTTGAGCATTTAAATGGACAACTTTGTTTTATCTTTATTTTACGGACGTAAGAACATTCGTAAAATTCTATTACATCAAAAGTTTATGATATGAGAATCAATTTTATATTTTCTGTCCGTTGTGGTAGTTTCAATATTATTGTAAAAAATGCCATTTAAAAAGATCACATCGCACACACACAATTCTATATATCGATAATAACAAAAATTCACTGATTACCCCTTATGTATAAATGCGTGATGGGAGTAAGATTTTACATATTTATTTTATAAAATAAAAAAAGGAATAAAAGAAATATGGACATTTATTCATTTGGTATGCATTGCACAAAACAAATTTTATATTTTTGCTGTGGGAGGTTTTTCTCATAGCTTCGTAGTTTCTTATAGTTTTTCTAATAGATAGACGTGATTGTTTTTAATGTTTTACATTTTTCGCTCTAATATTTCTCAAGATAAATTATTACTAATTTTGTGTAATGTAAAATTGACATCTATACTCATTTTATTCAATTAGTTTTTATATTTTTTAAGATAAATGGCACAAAAGAAGATTATTTTTTCTCTCTTTAGTCAATATCACAAATATAGAAACATTTAGCTACTCGTTTTGAAGTTAAGTGTTTATCAGTCATATTTTATGATTTTAATAGATTATCAATAGATTATGCTTCATTTTTCGCTCTTGAAAACACCAAATGGAGAGGTTTTTGGTGAACTTGTTGGCATATTTTTCTAATAAATTTATCACCATTTAATTTCCTATAATTTGAAACTGGTTCTTTCCGAAAACAGCCAATAATAAAATTAAAATGCATTTTTAATTGCCAAGATCTTTGCTTATAATATTCAGACACTTATTCTATCAAACAAACTTTTACATTTTACTATGTATTATATTTTACACATCTACGTAATATGCGTATTATAGTAAATAAATTATTTTATTACTATGATAGGTATAAGGGAATTTTAATATGTACTGAATCTTCAAAATCATTAACTTTTGTATTAATCATTAAAATTTTATTTCGAGTAAATTTATGATTTGTATACAATATGTACACAGTTTATTAAATCCCTGATAAGTAATTTTTACTTTTTAAATAATCAAAACTAATAACTTACAAAAAATAGTAGAATACTATAATTTATGAAAAAACATGCATATTGGAATAATGTATGTCAATATTACATAATAAGAATGTTTATGTAACTAATCCTTGTTTACATGTGCTATACGTTTATATATCTAATTATAAATTTTTTTATTTAATAAATATACTTATAACACAATTTCCTTTTACAGCTTTCTATGATAAAATAGAATCAATATTCAGTTTCATTTTCCGTATTTTCCAATTATTCATATTTTTGTTGCTAATTTTAATTTATATAGTTTTAATTCAATTTCATATAACTTAAAAATTATTTTTCTTATTCTTATCAAAAGAAAATTAATTATTTATTCTTTTAATTCAATTAAAATACACTTTGATAATATATCAGCAATATACATTAATTATTTCAAATATTTGTTTAAAAAATGGTGTATGTTTGTCTGATCAAAAGTAACTTGTGATTAATTTATACACCTGATGCAATCCGATTATTCATGATTTGGAGAAAAAATGTTTAGTTTTTATGTACAAAAATATTTGTTAAACATCTCATATCCTAGGCTAAAGCATCATGCATGTATCGCATAAAATTACATAAATAAGTTCATGTATAAAGAGTTAAAGAAATGCTTCCAAATAATGTAACCAATATCTAAAAATTATAGCTTTCACTGTAATCCGTAGCTCTTGAAGAATTTGATTGAATATTTTAATTGTAATTAAAAATATAAAGTTAATGAATACTGATGATAACTGCTGAGCAATCAGGTAGTTAACCAATTACTGGATCAGTAAATTATGGCAAAATATCGTCAGGAAAACAAAGGGTTATCGTCACTGAAACTTAGTGAATCTGATGTATATTAAGTGTCTATCAACTAAACAGAAAACTCAGACAGGTTACTGTAAACTTTATTTTCAAGATACTCGTTACTATTCTAATGTCTAGATTTAAAAAGGGGTTTGGAGATAAATAAGAAAAACATCCAAATTGCGTGTTT
>JAPDSC010160944.1:0-12553 GCA_026290005.1 Latrodectus geometricus
CAATACTTATAATATGATTGATTAAATTTCAAGACAATAAATATGACTAAAGTATTTAGCTGATATGCAAATTTTCTTTAATTAATCACTTCTTAAATTTAACAGAAAATTTTACAGTTAAGCATTGTAGCAGGGAAATTTAAAATTTTGTTCGTGTAAGCATTAGTAAAAATTTTCTTCGACAACTCAATATAAAAAAATGTTAATCAATAATGAAAAGTACTTCCGGATACACAAATGTTATTTCATCAATGATATTACAGTGACTTTTGTAATATTTCGTAATTTCCATAGCAATGAAAATGAAATAAAATATATGTTTTTCGTTTTAAAAAGACGTTTTTCTTACATAACTTACCATTACACATGTTAAAGTATTGTCATTGTTCAATAACACTTGTCTACTAATACAGTTGCAAGCACATAAATTGATGAATATTGCAGAATAGTAATTATATCATTATTCCGACTGAAAATAATACTATAAAGTAATATTACTTTGAAATGCCATAAACAAATTCTATTGCAGTAATTTAAATTTTACGCTTTCTAGAAGACTTCTTTATTTGGTATGTGTCGTTTCAAAAGTATTGCTGTTAATTTCTTCTCAAGATTATTTTGCTTTCCTTCATGATCGTAAAGAAATTATATCATTAAGATCATGATATATCCCATGATCGTAAAAATAGCTAAAACCCTTTTTATTACATATTAAGAGTAATTTATACTATTGCTGTCCTATCGTGACACAAGAAACAGCTCATAAAATTTATCTGTTATCCATCTTTAAAAAATCCTCTTATGTGTCAATTACCACTTCAAAAAAAGGCTGTTAAACATAGCTAAGCTTAGTAACTCTCTTTAGTTAGATCTTTTAAGATAAGGAAATATAAATTTCTCCCATCTGATTTTTATAATTCTTACGTAACATAATCCTTCCAAAAATTCCAGCTCAGTATTCCTTGAAAGATTTCCACCTGATTCAAGGAAAATTTTAATCATCCGATGATGTATTCATATTTATGGTAATTTCGATTAAATGTTTCCAAAGACCAATACCCAATAGTAATGTTCAAACATATGATTGCTACATAGTGATCTGAGGAAATTTTGTAGCAATTCCAGTTATACTTTTCACCTTTACCTTAAGAAAATAATCTTTCGAAAGGGATAAAAATAGGATTCTTATTTAAATGTTACAGTTCATAGTAGCGAATCAAAAGTAATGAGAATTTTATATTTATTTATTATTCTTGAGAAAATAAAAACTTTTTATTATTCCTTCTAATTTATTCCGTGATTCTTAAGCTATAAAAAATTTATTTATATATAAATGAATGTCTGTCTGTCTGTCTGTACTCAATAGATTCAAAAACCATACATCCAATCACCATGAAAATTTGGAAAAGTATAAAATATATCCCTAGAAAGGTTTCTGAATTTTTTTTAAATCAGAGTTAGAGCTCTAGGTTTTATAAAAATTTCGATAAATTTATAAAAATTTCTAGAACAAATATCCAAAAAATATCAAAATAACATTTAATTAGTAATATTTGTTAAAAGTGTAACAATAAATAAATTAAAAAATTAAATTTTTACCCATGAAATTAACTCATAGAATTCACTTTAAAACAAACTGAAAAAATAATAACAGTTTTTTAATAATAATAACAGTTGTAATAAAAATATAAATCACAAGGTAAGTAAAATATTGAATCTTTCTATTTATATATTTTTAATTATTGTTTGAATAATACAAATTATATTAAAATTTAAAATATTTTAAATATATAAATTGCGTTTCTTTTAAGATCTCAAAAAAATTTTCCCTATCTACTTAAAATACCGAACGGTCTAAAAGAATCTTCCCCTATATATAAATGTCTAGTGGCCAAACCGTTCAACAATCAAAATGAAAGTTTAGAATAGTTATTTGAATGTATGAGGTCCAAACTGTGATGATTTAAAACAATAAACCTCTCACAATTACAATTACAGTGGCGAAATTTTAAAATGGTAACACCCACTTTTTTGGTTCTCAAATTGATTAATTGGAAATTGAAACATAAATGGCATTAAAATTAGACACGTATGACGTTAATTGGCGGCATAAAATATTTTCAAAAAGACCATTTTAAATAACCAATGATAACAAAAGAAAGGAGAGGGAAAATACTTTTATTCGAACTACAAGTTTTCAGTGTGGCCACCTTCGCCGAAGATAGTTGCATGCGAGAAATTGTCGATGACAATGATGAACGTATCATGGTAGGAGGAATTTGTAGAAATTTCCGTTTTATGAAAATTTTCAAGTCTGACAAATTCCAAAGATTTGATGTGTATACCTTAGATTTCAGGTAACCCCAGAACCAGAAATTTATCAGAGTAAGGTCGTGGAGTGGCCTCGAAACTTCAAAGGTACTCGTGATGGCTCTATCCTTAAAGTGCTGTTGTAGCACTTGTCGAATTCTTGTTGGCAATGCGAGGAGGAGCACCATCTTGCAACCATACAATGCCATTAATAAAATGTCGCTGATGCATTTGTGAAATTACATAATTCTCCAACATGCTTTATACAAGCACCTGTGACGGAGCACGTTTACGAACGAAAAAAGTAGGCGTTTGTTTGAAAATTTCGAAATTTTGTCATTGTAATCGTAATTGTGAGAGGTTTATTGTTTTAAATCATCACAATATATGGACCCCATACATTCAAATAATTATATCTAATCTTTTTCAATTGGTTGAACGGTTCGTCAATTAGGGTCTCATATACAGAGAAGTTTCTTTTGGACCACCCAGTATATTACATCAAAATTCCCATGAATAAAATAGTTGGAATAAAATTATTTCAAACATAAAATGGAAAAAAGAATTCAAAAATTTTATACAAGGTTTCAATTTTTCCTAATGATATTAAAATAGAATTAAAGTCAAACTATATAATACTTTTAATGTATTATACTTTTTGTAACCCACAAACATCTTTTTTTCTAATGCCGGGCACCCATGAACAAGTAAGTACATAAGTCCATTAATCTCAACAAGGCCGGAAACTTCTACTCATTTTATCGTTACCCGGTGGGCACCTGTGTACCAAGTCACGAAGCTAAGAAAAGCATCGCCCACGCAACATCACCACAAACCCGTTTATAGGGCGGACCACATTCAACCATCATCTGAGGAAAGGACAAGAAACACGGAGAAAGAGAAAGTACATCCATTACCAAGCCGGGATTCAAACCCAGGGCCTCCTCATCCGTATTCACTAACGTTAACCATTAGACAGGTTGAGTGGCTAATGCACGGACGTTTATATCGAAATGCTTTCTAACACCAAACAATTTACTCTGAAAAATGTTCTTTGAATAATTGAAGAAAATGACAAAGTAAATGCGAATCCAACACATTTATTAGTCAAAAAGGTTTCATTTTGAAATAACTTTCAAATTAATGGTAATCTTGACAGAATACTTTTAAATTATGAAATTTCTTGCAAAGAATTTCATGTAAAGATATACATTAAAACATATTATTTATTTGAACTTGAAATGAAAAATAAACTAATTACATTTTAAAATTCTGAATAATTATTTAATTTCTTCCTTAAATTTCTTACTGTAAGATAATTTTCCTAACTATACAAATATATATAAGAGAGAAATTATGTAAATTGCAATTTATATTCTGCTTAAATAAAAATCTTATAAGTAGATAAGAATTTAAATATATAAAATCAATAAAAACAATTATTTTTTCAAAAAATATTTGTGTCATATAATGTTTATTATGCATTGTTTAATAAAAAATTCAAATCCATTTTTCTTGGCATTATATATATATATATATATATATATAATATTAATAATTTAAATATTTCATATTTCTGTCAATAAATAATTCATAACCATTAATTAATATACTCAAAAATAATGAAGCAATGAAATATTGGCTTAATTCCAATATTTAAATGAATGTGTCTATCAATAATGCATTTATAAAAATTAAAAATGTTTTTATGTTATACATATATATATATATATATATATATATATATATATATATATATATATCTAAAAAATTTTTTATTTTTCATAAAGTTTTTGAATATTTATTATTCCTTTTTGTTACATTTTTAAAACTTAATTTTAGAAAATTGAAATTTTTTATTTTTTTTATTTAATTTTAATTAAGTGTGATTTTTTTGCACACAACATTTTATACAAATTTATTAAAATTACTTTTAGTACAATATAATTGATGAATTTTATATTCAATCAAATATAAAGCAGAAATAAATTTTCTATTTAAATATTTTATGTCAAATGGATATACACATTAAAACTAAATTTTGTTCATGTAGATTTGTTAGAAAATAAGACTTTTATTTAACAAAAATTACTTAAAAGATATTTTACTAAAAATGGGGATCCCGGATACAAAGTTTTGATGCATAAAAATCAATAAATTACAGTAATAATTTGTACTTACTTTTAATTGAAAGAAATTTAAATATACTTAAATTAAGGAAGAATTAGTTTCTCTTTAAAAGCTACACTAAATTTTGAAAGATTGATTCCTTTCTATATCCGATAAGTTCTTGTGAGACTCCACTCTCCACAATTTTGACTCAAATGAGATAGGCAGTTATTAGGTTCGTGACGAAGAAGTGTCAACAGTCAAATCCTTTTTACAAATATTAGCTTACATCATATACATTGATAAAGAGTGAGGCAATTCCTAAAATACCCAATAAGTTTTTAAATGAAGCTATATCCGTATATGTACCTTGTCCTTTAGCAAATAAATGCATACTTATAAATTATGTTGCAATATATTATGTGACTTCTAACAATCTACATATTGTATGAAACTAATGAACTTATTATTCAGTAATGTGTGCTATTTATTGTGCTATAATTCCGGTAATAACACATATACAAAGAAATTGATAACAATCATAAAAATATGAAAAACACATCAAAAACAAAATAAAGTATGTGTAATTTTAAAGCATTTTCTTTCAAGAAGGCGGTAAAATTGATAGAAACAGAATTGTGTATAAGTTTGTGGACCACATAATGGGTAAAAGATACGCCAACAAAAAATACGATTTAGTGCCACATATTGCAGTTTATTATCATGTTCTCATTTTTTTTACTTTTTGTAATATTAAAGCACAAGTTTTATACTTTTTAATTTTAGTGCATACAATATTTAAGTTTATAATTAAAAATTGGAACATTAAAAAATTATAAAACTTTTATCCACTTGTTTCAATGAAGATTTGAAGATATATTCTTAGTGAAATTCATCAATGTGCATAATATGTAAGTACGGACAAATAGGACTAATAAAATTTCAAATAATTAATAAATTAATCTATATCAGATTGTTTTATTTTTTAAAAAATACTTAAAATGGCTTATTGATCTTTTTTGTGAATTTTTATTTTGCAACTTCCCAAAATTTGTCATTAATGTTCTAATGAACATTCATATGCTTAAAACTGAATTTGATATTTTTCAAGAATATGAAATGGTATACCTTCTTTAATTAGAATAATGCAATCAGGTAGAAATTTACATTTAAAGTGAATAAAAATATATTTTCACTGTAAATGTAAGCTCTTGGCACATTGAAAGACAATTGGACATCAAAAAGATAATATGAAAAGCAACCCAATAATACTCTCAGATTGATGTCTTACGGATAGTATGTTTTTTAACAATTAAGAGACAAGTTCATTTCTTCATGGAACATCGCACAAGGCACAGGAAGTTCAGAAGCCACATTGTCGCGACATGGGTGTTTATACCAGCGATCATGGCCAACAGATTTCTTCCTAAACCACTAAGGGACATTGAGAATGGTTAATTGGAATTACATTTTTTTAGTTTTTTGCTGTGAAAGTCACTGGGGATGCACTTAATAAGGTCTTGAAGATGCTCTTTGTTAGATTTATAGAAGACAGATGTTAATTCTTTGACAGAAAAATAAGGTAGCTTTATTCCCGATTTTCCGTTAATATTCCGCTAGTGGCTCTATCCCAGTGTACGGTACGCTATTAAAACAAGATGGCGGACAAGGAGCATACCGTTCACTGAGAATTAAGGAAATTTGAATGAAAAAATACTTGGATAACTTATATTTCAAGATGCCCCTCGATTTTTCACTAATTTAGCACAAGCTTGGGTAATGTTGAATATGATTGTAAAACATTTGTTTTTAAATTTCGGCTGTATCCCAGTGTACTGTACGCTATTAAAACAAGATGGCGGACAAGGAGCGTACCGTTCATTGGGAATTAACCCCGCTAGTTAATAGGGTCGCTGCTTAGCCTTCGTTTAAGTTTGTATTTCAAATTCAAATGCAAACTTAAACGAAGACTTTTCAATCATATCAAACAAAGCATAGAAGAGTAATCTGTTGGATCATTTGCTCATTTGCATTTCGTTGGAAATGGATTCTTGATAACAGTGAAATTGGGGAAATGTGAACAATTAACATGAAATCCAGAAGACTGTGCACCATGCTCCAAAATTTCATAGAGAAGTTAATAAAGGATTTATTATCCTATTAAATAAAGTTACTCTGTCAAAAAATTAAAAAATCTGGCCAAAAGAACTTATATTTTCAAGAGTAAAAAAATCCAAAATTGTAAGAAATCAATCCTCAATATGTTGTGCCAAATGTAATAAAAGTAACTGAAATGAACTCAAACATATCACGTACATTTACAAAAGAAAAATCAATATGATTTAAGTACTTTTTAAAATTATTTATTTTTAATAAAAGCATATTTGGTTTTTAAAATCAAGTGTACTAAAAGTGATTTTGGTAGAACTATTAAAAAAAAATTCTAACCGATCCTCATAGACCCATAGTACGTTCTCATGAATGTAGCTTTACCCTGGCAATGAGTTAACTAAAACTGTTCAAGGTAAATGGCAAATGTAGAAAAAATAGTTAATAACCTCTGTCTCCCAACTGGTATAAAGTCAAAAGATCATACTTTATTAAGGTATTCGTCGATTAAGGTATCTCCGTCTGGTGATAAACAGACCAGCACATGTCTGTCTCGACTTGCAATTGAGCATTTGAAAGGTCTCACATATTCTGGACGAAGCAAGAGATTTCTTCTTGGCTGTAAATACCGGCAAGAAGAATATCACCTTAGTCCATCTTTAATTGCCTTGGACTGGACTGACTTGGAGGGTATTCATAAATATCCACTTATAGTATTTGACTTCAATAATGTGAACGGTTTCATTGATCTGGTCTGACGGAATCAAATCAGATGGGAGATTAGAAACACACAACAACAACTCAACCTTTAAAATAAATTTTGTAAATAAACTTTTTTCAAGTATTTTTTTAAATTTTCGTTTGAAATAATTCTTAATTAAGTTAAACTTAAAATAAATGAATTGTTTCATCAATTTAATTTGAAACATTCTATCTACTTTAATTTCTAATTTTCTGTACTTTTTTGGACCAGAATCCAGATAAAATTCTGATTTAAATCGTCTCCAGGGATTGTTTATTTTAGATGTTAACTTTTTCCATTAATCATGGTAATAACGAAAGTATTATTTTGAAGGTTTTTTTTTTTAAAAAAAAAAATAGGTATTTCTAAATTTTTAAAAAGCTTTAAAACTAAGACTTTTGTAATTACCATGATTAAGTAATTTTAATTCGATTTTTCCTATTCTCTAATGCTTAGTTATTTTCTAAGTATTTCATTTATCTCACTATCAAAGACGATATTTAAGATTTTTAATTTTTGGGGTGAAATATTTATATTGAAGTTAGTTTTTTAAGAAGTTTTGGTTATTTATATTATTTTTTTCTTCCTTTTATTTAATAAAGTCTTAACAGTATCCTCTATGCCATCATTACACATTTAACTTTAACTTTACCCATGAAATGACATTTACTTCAATCTTTTGGCAACAGCTTTTAAATTTGATTTTTTTTTCTTTTTCGGTTTGTTTTTCAGGTTGCATGTCCTGATAATCAGCTTCTCTCTGTAAGTTAGATATCAATTTTGATTCTTTTCTAACATTTTTTAATGTTTCTAATACTTAAGGATGTGTCTCAACTTTTTATCCATTAATAACCTCTATAATTATATTTGTAAATGTAAATATATATTTTACATTACCTAGTATATTTATATTTCTTTACAGTTTGGTTTGAGATACTTTCGTTTTCGATTTTTATTAAGCTTGAAATCAATTTTATTTTCCTTTTATTCGGAGTCGTTGAGAGCTGTTTAGGAGTGTTTTTTTTTTTTTTTTTTTTTAAAACAGATGAATTCAAAACATCATTCCTTGTTGTCCCCAGTTACTCAGCTAAGAACTAGATTTTATTTCAATCTTTTTTCGCAACATTTTTAATTACTTATTTTTCTTTTCCAATTTCCATTTTTAATCTTCAAGCTGTATTCTTTTCTTTTCCTAATAATTCATTATTCCTATTAAAAACTTTATTTTAATTTCAATATCTTAATATTTTTCTAGTCTGGATATTTTTAATTATTTTTTTGTGTTATTTTGATAAAAAAAATATCTAAGACAGTTTATGTAGTTAATAAAGTTTTTTAGTTATCCATTTTTTACTTTAATCAAATATTTATTTCGGTATCAAAAATTTCCACAAACTGTTTCAAATTTCTTTGCAAAATTATCAATAAGTATCAGCATGCAAATTGTTCAACGGTTCATTGTTATGATCTTTCAGAGCCGTTGGCTTTTTTCTGTACAAAAAATATCATGAATTTCGTTATTCCATTTTTCGATCTGAGATTAGGATTACATGTACTAGCAGCTTCTGCAACTTATTGCCATGGCTTGAAAAGAAAAAACGTAAGAAAGAAATATCTGTAAAAACAAAAATGAATTTTTTGTAGTTATTATTATTTTAATTACTTTTTATTTTACTTAAGTGCTTATAACTTTGATGAAATATTAAATTAATTTTAATTGATTTTAAATTAAAATGAATTTTTTAATTTCTTTTAGGTTTATGAATAGACAAAAATGATAATCAACCAATGAGAAAAGTGGTTTGAAGTTAATGAAGGAAGCAATAATATTTATTAAATTTCCAATAAATATTTTTCAAATAAAATTTGTGTTTTAGAAAATATATTAATTATATTGTAAAATATATTTGTTTGTATTCAAGTGACTAATAATTTTTCATGTTAAAATTCATTTTACATTACTAACTTTAATTTTACATTAAATATTGTATATAAGAAATTATTTAGACAACCAGATAAACAAGTACTTCCGTTTTACTTTGCAATTTTTGATTAAAAATTATGAATTTAGGAAAAAATAAAATATGTACACTGATATAATATTAACATGTGTTTATTTTAATGCTTTTAAACTCCTCTTCAATGAAAACAAAATTGTTTCTATATTTATTAGGTTAGTCTTATTAATCCTATTTTGTGCCAGATATAACATTCTTTATGTATAAATTCACTCTAAAATTATTTTATCGAATCTATAAAATAATTCAATACATATTGTAAACAAGGACTGGTACTATTTTTAACTACTGACAAATGAATTCAATATAATTAATATAATCATATTTCGAAATCATTAGTATTTTTTCAACAATTATTTTCATCTGACTAAAAATATTACGATTATCTTTTAACAATTTTGCTGAAGTTAATTGTATATTGTCTATACGGCCCTATTATTGGGAAAGGTTGTCTAAACAATAAATAAAACATAAAAAAATTGATTTAAGGCATTTGTTATTATTTTCAATAAAGTTTACACACTTCTCAGTAAACAACATTTCTGTAATATGTTTACTTAAAAAAAACACAAATTTCGATAAATTCCTCAAAAAAATTATTAACAAGAAATAATAATTTGAAAAATTAGAAGTACCTTGTTCAAAGAAAAGCAGTTGTGCAAACTCCAGGTTCAATAAAAAAAAATTAAAAACAGACGATTTTTTATGAACCGAATTCAGAATCTCGAAACGGAAATACATCGTTTGATTATTAAAACTCTCGATGTATTATGATGGATTAAATTATCGTTTGATTCAATTTATTATGAAAATATTTATTACTCTTAAGCAAAAATATTAAAAATCGTCTGATTAAAACAATACCGAATCCTATCACAGCAAACGATAACATTTATCCCGCCTATTTATATCACCATATCACATTAATATTAATCGTTTCTTAGAACTGTCTCTAAGTTACTGGTTAAGAGTATCATTATTTGAATTATCACAATGTTTCACAATAAATTTCAATATAAATTATTTAATGCTGCGAATGAATGCAAAAGTGGAGCGATCAGATGGAGTAAACATGGTGATAGCGTCATTTTCAATTTTCCTCTATTTAAAAAAGAATTCTTAGATCCGAACGACAACTTCAGTAAAAGTTGCCATTTATCTTCATTTGTTCGACAATTAAATTTGTATGGTTTTAAGAAAATGCTGGATCTTACAAGAAACTCTGTAAGCGGAAGTCACATAAAAGAGTATACCAATGCAAATTTCATCAGAGGTAGGCCAGATTTGTTGCACTATGTCACTCGAAATCACGCCTCACCTACAATGATAGTAAGTTTAATTTTTCATTTTTAAGATATTATAATAAGCTGCATTTTTATATTATGTGTTTGTTCGAATGTATTTCTTATAAACATATTTAATCTTGAATAACTAATGAAATTTTATGTTGGTTAATCAACAACAAATAATTTTTCTCTTTCAAAATTAAAATTATGTTAATATATTATGATTTATTTTTGTATTTAACAAATATAAACTAATTGTAAAAATATTTATTAAATTTTAAATTAAATGATATAATGTAATATCCAATTCTAAAACACATTGTATGAGTGCTAACTCGTCCTGATTATATATATATATATAAATGATAAAAGGCAGTAAATTAAAAATTTCACCATATCATTTTTTACTTATTTATCATGATACTTATGATGTTGTTATTTTTTTATTAAAATTTTGCAATGCTTTTATTTTTTGTGTAATTATTTCGTAGTGAAGAAATGTGTGTTGCCTATAATTTTTTATTAATGAGCAACAGAATTAATCATTTTTTATTCATACTTCATTTACAGAAATAATGTACTTAAATGGGTGTATCTTTTTTGCAATTATTGCGAAGTTTTTCTCGGATTTAAATGTCATATTGCATTTAAAATCTTGAAAGAATTTTATAAAGCACTGAATAATATATACCGATGAAATAACAATAAAGAATTTTAAGTAACTTTAATATTATAATATATGTATAGTTATATTCTCAAGGAATGTTTTGCTTTTGTTCAGTCTGCTTTAATCTTCCTGCTGTTCACATTTAACGAGTACGTTAGTTTTGCAAACATTAGTCATTAGACATTTAGTCATACATCTAGTAAAATAGTGATATTTAAATTTTATTTCCTAAATTAATATACTTCATTTTCGTATTTTGTCAAAATCATAGAGTAAAAGTGATATAAATATACATGTCAAGTTGATTAAAACTAAAAACTTTTTATGGTTTGATACGTATACCAAATATAAGAACACCATTGCAATCAGAATATCATACTCTTTCGTCATACTTTCCTAGAAGTTCTATTGGTGTCTGATTTCTACATGTTATTTGCTAGAGGATTGGATTTTTTAAGTTGAAAATGTTACTATTCCCAAAAATATTTGTAAATGAGAACTCAATCGTAGTTTTTATTTTTATGTAAGCAATATTTTCCTGCAACTATACTGGTAAATTTTCTTTTTGTTTTTATTAATAAAATTTTTTGTGTTGAAAGTAATTTTAAGTAAAGCTGTTTCTTTCAATTTTAAGTTTCATTTTATTATTTATTTTATGTACATTGTTAATAACAATAGAAATGGAAAGAGAAGTTTTGGAACTACTTTAATATACCCCTCCCAAATCGAAAATTTGGGGAACTTTTTTCTCGCCAAGATGGATTCTTGCTAAATACAAATAATGAATAACAAAAAAAATTTTTAAAAAAAAATGTTACAAAATACAAGAAAATAATAAATTTGGCAACAACTAAAACCTAAAAGTTGAAAAAATCTAAATTGGCAACACCTAAATAAGAAACAACAACCCTAAAAAGTCCGTAGGGAGTGCCAGATTTGGCGCGTAATTTTTGGGGGTATATCAAAATTCTACCGAAGTTTTTTTTTTTTTTTTTTTTTTTTTTTTTTTTTTTTTTTTTAACGTTTTTCTTAAATCTTGTCAAGTAGTGTGTTAAAATACATCATAATATTTACAAAATTATAATACATTAGAGCTCATATTTTACTCATTTTTTTTTTTTTTTTTTTTTTTTTTTTCACATTAAAGTTCTTAATTTTATCGTTCGTATGTATTTTCTGTAAAACCAAGGGAAATAATCTGTTTTAAAATACAAATTGTGAAAAAAAGACTTTATAATTGTATTAATGCACAGTATGGAAAATACACAGTATGTACACTTTTCCAATATGTAGCTACTTAAGCACATTTTTT
>JAPDSC010160944.1:17553-30456 GCA_026290005.1 Latrodectus geometricus
ATGATAGTTTTCATATTCTTCAATTAATTGGGAGAAGTAGAATTGAAACGAAGAATTTTATTTTACCATCTCGAAGGTATCTTTTACGTTTTAAATACCTGCTATTTGGAATTCTGCATTATACGAAATTTTATTTGATTACTCAAAATTTTCACTTTTGAATGACCTAAGTAAATATACAAATAATGTTTAAGGACTGTACATAAGTGTACTTTATTCTATACTATTATAATTGACCATTTTGTACCTGTTTGGAATATTGATTTCATCAGAAAATGTAAATGTTTGCATTGTTAATTTTATCAAGAAAAATTATATCATGATATGGTTCTAATTATACGAGTCATCAACCTTTTAATTATAGTATAAAATAAAGTCTCTGCCACATAAAGAAGTTAAATACTTTACAGTTTTAAAAAAATATTACCCGAATCCATAATAATTAACAAAATCTGGACTATGTTTTGACAAATATTTGTATTGAATTCAAATATATTCACTTTGAAAATAAATAGGGGAACCGCTATGCTATTATCCATTTGGCAAATTTTTAAATTTTGGCGGCGAAGGAATGTCGCCAAGATGAAATAATTGTGACGTAATAAATTCTTTCCTGAACATAACTTCCACATCTTTATAATAAAATTAAATTAAATAAGTAATAAAATGCCTAAATAAACATTTTTGAAATTTTCGGACTTCAAAAATAAAACATAGGAATAACATTTCAGAAAAGTAAATGCAAATTCTAAGAAAGAAACATCAATTTTGCAAGTGCAAATATAAATTATAAAATACAATCTGAATTATCTAATAATTTTTAATAATGGGAAACATAGGAATGTCAAAAATGTAAATACAAGGTTATCTTTTCTAATTAAAATACAAAACCGAAAGAATGTTTTCTAAAGTTTCTCGGGATGACGTAAACACTAGGATTGTCCGAGAAGAATTTTGTAGAATATTCTTAGTGTAGAATAGCCTTTGTAGAGTATTCTCTACCTCTATATGAAGTTTATAAGAAATCTCGATTACTAATAAACGGTGATATCCTCCAAATAATTCATTGAATTCAAAATTAGCTAAAAAGATTATATGGCAGTGGATTACATTATTGAGTATTTAATTTTTACAGAGACAGGAACTCGGAATATTAATAATTTTAAGATAAACTGAAATAATAATTACGCCATACGCCATATATCACTGCAATATAACTATTGCTTTGTAAACTTTAATTTTGTATTTTTATATCATTGTAAATTTATATTGTGAAACATGTTTTGTCTTAGACAAACATTTCTCAATGCTGGGACTGGATTCCTATCTAAAAGCCAGAATGTTAAAGTTTATTAAACATATCTATATGACTTTACGTTATCTCTCTGTTTATGTCTATACAATCTTACAGCATATGCCATTCGGAACTTTACACATACTTAAAGATATGGTTAATATTATAAGGTAATTTATTTTCATTTTATTAATCATTGATTAAATTATTGTTCCTTGTACTCAATTAACCTATCATAATGAATAATTTCCACTTTACTGTATACTGTAAGAGAAACATTTTATCCTCCTATTGTTGATCAAACTATTAGTTACATAAGTATAATTCATATATTTTCCTCAAGACAATTGAAATGAAAAACTCTTAAATCGGTTATTGTCAAAAAACTTGGAAGACATTAATGATATCTAAAGTCTAAACTTTCTAAAACAATTTTTATAATAAAAATAATATTTTTATTGTTATATATTTTGATGGGCATTGCATCTTACTGGTATGTTTTTCAAATATCATTCATATTTTATATTAGTTTAAAAGTTACTTTAATCTAATTTATCGAAAATTTTGAATTTATATTATTATATAAGAAGTTTTAAAATTTATTACTAATGTCACATATAATAATTGTTATTTATGTATTTAATACTATATTTCTCTTTAGCGAAATTTGAGAAAAAGAAGAAAATCCAAGAAATATGTAAAAGTAAGTTTAAAGTGTTTAATTGTCTTTTTAAGAAAAATAATAAATTGTGTGATTGATGAATTAAAATTTACTTTGAGTCTAGAATTTCTGACGAAAACAAGTATTTTTAAGTTTTACTTTTAATTTCTAATAGAATTGAGAGAGAGAGAGAGAGAAGGAATTTGAATCACCCCTTGGAGTATTTTACCGTTATTTAGGTATCTAAGGATACTGGGTACAATGTGACTATGTTCACATGTGTCAAAATTTCTGAATTTAGGTAAAGTTTTGCAATTTGTGAATAACTTCTCGTAATACAGCCTTATTAGAAAACGAGTTAAAAAAATGGACCTAAGGAATAAGTTAAAGAAAAAACCTCTAAATGTCATTTAACTTGTTAATCCTGTTTCATTGTGGCAACTTTCGCTTTATGTTGTACAATGTTTTGATATAAAAAAATTCAGAAAATATTTTATTACTTTGTCAAATTTCATTCTTCAAGGATGCGAGGGTTGTAAATTAAATAATGGCTACTTAACGTTGAAACTCACAGAAGGATGGACATGCGCAAATATGATATGTGAGTGGTGTAAATGTGTAGAGTGCAAAAACAAAAAACTGTCGATCTACTTAGAAGGGTAGTTGTTGTCTGACACATTAAAGTGGGGAGTTTCGTTTCCATTCTCTAAAGCAGGGGTGGCCAAACTTTTGGGATCCAGGATCTACTCCACATTTAAAAAATCGAAGGCGGTCTACCAATGGCAGAGCTAAATTAACGTACATATTTATTTTCGGTAACAAAAAATGATAAATTATGTAATTTTTCTAAAAAAAACTTAATATTAATATTTATAAAATAAAAATTTACTAACGAAAATAACCAAAGTATTCATATATCAAAAACTGGCCATCCTTTTCACTTCGTTTAATTGAAATTTGGCACTGCATATCTGCGACAAGTTAATCATATTGTGGCTGGAACGAGCTTATTGCAATGCATAAACACGAAGTTAAATGTTCATCTGTTAAATACAATCAAAGTTTGTTTTTTGTTTTTGGTTGAAAAAGCAGATGCAAAGATACCTCGATCCAAAGTAGGATTTCAAATACAAAATCAATTTGTAAATATTTGGAAACGTTTCCTCAGAAATTAATTTCCAAAAATCAGTATCGCTAGATGCTCTGGATTTAAGAAATACATCGCATCTTAATTTAATAATTTCTTCCTCGGCCAAGACTGAAGTGGTATCTATTAAATATCCTATTTTTTTTTCAGATACTCCATCAATGTTGACATTTTCATTAAATGGAAATATCATAAAATTGAGTATTTCTGTCAACCTAATTAAATCAGCGAATCTTCTTTCAAATTCTTCAAACTAAACAAGTATTAAGCGAAATTTGCGAAGTCTCGGTTTGGATTATGGATGCACTCTTCCTCCATGTTTTTGAAGTTTCTCAATTCATGTTTTCTTAATTGAGATGCATACCTTTCTATAGTTTCTTTGAATGTTTTAATCACGCTCATCATGTCCGTTTTAGGTTTTAAATCGTAAATATTTGCACAGTTTGTTTTGGGTTTTAAAGGTTAGGCTGTAGTAAATTTTTATTTTAAATAATTCATTGATTCTATGTCATAAGTAATAAATTAAATTGTTAATATCCGAGGTCATTATCGGGATGGTCGCGTGGACTACCTAAAATGTCTTCGCGGTCTACCAGTCGACCGCGGTCGACGTCTTGGCCACCTCTGCTCTAAAGCATGTTTTTAAAAGGTGATCAGAGATCATGGCTTAAAATCGAGGTTGCTCATGGCAAAAATGCAACAGAATGCTATCGAGAATTAGTGGAAGCCTGTGGCATAAATGATTTACCGTATAGTACAGTAGCACCATGGGTTCAAGCATTTCGTTTGGATCGGAATGAGACTGCGGATTTGCAACGCACAGGTTGCACCTCCATTCCTCAAGAACAGATTGACATCCTCAACGGTCTCCTTACCATAGACTGCCGATGGACTGCCCGAAAATTATTCTTACATGTTGGTCAGAGTTATCGAATAGTGTGACACATAATGTAGAAATCTCTCAACATTAGGTAAATTGCTTTCCGCTGAGTTCCACATCGACTAATTGAAGTACAGAAGTGTCACCAGTATGCATTGGCTGGCACCCACTTGGAGATATATGGAAATGAATGAGACTAATTCTTGCAGCGTATTTTCGTCATTGATGAGACATGGGCACGAGCCTATGAGCCTGAATTGGCGTTACCAAGGTTCTCCACGTCCACAGAAATTTCGACAAGAACCTAGTCGGGTGAAGGTTATGCTGATTGTGACATACGACTGGAACGGTGTGATTCTTACGCATGCTGTACCTGAAGGATAAACTGTTAATGCAAAATACTGTTACCGATTTCTCCTTTACCATCTGCGTCTTGCTATGCGTCCACGTTTATTGCACAATAATCTAATATCGTATTGCATGACAACGCCCGTTGCAGTATCACAAACAAGGTTATTCTACTGTTGCGACGGTTTTAGGAGGAAATCCTGGAACAACCTTCCTACTCACCCGACATGTGTCCTTGTGACTTCGATGTTTCCGAAGTTGAAGGATCCATTTTAAATAAGCATTCCGTATGTTCTCTCAAAAGTGTCGATTTGGCAATATTTTCAGTAGTGAAATGGAATACCTTTCTCCATTTAAGCATACATATGTGACAAAAGCTCAAAAACATTATTTGAAATAAATACTATCGCGTTATCAAGCTATAGGTTTCTTTCGCTTTTCTAGTAATTTAAATGCAAAATTTGATCTTAAATTAAAAGCAATCTCCTGAATATTTTATTAAAATATTTCATGGTATTATATGAATCGGTTTATAAAAGTATTTTTTCTATTTTACTAAAGATTTTGACAATTTTTAGAATATTTTAATTTAGACATATCTTTTTTATCATTTAGGCCAGAATTGAGCATGAATTGGTGCAGAAATCTGATGACATTCTGAATGATTCTGAAATCAAGAAAGAATATTATTCTCAAGATGATATTTCCAATGTTGAAGTAAGCAGTCACATAATATTAAATTTTTTTTAAGTATTCATATTCATCTAAAGATATTTCCATCTAAGTCTATGATTTGATAACAAAATTACATTTCAATAGCGTTAAGTTCCAAGTATTACTTCAGGCTCTAAAGAAATTGTCAGTAATTTCAATATTTTACCATCATGAAAGTTAGCTTCCCGCTATATATTACTTCTAACATTGCCAAACTTTATTTTTCAGAACTTTTTTGGTTGAATCCTATTTGGATTCACTCTATCTCCCAGAGCTAAATGCAGAGCCAAATCGGCAGGTGACAACGCCAGATTGGATTCTTTAATATAGCGAATTTTGAATGTGCGTTTATTGGTTGGGAATCTACGATAACCAATACTAGATAGGATTCTAAAAGAAATGCACATATGAAAAAAAGTTTTCAAAGTAAATTAAATTGATATTTTCAAAGGAAAGTTAATTTAAATCTGTTGAAAATTAAATAATTTGTTTCGAAATTTCAAAAAAATTTTTCGTGTCCTTATATTTTTTGGGAGCCAAATATTTTCAAAATAATTAATTAAATTTTATGGTATAAGAAACATTTTTTTTACATGTTACGAGGGTCACTCTGTAATTTTTGAGATACAACTAAGTTCTTAAAGTTATACTTACAAACTTTTAGGTGTATTCAAAGTAGTCTCCTCTGGCATTAATGCACTTTTGTAGACGAATTTTGCACAGATTAAATGCCACAAGCCGTTCATTTCTTGAAATAGATGAAAAAATGCATTTATAGCCACATCAATCTCTTCTTCTGAAGGAAAACGAAGTCCACGTAAGTTCTTTTTAGATTAAAGAATAACCAAAAGTCGCCCATAGCTAGATCAGATGAATACGGTGGATGTTCAATAATTTAATTTGTTTTTGATTAAGAAACTCAACTGTTAATCCGGCTGTATGTGAAGATACATTTTCATGATGAAGCAATAGTCCCCTAACATTCAGCTCTTGTAGAATTTCTCTAAGACATTTAGTGGTATACCAGTTTGCTGTTACTGTCTTCTGTCCTTCCAACTTGATGGCTTTGTCCAATCCCGTACCTCTAAAGAAAATGGCATGCATCACTTTTTTCAGTGCGCGTTGTTTTTTCACCATTGTCGGCCTGGGATCATCTTCAAAGAGCTTCAAAAAACGGTCTGTACGTTTCTTCTTCTGTTACAATTTTAGAAATGACGCGGTGGCCACCATCATTTAGCAATTTAAAAGTTTCTTTACTGATTCTGACACGCTCCTCTTTCTGGTGCTCAGTTAGATTATGGGGAATCCAATGGCAAACTACTTTTTCATATATAATTCTTCATGAATGAATTTTTTTATGACTGCGATCCAATATTAAGTTCCTTCTGTATCATTTGATAGGTACAGCAATTATCATTGATTAACATTTTTCGTATGGCAGACACATTATCCGGGATTACTGCCGACGGCGGCCTTCCTGTGTGTTCTTCATCCTGAAGAAAATTGCGATCTCTTCTAAATTCTCTAAACGATCTGAATACAGTAGGACGAGCTGGAGATTCATTACCAAATGCTAACTGCAACCTTTGAACGCATTGTTCTTGATTTAATCCTGCCTTAAAATCGTAGAAAATCATATCGTAGAAAGAATCGAAAATGTTCGCGCGTCAACTCCATTTTCTCTTCTGTTTAAAATTTATTCTACGCTAAACAAATTGAAGTAAGTCAGTAAAGAATCGTCTTCTGTGTTTTAAAATTAAACCGTTATTTTTATTTTGTAAATTCTCGTCAACGCGTATCTCAAAAATTTCAGAGTAACCCTCGTATAAAAAGCAAATAATTTTTATTTTAAGCGCTTTTATTTTGATAAAAAATTATTTCATCTGTAAATAATAGTTTGTTTTTAAAAGAATATAGAACAATTATTTTCTTTTTTAAAAATTAGATTTTCAGTGAGCGAAATCATTTTACGAATAGGTTTGAATGGAATATAAAGATACTGAGAAAAATGAAGTAAATGCTTTTATTGTTAAAATTGTTAATTCTGAATTTGATAAGATGGAAAACAGATTTGTTTATGTTAATGAGCTGCAAGAGAATCTTATAGAATACAAAAAATATAAAAAGGGAATTTTTTCAAAAAAAAGAATACGAAAATAATGTTACTCGCAATATTGGTTTTGCTATCTTACTCGATTAATTGAAACAAAATTTTAAAAAGGATTATTTATATTTAAATGATCGGACAAATGTAAATGACATTTTTTTTTATAATTTTACTTTTTTATATTTATAATATATATTCTAATAAATTTAGTAAATTAGCATTCTAACCATCTTCATTTTAAGCATAGCTGTAATGTTTTAAAAATACCTTCACAATCACGTGAAATCTCATCTCATTGGTCGAAGATGTGGTGACGAGGTGTCCAGCGGGAGCTGTTGACCTCTTTTAAATAACAAGGGTATAACCTAAAAATACACTTAAAGACCTAGGCATGGTTACAATGATGAATAAAAGAATAAGTACTCCCAGATTGAGTGCTTGCATGGTGTCTTATCTTCGATTTGGCAAAATTTTTAGAGGTGAAATATAAAAGTGTGTGTCAAAGAGCGCCTAGACGTTGTTGGAATAAATTACTTTTGCGTTACCAAGCAGTGAAAAAGTATAAAAAATATTTCTAATAATTCGTGCCAGCTGCCTTCGGGTATAAAACCTCTATTTGTAGGTATCGAATATTTTATTACAATGGTTTCAGGGCATATTTTAAGATTGGTGTGTAAAAACATCTATTATGTTTTTTTTTTTTTTTTTTTTTTTTTTTACTAACGATTATGGCAACTTGGAATATTTTCAGCTGAGATATATTTTATATTTTTTATAATTTAGGCTGGAATTGATCATGAAGTGCTGCAGAAATCTGTTGATATTGCAGATACAAGCGGAATCGAGAAGGAAGAAAATTATTCTCAACTTGATGTTTCCAATATTGAGGTAAAGTTTTTAATGTATATGTATATAGAATAAATTTTAATGACGTGTGAGTTATATATATATCCTTATTTTAAACATAATGTTATTGAACTGAAGTTTCGTTGAAAAGTTTTATTTTTTTCAGAAGCATGCCTCTATTTTGCAACACTTTACTTCACCAGAAAATGTGAATGATCTGTGCGAAAATAAAATGGATGACAGCAATAAAGAAAATGAAAAGATCTTCATTGAATCTGATAAAAATTATGAAAAAATTATATGTAATGTATCAAAGAAAAAAGAAAATAATCCGGTATGTATCTTACCGATATGAATCACAAACTGAAAACTATAGTTCAATCAAGTTTAAAGCGCCCTAATATCTTTTTTTAAATTCATTTTTAGAAAAAATCAAATTATTATTTTTTATTTTTAAAGAAACATTTTCATATTAACTAAAAGAACATTTTCTAACTATTTCTAATAAAACCCAACTTTTAAAAAAAAAAAAAAAAAAAAAAAAAAACCCATAAATCTGAATTTTAAAAATCGGAAGTAGTGTAAAAATAAAGCTTACTGTTTCTAATTTCGGTTTTGGATCATTTCAATAATTTAAGAAAATTTATTATTTGTAACTCAAAATAGTAATGACATTGAAAACTTTATCGCAATTTCTCCCCTAATTTTTATGTTAGAAAATTTGGGCAAGTAAGCAAAAATTCTATTTTCAGTTCTTTCTTATTTACTGCTGAATACAATATTTTCTCTTATTTTCCTTCAATATTTCCCTAGTTTATTTTTGTTGTTATTAAATTTTCCAATTTTTATTCTTCATTAAAAATATACGGAAATGTACTGGAAAAAAAAGTGAAATGACATGAAAAGAAATAACACAGCTCAAAAATACACCAAAAAGAAATTATTTTTTTTGGTGTATTTTTTAACTTTTGGCGATTCAATATCACGAAGCTGACATAGTATTACAGTTTAGTTTCTTTGTGAATAAGTCAGTTAAATCTGATTAATAATGTAAAACATTAGTTACGAAGTATTCGCATTTTTAAAAACGAAAATTTACTTATTCATTCTCATAAGAATTCTAATGAAATGCATAGTTTAAATAAATTTTTTTCTTCAATTTTTAAGCACTATCATACGGTAATCTAAATAGAATGGACATTGATTATTTTTAGTATCCATCATCTTTTTGACGTAATAAAAATCAAGATTTCTGTAAAAAAAAGTCAAAATACGATAGCCTTCACTAATTTCAAAAATTCACCAAAAGGCAAAAGGATTATAGGGCATTTGTGCCTCTAAATCAGTCTTTCAGTAATAGTTCTAAAAATTGCTTTCCTCGTGATAGAAAAGAAGAATCTTCATATAAATCAGGTGAAGCTTAGGCCTTTGTAATTATTTAAAATAAATATTATTTTATTTTTTATGTTTTCTATATATGAATTTTTGCAAAGTTTTTCTGCTCACAAAATATGATAATCAACTAATGAGATTCCTTAATCTCTTTTGAAATCGGTGTAAATATTTTTCAATATGTTCCCGAGTAATGGACACACATTGATATTGTAATATTTACGAATTTTAAGAAAGAACTTTCTTAAAATCTGTCGAGTTTTTTTTTTATTTTTTATTTTTTTTATTTATTATTATTATTATTATTATTATTATTTCATTTTTTCAGTGACCATATAACAAAAATGCAAACTTCAAAAATTTTGACAATTATATAGTTTATTTCCGTAAATGATCCATTCTAGTAAGTAACATATAGGTAATTGGAAAATATTCGGTACTTATGTATCATCGCAACCAGTTTGGCGCGATTTGTAAGTTTGAATAAGAAAGTATGAATAGAAAGAAAATGTACATTTATTAATTACAGATAATTTTTAATATAGTTTTTTTTATATTATTTTGTTTTAAAATATAAAATAGCTATTAAATCCTTCCGGTTTCGAATAAGTTGCAGAATTATTTTTTCGGCGGAAATCTTTTGGCTATTGCTTTTAGCACTGATTGAAAACCGTCTTCGCCATTAACAGCTTGAGCTTGGCGCCGTATAAATTCGATAAGGTATGAGTCAAGATGATGATGGATTGTTCCTCTCTGTTTTTTGTTGCGCATGTTACACACATGCGCTCTACATGCTGTGTGTGAATGTCCGTGTCGGGATCCACAAAGTTATATTTGTAATTAACAGTTCCATGCAGAAATCCAGCATTTCCAACTCACTTGTCTTGTATCCTTTCCAGAAATCCGAATAAATATTGCTTCCATCCTTAATATTTTCGCAAATTTTTTTCATGAAGGTAACGGCTCTTCTGTTTGGTACAGTAACCAAAAAGTCTCTTTCGTTTCTCGGCAAATTTCGCCGAAAACCCATTGTTGTGGTAGTACACACCCAGTGTTATTTTTTCTTTTTACTTTCGTCTATTACCACTATAAGTCCTTCGTCGGCTATTTGGTTTATTTCTTTTTCATCCATTTCAAGGGCACATATCTCCCGCATGTAATTGTTCCAATCTATAACAGTTTCGTCAGCAATTCCCATCTCTTCTGCACAAAATTTAATTGAGGTTAACTCTTTACACCAACAATAACGGCCGTATTCACCAACCAGAGTTAAACGAGGTTTCAAGGTAAAGGGCTAGTTAAGTCGTGAAACGTTATTCACCACTACAAAAACAGCGATTAACTCGTCTATATAGATCCCTACAATAACCTTACGATTTCGGAGTGTTAGCGCCGAGTCAGCAAACAATGGCCGACTTAAGCGATATGTTTGTTGACATTGATGTGCAAGATTGCTAACCAATCAGAAGCCATCTTACATGTCGTGTTCGTTTAACTCCAAAGTTGTTTTACACGGGGATTTCCCCACTTCGTGAATAAGAATAGGCGAGTTATGCTAGAGTTTAGTTATATCCGAGATAGGCTACACTCAAGTTAACCCATGTTTGGTGAATACGGCCGTAAATGAAGCGCATCGCTGTCACAAATGAAATTCGGCTACCTTTAAACCAATTTCCGGTTCTCACACCCAAGTGTTGATTGCACTCTTCGACGTTACATTTCCAGAAGATTTGCTTTCCAAAATACAGTTTCATTTTATGAGAATTTTTACAAGTACGTTCGTTCGGTGTAATTCCATATCCTTGTAACAATTCAACAGCATCTTTTTCACTCGCAGGCAGATCCCAAATACCCATAGTTAAAGTATTTCACGGTATTCAATCTAACCAGTAAGCAAAATAATTTCTTACCGAAAAACCACATATAACACGTGGGGTCGCCAAATTTGGCAATTTATGCGAATTTTAGCCTGGTTTCGTTAATACGTAAGTACCAAATATTCATTAGAACATTTTGATGTTTTACTTAAATAATGTATTTTTTTTCAATTGTTTTCAAAAATTACCTAAAATTAGGATAAATAAATTTAAACTAAATTTAATTATATATATACTCAGTTGCGTTAACTTGTAATATAATAAGGAAAAAATAATTTTATTTCAGTTTTGAATAATTTTGCATTTGACATTTAACATTCTTATCAAATTTTGTAACAGCTAAAATCCTTAAAAATATTTTACTTTCGAATAATGATAAAGATTATTGTTTCATATATCTTACTCTTCCAAAAACCATTTTGACATGAGAACATTAATATTTCGCAAATTTAAAAATTTTTAACTGAACTGAAAGCTAGGAGAGGAAGATATTTTAATTGTTTATATTTCATCTTGATTATGAGTGTAACTTATGAGTTAGTTGGCTTAGTTTCGTAGATTTGTAACCCGAAATTTAAATAAAAATTCTCCAAATAATAATCAGTCGACTGGATGCGAAGATGAATCGTTAAAACAGATGCATTTTGATTATGTATTGTATTTATAAGGGCTAGAAAAAAAAAATAAATATAATGGATCTTTAATATAATAAAAAGCAAAAAAAAATTTGAATACGATACTAAACTGCTGTATCTGGTCGAAATCACATTGGCACACATTTTTTGCACAAATAAATAGAAAAATTAATAAGTTACCCCACATAAAATAAAAAATTCTTTAATTAAATCGTTATCATATGTACATTTTTATTCCAAAATTCATTATATATTTACTTAAAAAAATTGAGAAATTTTATGATTTTTTTTTTATTATGACATAATAAATTATCTTTTTCTAGTAACATGTATCTTCCATCTTTAACAAATATATAAAATTTGTGGTAAATATATAGTAAATTTCCAATGCTGGTTGTTTCATTCAAATTCTCTAAAAACGGAGAAAAGTCCCAATAAATTTTATTTTCACAGAATATACATATTTAACGTTGTTTTACGGCACTTTGAGTAAAAACATTTCAATTTAACATTACTTTAAGTGATTATGCGTAAATATTCACAATTTGAAAAATAATTGATTAGGATACTTTCCTTATTCAAAACTTAGGCTCAAAATTTTTTATTTCTCTGTACTTTTTCTGCAGTGGAACTTTCATGATTATATGACTTTGAAGGAACCCGCCCCTAAATACACCCCCAAGCACAGAAGGCCGAATCAACATTGGGAAGACATGTGCCGAGTAGCCGAAGAATTGGGCATCGACGTCCAAGAAGTTCTCAGAGTTGCTGACGAGGAAAGAAGAAACAGAAACATCTGTGCAAAGTTTAAATTCGTCACTCCCACATTGGAGCTTCTATCTATGGAATTCGAGACTGATAAAGAAACGGTGTTCCTGAAACGAGATAGTGATAATCTATTTCTAGGAGACGCAATTTATACTTATGCTTACATTAAGTAAAACGTATTTATATGATGTGAAAAGAAAGGGATATTTTAATTTTATATTTACAATTTTTTTC
>JAPDSC010160944.1:30466-45216 GCA_026290005.1 Latrodectus geometricus
CTTCTAAATTCTCTAAATCATCTGAATACAGTAGCAGGAGCTGGAGATTCATCACCAAATGCTGATTGCAACCGTTGAACGCATTCTTCTTGATTTAATCCTGCTTTAAATTCGTAGAAAATCATAGCGCGAAATGTTCGACTCCGTTTTCTCTATCATTTACAAATAAACTTAAGACATGTCTTCCCAAGTCTTTTTTTTTAATTCATTGCCTTTTGTTTCCTCTCTCAATTGTAAGTGGACTAAATCTTTTTTTCCCTTCAGTTTTTTGCAGAATTAAGAACCACTGATTCCAAACTAACTTTAAAATTCTTCAACGGACAACTCTGAGATTGACAATCCTTCTCACATTCTTTTTAAACGCCCATCTGTCTCACAATAAAGGAACGTGATTCGTAAGGACTTGAATAACAGATAGTCCTCAACTTTGCCGGTCCTAGCGAAGAAAAAGACATTTTTATTTTTTTTAAATTTATTCATTCTGTAATTTAACTCCTCTTTTTTTCTTTGATATCTTTTTTCTCTCCTTTTTTTCATTTCATAATTTATCTTTAAGTTGTTATCTAGTACATTTGTTGTACTTTTGGGCAATGTGTTATATTCCTTGGTGTACAAGGAGATAATTTTGTTTCCACAAATAAAAAAAAAATATTTGCGTTATTTTTGTGAATTTTCCTTAATTGGCGATAGCCAATGTATTATAGATTTTAAACTGCAGTTTTTTACTTTACTGCTAATTTTGTAAATTAGAATAACTACATTGAAATAAGTTTATTCCACAATTGGTAAGAAACAATGTTTCACTTCAATTTATTATACATATACTTTTTTATTTTTACTATTTGCAATGTGCCATCTGAAAAACATTTTAGATTTAAACATTTGAAAAAAATATTTTTAAATACGCTATAAAAAAAATGTTTTCAGGGTCTTTAAATGCTTTTACTTCTTTGTACATTTAAGGTTGTCATGCATAAGAAAACTAAAAAAATTTTTTATTTTAGGAATAAATTAAAATGAACTTAGATTACATCCTGTAATTACAAGTTTTTAAAAGGCTGTTTTTGATCAGTTAAATAATAATTATAGACTTGTGTTTTTAAAATGTTCATTGTTGAATTCTTACTGTTTTTAAACAGTTTTTTTTTTAAATTTTTAATCAATCTTTTTTATTTTATTTTTTTTTTGTACTTAGCTAAATTTTCTTAATTGTGGTATGTTATGGAATTTAAGTTGCTTTTTATCATCAAATCATTATTGTTCAATATTTCTTGGATATTTTATCATAGATTCCGTTTAATCCTGCAGTTTTATAATCTCAGATATTTGGCATTAAATACATATTATAAGATTGCAAATTTACTGCAATAATTTTTCTGAAACTAATGACAGGAATTATCTGAAGATTTTGACATTTTTCATTTTATTAATAATTAATGCAAAAACTTTTTTATTAATATTTAATGAAATTATGTAATACAAAAAATTTTACTACCATTTATTTTTAGAAATATTTTTATATATAAATTTTTAAAGTCAAGTCTTTATACATGATTTTTGAAATGTTTTAATTGGTAACGGATTGGTAGTTTTATTTCTACTAAGTCCATTTAACCTAAATAAGTAATTACTTGTAACGTTCTTGGAATGTGTTTTTTTTTCTTTGCAACTTATGCATAGGTTAGTTGAAGGTTTAATTTTATCCTTACCCAAACTACTGTAAGGAATTCTTTGCTAATTTATAATTGACTCCTCTAATTTCTGAAGTTTTAGAAACTTAGATTGTAATTCTTTACATATTACGAGTATGAAAGTATATCATAGATTTTGCGAAAATAATAACATGAAACATGTAAAGATTTTTATACTATTTACTTAATTAATAATAAATATTAAAAACAGCTCGTTATATTTTGTAAATGTTTAACCAAATATATAAGTGTTCAATTGTAATGAAGTAGTCACGATTTTTATTTCATGTATTTGAAACAGATTGTTTGTTTTGGGTCTACTATGTCCAAATTATGTAAGTGAGTTACTATTAGTAACAAACTTAAAATATTTGTGATATCACAGCTTTCGCACCGAATTGTATAATCAACCACTATCGAGTGATGAAAGTGATATCATATCAATCAGGTATAAAAGATTAAGAGTCTACGAAAGTGATAACAATAACTAAATTTCTGGTTAAATTTTTTAATTTATATTTCTCGTTTCTATATGTAAAATGAATTGCATATATATACCTTTATATTTTTGTCATTTTATAGATAGACAGTTATTTTTATGTTTTTAAAATATATTTAGTTTTATTTTACATTGAAATAAATGACTAAATTATGCCCATTTTAGTTTGTTTTCGATTTACACGGTTTTACGTATAAGAATCCACGATTTCAATTTATACGGTTTTCTAAGGAACCTATCTTCAGTGTAAATCGGGGGATAGATGTATATATCGTTTCTAAAATATATTTAATTTATATATTTGAACAATAAATTTTAAGTGACGTAATTAAAAAGTTTAATTTGAGGTCTCAAATACAATATGGTATTAGAAAATTGTAGGTTGTCTTATTTTAGAAAATTAAAAATGTTTATATTTTAATAATGAGAAAAGATTATTGGATTTCATTTCAATTAATTTATTACGAATTTTAGAAGCCCTCTCCAATTACGGAAAATTTTAGAAACCCCTCCATTAAATTTTTAGTATTAAAAATGTTCTATGTTAAATACTTAATGTTTTTAAATGTATTCCTACATTTTTAAATCAAACTTTGTTTTTCTTTATTGCGATAAGCTTAACTTGCTTATTTGTTAAGTATGTTATGGAATTTCAATGATTCGTGACAGTACTGTCGTAATACGTTAGTGTTTAAAATTCTAGGCTGAATTTGATTCTTGGTTCGCCTGAATGCTACTGATTTTGACATTTAGAGTTTTGGCATTAAGAACTTTTAATTACAAATATGAAATTGCTGTATAAATTTGTATTGAGTTAGGTATAATAAATATGTAAATTTCTTCATAATAATAACTACATAAGTTTATTAATAATTTTTGTTACATGCAGTTATTTAATTAACGTTTAAAAATTCTAATTACTAGTATAGTTTTAGAGATTTATGATATAACAAAACATTAAGGCTTAAATAACATATTCTTTTTTAAAATTATTTGATAGTTGATAAGTTTAAATTCAAAATTCTTAATAATTACACATATTTGAGAACAAAATATAAATTTTTCAAACACTATTTCAGAAAAAAATTGAATGGCGAGCTTGGATAGGGAACCATTATTGTTTTTTTTCAAGAATTTCTTGAATAATGATTGATACCAAAGGCAATTAAACTAAGAACAAACGATTGTTTGTTCTGTGGTGTTACATAGCTGTAAGGTTTGGATTTTAACACAAGAAGACATGAGTAACTTTCAAATTTTATAACAGGAAATAGCAAGAAAACATTTTGGTGCATTATAGTTAAATAACAATTGCGGAAGAATATGAACTAATGATGAATTGAAAGCTGTTATGAAGCATAAACGTATAGTAAAATTCATCAAAGCACAAAAACTTTAATGATATGGGTGCATTGAGAGATCACTTGATTTCCGATTTGTTAAAAGCTTCCTTTGGAAACCCATGTGCAACGTACCAATGAAAAGGTGGCTTGATGATGTCTTGAAACCTTAAAGGTCATCAAATAGAAAATGAAAGTCAGTGTTATTGCATTCTGGAAGGATATTGGGAGGTAGGCCTAGGCCCACCCTTTGGCAGTAGTGCTAATAGAGAGAGAAAAACTAGATATCAAATTATATTAATTTGGGGAAAAAGTTATCCATTATTTTTTCGGTAGACGTCTGTAGTGATCGCTATCTCGTGAGGCATCTATCAAGCAATTTCAAATTTATGCTCATTGGAAAGGTGACATTTGGCACTAAAATATCCTCTTGCGGTTTTTTGTTTGATTAATTCAGTTACGAGTACATGGTTTTAAAAATAGAAGACAACAAACAGAAAATTCGATACATTTTAGTTTTTCTTTTATAGTGGCGAAAAGTCTAACCAGGTAGCTAAAATTGTGAAAGGTGTTTATCGTCCTATATAAGACTGTAACAACCAGTTACGTACAATTTTTGTTTCGTCGATTCCGTTCGGGTATTTTTGATGTTAGAGATGCACCTCGCATGTGGATACAGCATCGTCGAAAATGTCTATAAAATATCAAAAATGATTGAAGTTAACCGCATGTCAGCAGTCGTAACGCGCAAGACCTAAAAATCTACACGAAAGCTGTTTTATACCTTTTTACAAAGTGAATCCAAAAGAAGTTACATAAAGTTCACGGTAAAATAATGGATTTCTTTTTCCCCAAACTAATACAATGGACATTCCCTAAATAGACATCACAGGTTAAAGTTTAGAAATAAGATATATAACTGTATACTGAATCTCATATTACAGAAAAGACACTGAATAAAAAAATTATGAAATATTTTACGTAATAGCAGCTCTGTGGAATTAAAAAATTGCAAAAACAAGTGAATATTTAAAGATACCAACTAAACGCTATAATATTCTAAACGAAGCACATGATTTTATTTTCAGTTTCGTTCTTTTGTTCTTTTCGATTTTTGCTTGTATTTGATATAAGAGAATATAGGACTGAGAAAGAAATGCTATAATATTTTGCCATCCATTGAGAAAGGAGATCCCAAGATAATTAGTCTCATGAAAGGAGTTTACAATCACAAATGTTTTTATGAGTCTATATTTTTTAGATGTTGAAGACTTTGTTTTTAAATGTTTGTTTTAAATTTCTTAATTATTTTGAAATCAAGCCTTAATTTGGCTTACTGTCATTTCACTCTCCTTTCTTCTTTATTTGGTGTGTAATGGAATTACAATGATGAGTTCCATTAGTGTCTTAATTCCTTACTGTTTAAAAACTCTTGGCTGATTTTTATCTCAGATCGGTTGAATAATTAGGATTGTGACATTTATATACTTTTGCATTATATATTATTAATTACATGTTAAAAGTATGAAGGTGTGTAAATTTGTCTGAAATAATAATAAGAAATTTGCAAAGTTTTTTACTTTATTTTTTTTAATAATTAATGTAAAATATTTTCCAAAATTAACTACGTAATTTAAATTTAAATATTAAGTTACCCATTTATTTTGATAAATTTTTGTTATATATATCTTTTCTAAATGAAGGTATGTTTGAAAAATTGTCATCTTTCTCTTGTGTTTTTGCAAGGGACTGGTAGCCATAGAGCTAGTGAGTCCAAATTATATAAGTGAGATTGAAGATGTTGATCGTTTGAATTTGTCCGAAACGACACGAAATTAAATTTTTTTTGGAAAGTATTTGTTGAATTACAGGCAAAAGCTTGTGTTTGTTTATAATTAATAAAAATACGTATGTAAGAACTTTAGTTTGTTCTTGTATGAAAACTAGAAACTGAGTACTAACTAAAAAAAAAAAAGACTTCTACATTCATAAAAATTTATAAAAATTGGAGAATGTTGGAGATTCCTTAAGTAAGAATTATTTTCTCGAAATAGAATCCCAAAATCGGTTCCAGTTAAGAATTTAAAAACGTGTACTTGAAGAAAGTGGTTACAATAATTTTGCGGTATACAATGTAAATTTTGTTTAGATTTAGTTTTAATAAACCAATTATTTCTTAAGTATCAGTCTAGTTTTGAATGGAGTTTGCTTGTCTATAAATCTATTTACCTTTTATGATTATAATCAAAAATAAGTATTTGAATAATGTTAATGTAATAAATGATTACTTATGATGTTAGAATATTTACGAGTAAAATCATAGCCAAGAACAATCGAAAGTTTTTATGCTAAATTATGCAGTTTGTTTTAATATAAATAGAAAATTACGTATAAATAATAATAAATTATGCATTAATAAACAATAGTAAGTTACGTATTTATACATTAACCAATGATTGAAAATTAATTACTGTTTATATATTTTGATGGTACACCCATTAATAAAAATATAATAATCCACTGTTCTAATGTTTTATAACATTTATTTTAACAGTCCAGAGGAATTAATTAACTAATACTTTGTCATGTTTATATAAATGTTATATTAATAAGTCGAAACATATATTTTGAAAAGCGAAGACAGAGAATATGTAAACCCTTTAAATTACGCATTCGTTGAAACATTTAATAAATCCACTAACCAGGTAGACTTGTTGCATTATTTACAACGCTAAGTTAATAAATCTATGCCAAAATTTGTTATTCAGTGCGCATGCGTCAGAATTTTAATTTGGAATGGACTATTGGGCTGTATCTCGAGACACTAGTTAAGAAAAGATTGATGTTCATATAAATTTTGGCGCAGTTTGTCCTTTTTGGACCTTGCGCCCTACAACCTAGCTAACCAACCAGTTCATATAAATTTAGGAATAACTTTAGCCGCATATGTATTCCGAAAATTTAAAGAGAATCTGCTGCTGTTCAGTTACTGGGACATCTGATGGAATAAACGCAGCCATGGGTCTTATTCCTCTATTTTCGATGAACATATCGTATTGTAACATGTTCATTAAGTTATTAGTTCTAGTTTCTCTTTTTTGAAGCAAATTCTATTAAGATTAGTGTATTTATTTACTGGTTGTCTATTTAGTTGTGGATAAACCGTCGAGGATTTGCTATGATCCCCAAGTGCGTATTCTAGGAAAGTATCAGATAGTGGAGGAATGTGATCCATGACTGTGTTTCATTACATCAGATGCCATGCTAACCAAATAAAACAAACTCTCACTGTATTTACGTGTGTGGATATAGTGGTAAAAATTATAATTAAATATATTTAAACAGAATTTCTGAAAAGCAGACATATTTTCAAAAAACTACTTTTAACTAGATCACAAATAATTTGTACGCAACTAAAAGTTATATTTACTGCTTTTCAAAATTTATTATTAGTTAATAAGATTTTCTACATTTATGCCTTTCGTTGAAATAAGATATTCTTTTCTCTAATATATTTACTGGAATATAGTTTGCATTTTTTTGGCATTCAGTGTACTCAATCTTTTCTACAGAGATTCACTTAAAGAAGGTAAAAATTTACTAACATGGAGTATTTCTCTCTTACAGAGAAACCGAATATTAAAAGTATTACACTGCAGTTTATTACTTTACTTTTGAATGTGGGATTTAGTTATAATCATTTTTAAACATGTTTTTTGTATAATTTTGAGAAATAATGATTTCTTTCAAATCTTTATTATGTTTTTCATTTTTTTATATCAGTATTTCTTCGGCAAAAATATGTTTAATTTATATAAGCGAACAATGGTATTAAAGAACACAACAAAACAATCTTTGGTTCAAAGTGCCTAACATATGAAATTTTTAGGTTTTCTTATAAAAAAAAATAAAAAATTTATATTTTAATAATGAGTAAAATGAAATTCGGATTTCTTTTTCTTTAATTACGAGTTTAATAACAGCTTTTCTTATGCAATATTTTCAAACTATGTTATGCATTAAATAATCACTTTTTTGATTTGTTTTTAAAATTTTTAATGTTGAATGAATATTTTTTTTAAATATTATATAAAATTTTTCTCCAGTTTTTTTTTTTAATCCTTTTGTTTATTGCTGTAAGCTTCATTTCCCAAACCTTGTATGTTATGGAATTTCAATGAGTTTTACCATCAATGTCATGATTCATTACTGTTTAAAAATTGATTTGGCTGAAATTTTAATGGTTTCTTTAAAATAAGTGTTCACATTTAGATTTTTGACATTAAATGTTGTTAATTAAATACCCTAAGACAAAAGATATTGTATAAATTTGCTTGAAAGTAATGATAAAATTATCTAAAGATTCTTATTTTATTTTATTCACAATTAATGTTAGCTAGTCATTTAATTAAGTAATATAAGTCTATATATTTAATTACCGTTATGCTGTTGGAATCCATTCATATAAATAACATTTTTAGCGCAGCAGACTATCGTTTAATTGATTGTCACTGTAACTGCAATGGACTGTATTGGGTTTAAACCTAATATGTCCATGTCACGCGAAATATCTGCGAAGATACTATGTGAACTTTTATGTGGGGATTTAATTAATTTAAGTTTACAAAAATTCGCAAATTTTAAAAAGGTGTTTTTTTTTTTTTTATTTGCAGTATTTTATAAGAAATCATCTTATAGGCACAAAATTCAGAAATGAGAGACATCATCTTTTTAAGCGCTGTCAAAAGAATTGTTGCCCAAAACGTATACAATGTACACAGTATGGAATTATAGGAACAAAGAAATTTATGAGGATTAAAACAGCGCATCCTCTTAAAATGAGATTAACAGAATAAGTTCTCTGTGTTCGGTTTGGATCTCACTCAGAGAATATATAAACCGCGCCTAATAGGTGTGATGATTGGTTTGGTACACTGTATTAATTTAATACTATGGCACAGAAATTTGATAGACAAGTTTTAAGTTTCACATCCTGGTTTTAGGTTTTACTTCGTGAATTGAAGTGTTTTGTGAAAAGTCAAGTGTTTCTTAGAAATGATGAGTCACCACAGAATCAAACAAAAAAAGATTTATTGAATTCATTGTATCTGTAAGCATGATTGTCTGTACAAGAGAGTAAGCTCAATAAGCAGATATTCCTTAGTATGAGATATGCACTTCTCTCAGGGCAACGTTTGCTTCGCTCTCCATCTCTGTATACTCAACAACAGGTTCACCAATAATTTCTTGAAAAAAAATCCCAGAAGCTTAGTCAGCGTATTTTCAGTTTTTGAGTGTTCTTCATTGGATATAATTGATAAATAAAATATCTCTAAAAAGCATAACATTCCATTGAATAATAATTGGCTAGAGTGTTCTGGCCAATTTATTCGAGTGATGTCTTCCCTTCCATAACTGATGAATAGGAGGAGACTGACTAGGTTAGACTTGCAATGTCATCCATTAAATCGAATGTAATGGTAACATTAAATAGTAATGGTAACATTAAATAGAGTCAACAAGGGAGGATCACCTCCTAACAAGAGTTGTATCTGGTTAAAAATTCATTATCAAAAACATGATACACAGTTTTCTTCGTTCAGCATAATGACACTTTTGTCAGCATGTGACCATTCCAGGACCAACATATTGTTATTTTTCCGTGATATACTGTAAGCAAAGCGTGTCCTGAGTTGTCTTTAAGCCAGCCGGCATTGAAAAGCATTTTTGACTCTCATCCATAAAGAAGACGTGTCTTCATTGATGAGGTGTCAAGTCTTTATGCTGCTCACACCACTTTAAATGGTGGTCCTGATGACCAACTTTCAAAAGGACACAGCGTTCAAAGCGGCGGGTAAATAATCTAACTTTTTAGTCGTTTCTGGAAAGGTAAGCCCCGACACCTTTCACGCTGTTGTTCTACACAGCTGCTGAGTAATGCACTGTTAATTAGATTCGGGCAGTTCCTGTACCATGATGGTACAAGGTATTCTTCGACAGCTGCTTTCCTAATAATAGTTTGAGCCGTCTTTTTGTATCAATAATCAAATAATCTATAAAATATTAATATATCAATATAATCTATTAAATATTAATATTACAATATAATAAATATATCAATCTTTTTTCACTAACTCCAAAGACATATAAAACTTAAAAAAAATAAGAATTATATATACGTACATTTTATCAATTTATGTCATTTATGAAAATAAATTTATTAAATTCTTCAGCATAAATTATTCCTACACAATAAACAATGAAATCATCTGTATTCTAGATCAGGGCTTCTTAAACTGTGGGTCGCGACCCCCAGGGGGGTCGTAAAGATCTGATACTTTTCAATCATTATAAATAAAATTTTAAAATTAGTATACACACTACGTACAAATATAAATACAAATAAAAATCATACAAAATACTATTGTAGTTTTATTATAACTATTTTTTGAAAAAAGTGGCAACGCAAAACTGTTATGTAGGGCCTATAAATGAAAATATTGAAGTAGCATTTAAAATAATAAATACAACGCGCTCCTCGATTTTCAACTGAACGTTCGACATTGATGTCTGGCCGCCGGCGTCAATATTTGCAAGATAACTTAGTGATTATAAGTACCCAGACGCCGCGTCGCCTTACAGCTTACACATACAATACGGAAGCATAATCAAGCTAGGCTAGGCGAATCGGCATATTATTTTTATAAAAGAATAATTAAAAAAATTAAATTAAAGCTTCTTTTTCGGCGTCTTTGTGATACGGTGCCTTTGCGCGCTGCACACTTTGAACACGCCATGCGTCGGGGTTGATCTGATCGTAATTTGTTGTCATTGCACTGGTAAAGATTCGAGTGTAGTTATTTTTCTGTTTGTACTTCAGTTTGGACTCAGCTTTGTCTTCGTAGTGACATGTGTGTATTTACTGTATAATTTTCAGTTGGTGTTTTTAATTATTACGTTAAAGTTCAACTACATTTTGTTTAATTATTTATTATTATTTAACCATCATGGATAAATGGCTAATTAAAATTCCAACTAATAAGTCTGCTACGCCGTCACAACCAAGTTGCAGTGCTTCAAATCCGACTTCTAGCAAAACAAAGAAAAAGAAAATATGACGAATCATATTTGCAGTATGGCTTCACATGCTCTTCTCACAACAATGAAGAACAACCAGTGTGCTTAATTTGCAAAGCAGTTTTGGCTGCAGAAAGCATGAAACCGTCAAAACTGCAACGACATTTGAATACTAAACATGCAACGTTATCAAAAAAGCCAATAGAATATTTTGAGCGTCTTTTGCAAACATCAAATAAAAAAAAGAACACTTTGGAGAAGTATGTTACTTTGAATGATAAATATCTATTGGCATCGTATGAAGTTTCGTATTTGATAGCAAAAACGAAAAAGCCTTCTACTATTGGAGAGCAACTTTTACTACCTGCAGCTATAAGAATATCTGCAATTGTTCATGGAAAACAGTATGCTGCTGAAATTAGTAAAATTCCATTATCAAATGACACTGTGTCCAAAAGAATTTCAGACATTAGCAATGATCAATTTCAACAGCATCTTATGAGGCTTAAAGACAGCTCAAAGTTTGCAATACAACTGGACGAGTCGACAGACATTTCAAAAATGGCACAGTTGTTACTTTTTGTAAGATATATTTATGAGGGAAGCATTCATGAAGATATACTGTTTTGTCGTCCTCTGGAAGGTCATACTCGTGGAAAAGATATATATAAAAAAGTAAATGAGTTTTTTGAAAAAGAAGGATTAAATTGGAAAAATTGTGTTGGTGTGTGCACGGACGGTGCTGCAGCAATGACCGGACAAGATCTTGGTTTTACAGCATTTGTTAAAGCTGGAAATGATCATATTACATTTACACATTGTATGTTCACCGAGAGGCACTTGTTGTTAAAAAAATTGCACCAGAATTAAACACTGTGTTTTTTGATGTAGTCAAAATCATTAACTTTATTAAAAATCGAGCACTTAATAGTCGATTGTTTAAAAATTTGAGCATTAATATGGATTCGGATTATACAAGTATATTGCTACATGCTGAAGGAGGCTGTCAAGGTGGTTATCAAGGTTAGGTGGCTATCAAGAGGTCGAAGTTTGAAACGATTATTAACTTTAAAAGATGAAGTTCTTATATTTCTAACAGAGCAAAATTCTAATTTGGCCGATTATTTTCACGATAATTTATGGCTTCTCAAGCTATGCTATTTGGCAGATATTTTTGATAAAATCAATGATATGAATTTATCAATGCAGGGAGTCTGCGTTAATATGTTTATGTTAAAAAATAAACTTGAGGCCTTCGTTAAAAAAATTCTTATATGGAAGAACAGAGTGGAAAGTGGATCGCTCGAAATGTTTCCATTTACTGACGAGTAAATAATTAGTAACAATATTTCAAAAAAAGATACTCCTATAACAAAAATTATAGTTAATCATTTGAAGGATATGGAAGTTTACATGCATAGGTATTTTCCCAATGATATCGATACACAACAATGGATTTGCAATCCATTTTCAATTGAAATGGAAGAAATTAATTTTTTAAACTTAAAAGCACAAGAAGAATTTGCCGAATTAACAAGTGATACTACCTTGCGACTCAGATTTTCTCAAGTGCCTGTGCATGAATTTTGGATAGAAATCAAATCAGAATATCCCCTACTATTGCAAATGGCAATGAACAAATTACTGCCATTTTGTACAACATATTTATGTGAATCAGCCTTTTCCACATTAACTTAAATAAAATCAAAATACCGTTCAACTTTAATAAACCTTGAAAATTTATTACGATCTGCACTAACTCAAATTGAGCCTAGATTTAATTATTTGTGTAAAAATAAACAATCACATCCGTCACATTAATATTGTTTGATGTTAATAATATGTTTTTATTAAAAAAATTGTTACAAAAGTTTATTTTTTCTATTGAATATATAGATATAGTGTTATGTTTTCTTATAAAAAAATTGTTATAAAAGTTTATTTTTTCTATTGAATAAATATATATATAGTTTTATGTCATTCTATTTATTGTATTTTATTACGACCGATATCCCGTCAACGTTTCCAATTATATATATGTGAAATGAATGGGTACGTATTCTTTAATCCTTATTTTATTTACATTGTAATATAGTGCGATATTACATCTACATCTACGGTTAGTATATATTTCATTATATGGAGGAGGGGGTCGTTTAAAATTTCCTAAGCTTGAAGGGGGTCGCTATATAAAAAAGTTTAAGAAGCCCTGTTCTAGATTCTTTATTAGATTATTCAGTGGTTGTTAAGTAAAATTCGAAATACCAGATTGAAATCAAAAATAACAGTTGAAAAAATAATCTGCTCTTTCAATTTTTACTTCCCATTTTTGTCATTAAGAAAAAATTCTTACAGATTTTATAGAAGTTTATTTATTTATTTTATTTTTTCCGCAGTGTTTGCCGATACTTTCGATGCATTTCTTTTTGAAAATATTTAGTATTTAAGATCTGTTTAAATATTTAGATCTCTGATCTGTGGGATCGTTTTTGATTCATTTTATTTACTTAATGATATCCTTGAATTTTCACTGTTTGATATGTTCTCGACTCCTCACTCTGAGCTCAATGCGAATAGTTATCATAAGCATGAATAATTTTGACTTGTAATTTTATGAATTTTTTCATTTGTATTTTTTTATTATTTAATTCTCAGTGTAATATGTTTCAATTGTAAGAAAATCAGCGAAATGTTTTTAGTCAACAATTTTGATGCTTTTATTTTTGTTATTTCTACATTTTGCAACGACAGAAAATGTGTGAAAGCTATTATAAAAGAAAGGTCATGGAGTATTCTGACATTTAAGGTAAGGTTGATAACAGTTAAGAAAAACCCAAAAATATCGGGACAGTGGTCTAATAAATTTGGTACTAAAATTGGCTAATTTTGACCTACGATTTGGAAATACTGCATATTTACTAGCTAAATAATTAATTTTCTGAACATGTATTACTCAACTCTAACAAGTGTTTTTTTGATGATATGAATAAATTTTTACAGTAATTTTACAATAAATTTTACAGTGTTTTTTCCCTTTTCTCCATAAGAAGTCATCTCACATTCAAATATGAGTTACAATATTTTGAAATCAAATGCTTAAGAAAGCATAGTTGCACAAAAATGAATACAATTCATATAGTATGAAAAAAAAGGAAACAAAACTGGCTTTATTAAAATCATATTTCCTTTACAAAAAATTGCCTGTTCAAGAGGACGAAAAACAAGATGTTCTACAATATGGAATCTGCTCTCCTCTTATTGCTATTGTTGCTGCATAGAATCTATCTAAATTTGCACAAGATCTTCCAGCATTTCTTGAGATAAGAGGAGTTATTCCTTAAAAAACATTTTTTTTCAGTTTTTGTGGCATTCTCCTTAGAATGTAAACAAGTCGTGAGGCAGTTTTCCAAAACATCTAACACATAAAAAATGGCATTTAAATTATGACAATACGCTGATCAATCTAGTGGAGTGATGTCTTCCCTCTCAAATAGTTGCTAGAAAGCATGAGTCCCATATGGCTGTACATTGTCATGAATGAAAATGAAGCATGCTCCAAGGTATCTAGGAACGGAATCAGACGAGGAGGGAGCGGCCATTTATCTATATATTACTGATGTTAAACCGTTATCAAAACCTCTTTTTAAATCCATTGAAATTTCAAATCACTTGTGGATTTAAAAATTATCTCATTAGTAAAGATGACATTACTCCATAAGTGAGATATCCAGTTCTTGTGTACCTTTCCCCATTCTTAATAGTAGCAACGATCACCAATTTCAAAAGGAATGCAGCGTTCATAATGGAAGCATTTTATGAAGATGTCTGAAAACTAGAAATCACGATTTTCACTATGTTACTATACACACTTGATAACTGGTTTCAGGCTTTTTTTAACTACAGGATTATACACAATTCTGCAAGTTACATTGCGTTGTTTGTGCACTCACCATCAACATTTTTAACAGCTGTACCTATCCTTTGAAATGATTTAAAAACACACATAATGGTATTTTGTATTCCGATTTTTCCTTTTACGCATATCGTCATACATGCCATTTTCCAGCTTTCCAATCATTATTTCCCATGTGATGTCAAGTAGATCATTTCTTCTTGCCATAAATTCCAAAAGAAATCACTAGA
>JAPDSC010160950.1:0-11843 GCA_026290005.1 Latrodectus geometricus
AATTACTCAATCTTTATCTTATACCCAATCTACTGACAGTATACCATTTTCTTCGGATGCACCGAAAGACAACTCTATGCCGCCTGAAAAAGAAAAGACTCCAACTACGCCAGAAACTGAAGACAAAACAGAAAATGAGCAATCAAGTCCGTCAGAGACTTCAGTTACTGAGGGAGACATTGAAATCACAACACTGCATCTTAGAATAGTCAAAAATAAAAGCATAACAACTGTAAAGCTAGCTCTCTCGCTTACATTTTTAGTGGTTTCCTTGATTGCGATGGCAGTTCTCATTGCTTATATGATGAAAATGAGAAAACGAACAATTCCTTATGAAGAATTAAGCCTGGAGCCCTAAAGATATTTGATGATGAAATGTGTCTTATTTAATAACGTGTAACACTTTTTTAATCACTCATATTCATAAAATATATGAATAGGTTAAATTTCTATTTGAGCAAGTTTGATCCCTTCATTACAAAAAGATAAAAAGTTGTTATTGATAGCAATAATAACTGTGACACCATTTAAATTTAAAATATGAAACTTAAATCATTGGAGATTTCAAGAAATTATGTCATGTTACAAATTTCAAAGACTCGAATCTTAAGAAAACTCAATTTATTCTTTCAGCTAGGTTAAACTAACTGAATTTAGTTAAAAGGATCCATTCACCAGTATAGATTATTTCATTAAAAATTTTTAATTTTCTAATTAAAGACATAAAAGAAGTGTGTGAGTGAAAATTTAATGCCATTTTTTATTTTCATCTTGATAAATTAATTTATTAAAAGTCATCCTTAATAAAGAAAAAAACCTATAAAAACATTTCATCTTACCTGTTTTGTTCGTTAAACAAAATATGTTGAAAACTTTACATCAAATATGTGAAAAGGTTTTGAATTTGAAATTTTTTAATAAATATTAAATAATAAAAAAAGGTCTTGAAATAGTTGCTTCTTTGAATATGTGAGAATAATCTCTTTTGTAAGTACATTACACAAAATTTGTACAAGAATTATTTTTTGCATTACAAGCTGTAGAATAAGCTACAAAGCCAACATTTTCTACAATATATATTTCATATTCTTTCAGATAAAGTTTCCTTTATTTAAAATAGGAATTTCGCTGCTATAAAAAATAATTTTTGTGTTGCGTATATGCATAATATAATGTAAATTCCTTTTAAGTTACTTTTGGTACATTAGCAAAAATAAAAAATAAACTTTTAACTTCTCACACTATTAAAGTTTTCAACTACAATCAATACGATGAATTTAGCGTTAGAAATACTTTTTATATAATACTACACTTCTATAATACTACACTAATAAATACACAGCTCAAAACAATTAAAGGATATTGCGATTTTAGGTAGATCTTATGGCTGGGAAATGTTTTAGCTGATTGATACGTGGTCGACAGACGTAGTAGGCTATATGATAATAAATTACACATGTTTTTCTGAAAAAAAAATGCATTTTATTGCGCATTTGTGTACAAAAGGAAAAAACAATTTGTGCATATGAGAAAAAAAGAATAAGAAAAGGTGTTGTCTTCAAAGGAAGTCATTTTCAGTATGTATGTCATTTTCAGGGGTATGGTTTCCACGGACGGCCATCAACGATAAACACCTTTGAGGCATGAAGTCAATAAGGCTATTAATCACGAGTTGGGGTATTCTGTCCCACTCTTCCAGAAGAGCTCTTTCCAGTTCTTATAGAGTTTGTGGGGGTGGTTGGTGACCAGCAACTCGTCTTCCTAGATTGTCCCAAACGTGCTCTATTGGATTCATATCTGGAGAACATGCTGGCCATTCCCTTCATATGATTTTTTCCTCCAAAAGGAAATCATTCACCATGTTAGCACAATGTTCCCTGCAGTTATCGTCCATTAAAATGATGTCATCTCCGATTGCTGCAGCGTAAGGGACTACAATAGGTCTGAGGATCTCATCCCTATATTGGCGACCAGTCAGAGTTCCATCTCGAATGATATAGAGGTCTGTGCGCCCGTTAATGGAGTTGCCACCATTCACCAACACTGCCCCACCGCCAAATCTGATACTTTCGTGATCGAACGCAGGATTATTCCTACTGTCATGGTCCCTCCAGATGAAAATACGCCTATTATCAGGATGAACAGAAAAACGAGACTCGTCAGGAAAAAGAACATTGCTTCATTCACATGCTCTGTTGCCCGCTCCCTGTGGTCGTGACAATGCCTTGAAGTTAGTATAACACATACCATCGGTTGGCGTACATACAGACCTACACCATGTAGCCAATTTCGGACAGTCTGAGTTGAAACCGTGGTGTCAGTAGCCGAGCGAAGGTGTTGTTGAAGAGTAGCGTTCATATTTCGTTGTCTCCGAGTCGTAAACACTAAATAACGATCTTCATTGGGAGTTGTTGCCCATCTACAACCTTGCCCTGGTCTTCGGTCTGCACTTCCAGTCTCCAAAAAGCGATTCCAGATCCTGGAAATCACACTTTGTGACACTCCAATGGCTTGCGCTACTTCGGCTTGAATTTGGCCCCCTTCTAACCAACCAACAACTCTTCAAACTTCTGAATCGGTTAAATGACTTCACTGAGAAATCGTACTCGTCGAAACAAAAGCAATCACTGAATGCCGATCATCCTTGTCTTCATTGTCTTTTATTCAGTTGAAAGTCAAATTTCATACACTGCCGCTGAAGCGACGTTTTTGACGTCGAACTCAAAATTAGCATACTCCACAGTTTGAAAATCAGAAAAATTTTCATTTGTGATTCTCTTCTTCCCTTTTCAGCAAAAAAAAAATCGCTTAAATTTTTATTTTATGTAAAACTTACAATATCCTTTAATTGTTTTGAGCAGTGTAAAACGTCTACCATCACAATGATATCAAATCAAATATATTAGTTTAACAAGTATATATTCTTTGAATAATATTTAATTAATATCTTGAGTTCCATATATAATTATATTACTCATCAAACTCGAGACTCTTTGGCCAAAAAATTAACTCGAGATTACATTTTGGTCACAAAGGGGCAAACTTTTACATCATACTCCATTACTGATTTCATCGTGATTCGTTGAATGAGTCAAATAAATATGTTTCTTAGAATTAATTAAACAATACAAGAGTTATTTATTTAATAAAACAATAATGTACAAGCATATTTATTTAAATATACCATGGTCAGGAGGTACTTTTATTTACTTAATTATTATAAGTTTATAAAGAAGTAAACTTTATAAATATTGACTTCCGTGTGAAAATTAGCTTAACATCTTTAATAAATATCTTATTAAAAATAGGTTATTTAATTTAATCAAATAAAGTAACTGAACATTTATGTAACTATTTACTACCTTCAATATACCAAATACTCGTTGATATAGTGAACATTTTTAGCAGACGTTTAGAGAAAATTATATTTCATTATCTTTAGAAGACAATAATAAAAATTTATATACGTATATAATTTTACAAGAAAATTAAAATCTTCTAATCAGAAATATTAATATATTTATATTCTTATTAAGTTTAAAAACATATTTAAATCTTTTTGACGAAATTTTTCTTATGTATTTAACAATAAGATGTTGGAACTGCTTACTATAACTACAGATTTATATAATCGTTTTTATGAAATATTGATTCAAATAAAATTAAAAACTAATTTACTCGCGAACACTTACATTGAAAAACAAAAATAATTAATGAAATCAAGTATTAAATTGATAAATTTTTACAAAATCGAAAAATTAAAGTAAACTTTTAAAAAAAATTATCATGCTTGTACCAGGAAAACCTTTGCCAAAATGTACAAATTTTAACAAAAGTATTTAAACTATAGAATCAATTATTTTAAAAATTATGCAAAAATTAAAAATTCATGTCAAATTTCATTCTTCGTTAGTTTCTTTTTATTCAGTTACCATATAAAATATGTTAAAAGTTTCCAGCTCGTCAAAGACACTTTTAATAAATGCAAAATATTTTTTATTATTAAATGATCAATCACAACTTCATAATGACATTAAATACACAGCTATACACCCAAAATACAACAACAAGATAGACAAGTGATATCACAACAAAATTTATTTTACAGATAACATGTTAACTAAGTATAAATGATTAAATTTATAGATTTCTATGAAGTGTGGTTCCTGCCAAAATCAGTAGCCAAAGTAGCCGCCATTGTTAGAGATCACCGCTGCCACACGCCTCGGCATTGATTCAAAGAGACATAGGATATGTTCTTGGGGTACTCCACACGTTGCCAAAGTTGATCTGGTGTGACAGCTGGGGATACAAACTGAGTCAATCGTTGAGCAACCATGGACCACATGTTTTCCAACTGCTAAAGATCCGGAGAGCAAGCCGGCCAGGAAAGCAATTCAATCTTGCGATTGACAAAGAACCCTTGGACAATACGTATGGTCGCTCATTATCCTGTTGAAATATGGCTTTGGACAAGCCCTGAAGGTAAAGAAGGACAACTGGCTCCAACACATCCAGAGAGAAGCTCTGACTGTTTAAAGTACAAGCAATGCATACTAGAGAAGTGCAAGAGTGATATCCAATACCACCCCATACCATAATACCCCGTGCAGGACCAGTGTGGTGGTGCATAATGCAGCTGTTCTGCATCCTCTCACCACGGTGCCTTCAGATTCCGTGAGAGAAGAGTCAGAGAAAATTATCTGTTATCGCCATTAGATTATTAAGTAAATAACATGTGCATTGACTTTAAATTACTATTAAAGAAACTGCGACGGAATGACGTAACAAATAACGTACTCAAATCATATCACTTTTCTTTAATAAAAAACTTTCAAATTTTAACAGAAAGACAACCAGTATTGATAAAATATCAACTGCGTGCTTCTTCGCCGGTTTTAGGCTGTATATTATTTTTATAACTAATTAATAGAGACTTTTGTTTAAATTGCACTGTACATCATATGACTCAAAAAGCTTGGTTCATTTAAGAATTGTCTTTATTTGTTTTATTTCTATTGCTATTTTTCGAAAACTTTCTGTATCAAACCACTAATTAGTGTTTCGAAAATTATAAAAATAGAAAATTTTTTTTTAAATTTATAATAATTAAAAAATAAATCGCAAAAGAGAGTTGTAAAATAAATCGCAAAACCAATATTAATTGAAATAATATGATTCTTTGTCAAAGTTAGCAAGCCAACAACACCCAGTTTTCAGATATCACAAAGTTAGCAAACGTATTCTTCGTAGTTAAAGATTGTATTTTGTTGTAAGTAATTAATTGCTTTTAAAGCTTAATGTATGCTACTTTTTAATCCCAATCTGTAATCATACATAGTGGTTAAAATTTAAATGCCAATATATAGAAGATGGTATTTCTGATATCAGCAAGTCGAATTGTCAAGACCGAAGATAAAATGAATACTAATTGAAATTCAGATATGTGTTTTGTGTGTCATCTATCTTGACATCAAGGAAAAGCAAAAAAGATTAAAATTTCGCTAATAGACGCTGTCTTACAGATTACCATCTCTTAACAAATAAATTTTTAATAAACTTTTCAAACTCTGTCTTCTACTGAAATAAATCCCTTACTGACAATAATCGAATCAGTGAATGTTAAATAATGATCATTAATTGAAAATAAATGGTTATCAATTTGTTTTTGCTTATCAGAAGCTAAAAAGATTAACTAATGATTGAAGTTAAAAATATGATTATTAATCTTCTTAACTTTTATTCCAGGGAAAGAACAAATTTAGCTGACTTTCTTACAGAAAAGGGAAAGTGTAAGATTTGCAAGCATTTTCAGCTTCCTATAATATTATAAGCAATTGCATTAGGATACCAGCATTGAGCGTTTTGAAATGAACTGTACGTATGATTACATAAGATTTGAAAGTATCGTCTTCACAAGATGCATAGGATGTACCAAAGGAAATCGCAAGATAATGTTATGCGTATGAACTTTTTTCTCCCACACTTTTGGCTAAGATCCAAGTCAATGAATATGAGTCATACACCTCGGTCAAACAAGGTCTATTTTCGCTTTCACAATACAAGAACATGAAATTGCTATATATGGAGTTTATTAATTACAATCAGTGAAGCAATAAAAGTTATTCGTCTTTATGATACACTTCGATGGGACTGTACTATAAAAAGTTCCACCATGAGCCCTTAATTAATTAAAAATCAATTCGAATCAGATAGTTAAGTATGTTGTCATACGTGAACGACCAAACTATCAAGGACTTGCAGCAAAGAAATTAATACTATAGTATTTAATCGCGATGAATCAATTGATGATATGGAATTATGCTGAAAAGCTATGATTTCCGCTTTTTCCTCTCAGATACCAGGCAAACAGAACATCACATCCGAAATTTGTTGTTTGTAAAATTTATTTAAAGATGGTGTGCATCGAGAACATTTGATTTCTGAAACAGAACTCAAAGTTCACATTATCCACTATGGTTGCTTCATTCCATTGAATGTGACATTTGATAACGTGGTGATACGCTTTCGGTATGTTATTGATCGACAAGATAAGCACACTGAATACAAAGGCATGTAAAAAAATAAAAAAGCATTCTTCCATTTTTGTAATTTTTCTTTTTTACTTTAATGAATTATGAAGGAAATTTCAAATTATTTTTACTGAATTTCATAAAAATTCAAATCTTTTAATATATATAGCATGTATTTATGTTTTTATAATTATGACTTATTCTCGATTTTAAGAGAGTGCATTTACTATCTTTTGGATTACATTTAAAATTATATTGTTTTAATTTGTACTGTAGTAAATCTTTCTACTAGAATAGTGAGCAATAACATATAAAATTGCCTACATCAAAAAAAAACTTACCAACAAACGAAATTAAAAAACTTACCAACAACTACTTTTGTCTAAATTGTCATATAACACTGATTTTTCAACATTTAGCATATTTTGTTTGTGGTGCTCCTTAAATTAAAAATCCTAAATAAAATTAAAACAGAAATCTTTTAGCAGTATTCCACTAATTTTGTTCGTTAAATAAAAACACCTCCCTTTATTATAAAACTTATTGAATTTCCTATTGGACAATTCACATACCGCCGTTGTGTAACTTTAGTGCAACATTAACACATCAAAAATAGTTCACTTCAGACAGATAAATTACAAATAATCACTTTCAAAATGAAAATTCCAATAAAATTCTTAACATTTTTTGAGGATTTAATTATGAGTTTCTTTTTTCATGTGGTATTCTCCAAAAATTTAAAAAACCTTGATAAAATATCAGTTAATAATATTATCAGAAGAAATATAATTATATAAAAATATCACTTTTGAACTATATAATAAATCATGATTCAATAGCAACTAATTTGAAATATTTTTGGAGAAAACACTTCGAATTTGGAATTTAAAATAACAGGATGATTACCATACATAAACAGAAACTAGAGATATTTTTCAACAAACTTTTGTTCCACAAACATGTTATTGGCTATTAGCAGAAGATAACTGCTTTTGATTGTGTTGAGAATTGAACTTATTGTCTTCCGATTCCAAGAATTCCGTCTTTTCTCATGAGAGCACCATTAATATTTCTAAAACATTTTCAACACATTTAAAACTTTTATTTACTTTTATATTTATTTTTTACTTAATTTATTTACTCGTCTTTACTGTCAATAATATTTTTTTGATATTCCTACATTATTTCCTTAATTTTATTCGCATCCAAACAAGTTTATGCAAACCCATTATCTTCGAACGTTTCCACACCTCTCCTTAAAATGGTGATAACAACATCTGTGGCGAACTCATTTTTTGAGGATATTGTGACCCTCCCCATCCCATAAAATTATTTTATTATCTCAGTTACCTTGGCGATCGCTGTATCAAAAAGAAATAAGAAACAGCTTAGGTTAAACCAGATACTAATAGAATCTCAAGGAGAAACTGACAATATATCCATAGTTCAACGTTACGATAAGTTCGCCGTTATCTGGACGCCCTAACAATTCAATTTTTGATAATAAATTAAATGTGAAACTAGTGCAGTCTAAAACTGGGAGAGAATTCTTAAAATTTGAAAAATGAATTTTTTATTAAAAATTTTGGTTTTCTTTTGTGTAATCTTATCATTTTTATTCCAAGGTAAGACATCTTTTTTTAAAAATCTATATTTATATATTGTTCACTGTATTGTGAATATTTTTACAAAGGAACAATTTTTAAATATGCTGATATTAAAATAAAAACTCAGTTACATTATGTTAGAACCTTTGATATAAATATTCTTATAATATTATATTGAAGTTACTTATAACCCTTGATCAGAAAATATATTTCTTAGAATATAATTTTAATATGATACTTTAAAATAGTAAAATTATAAATTTTAGTTCAAGTGTTTTCTGAGAAATATGTACACGAAAGTATATATTTCAGTGATAAACTTCCTTAAAGAAATAAAAATGTAGGTTTTGTTTTTATTGGTTTAATATTTAAGATTTCCTTTTATTATAAAGTTAAAATTACTCTTAATAATTATATAAAATACCAATTGTTATTTTATAGAAACTTTTTAGGTTTTTTAAATAATTTTAGGTACTTATGTATTATGAAGACTACCTAGATATGTCATCAAAACTGGCGAACGGAAAAAATAATATGACGACTACCTTAGGAGCTAAAAAAGGCTATAGAGGGTGCTAAAATAAAGAGTATATTTTAAATCGCAGTATGGGTCCCGCCAAAGAAAATTTTTATCACTAAATATCACCAAGGTAGTCGTCATAGTACATAAGTACCTAATTTTAACCGTTGTTTTATTAATATTATAATAAAGTTGGTAGTTAGTTTTATTAGTATTTGCTTGTTTCCTGTTCTACTTACGCTTTTTGTATATGGAGGGTAATTCAAACTGATTATGAGTAAAAGTGAATTCCAAATCATTACAAACATCCACACCTGAAATGGGTATCTAACCCGTGAACTGTTGAACTGAAAACCAAAAGTTTGGCTATTCAACTATTAACTCAGCAACATTCATTCAATGATTTTAATTTAATTCAATGACAAAATCTTGAAAATTCTTGTTTTTTTATGGAATTTTACATTTTGCTACGTTTTTTAAATAACTCGCTCATACTAATCAATTCCCAAATTCTTTCAAATATTTATTAATGCAATTATTAAAGATTTTACATTATCCATGCATATATGATTATTTAAATTATCATAAGAATTTTTAATCTTCAGAATATATAGCTACGAAAAGAAATATTTGTCGCTGTTCACTTCACTAAAATTTATTAATAAATTGAATTATTAAAGCAAATGATAAATGATAAAATTAACTTGTCTAAAAATAAAACACAGAATATTAATCCTGAAGATTATATGAGAAAATGATACGGTACGCTTAATTGAAGCATTCTATGCTTTTAAAGAGCAATACATTTCTCTGAATTGTATTTAGACATTGTAAAACAAAAACAAAAAAATGTTCTCAAAATTATTAACATTTTTTTCATGTAAAATTTTCAAATAAGAATATTTTCAATCAGGATTGAAAATTGCCCATGACTGATAAATAACTGTTTATAACCACATAAATAAATAGTAATTCGATGGGCAAATCTTGGAAATTTGAACAGAAAAGTGGAATTTGAAATGAGTGACGTCATCTCAAAATAAAATCTAAAAAGAGGCAAATGAGTTAGTATACTAGGCGGACAAAAACTTTCATCATAATATTATTGTTCTGTTGTATTATAAAAAATGCTGTATACATAAATATTTTGCTTAGGAAAATATGAATCAATAAATAATTTTGACGTTTCTTTTACTAGCTCTCCTTCAAAAGCTTGAAATAAATAATATTTTGCTGAACGCCTCAAAATTTAATTTGAATTAAAGAAAACTATTAAGCCAAAGCAATAGATAAGTTTAAAACTAACCAAACGTATTATATAAAAAAGATAACATAACCAAACTTAACAAATAAAAAAGATGAAAAAATATATGGAAATTTAAATTCTTTGTGAAATGACAGGAAAAATATGAAAAGATGTTTTCCACCATTTAGTTTCTTGCGAATGACAAAAAAGCTTCATTTGAAAATAAGGCAAGATATTTAATATAATGTGTGTGATGATATTCTCAGACTACTAAAGTTGTTTCCCACTTTTAAGAAGCACTGAAATTATTAAGTCGAAACCAATACACATGGTATATTTAATAATCACCTACCCTTTAATCAGTTTTTTTCAGGAGTTGTTTAAAATTAAGGATGTCAAACAATAGAGCTTTTCTTAACATTATTGGAAGTAAAGAAGCTGGACATCTGTAAAAAAAGCATATACACTAATAATAAATGAAAAAAAAAACATTAATTTTTTTGTAAACGTAAAATTTAAAATTCATTAATATTTGATTAACAAAATACCTTTCTCAGTTAATATTAATATAAAATTTTAAATTCCATTATTAGCTAATTTTTTTATTTTACATTGAAAGAAAAATCAGTAATATATAATTAGAAAATTAGTGATGTTTTTTGAGGATTCACACACGCTTGTTACTTTAAAAAAAACATTATTATAGATTGATTGATTGATTTTTTAAAAAATATATTGTATATAAATGTCCAATATGATAAAAATCGAGACAAATTTCTTTAAACTGAACATCATATGATATTGTTTTAAGAATTCAAATAAAACGATTAAGAAATTATAATGATAATATTTCTTTTGAAAAAACGTTCTAAGTTATGTCAAACTATTGATTTTTTTTTCTGAAATGTGGAAACCTTTCCTTAAATCATTGTATAAATTCGAAGAAATAACTATTTATAGTAACCTATTTATTCACGGAGTCAAAATACATAAGGGCATTTGACTAAATTTCGATTTCTTTAATTTTCTTTGGTTGCAGTTATTGTATGTAGTTCTTTTTTAGAATTATAAATTCCTTACATGTACGTACATCAGCAAACAAATTTATTAAACATTCTAAATTTTGATTCAATTTTCCTCACCAAATTCTCAACAAAATTGGTTTTTGATTACGGTAAAAATATTCGTATTGTATTTTAATACTTTTTATATTTCGTCTTCCAAACTTTCGATTGAGATGTCATATAATTAACATGACACTTTTAACTTCGAAATAACTAAAATTTCCTTTGTTCTAAAGATTAAGTTTGCATAGGAATAAATAGCTTTAAGAATTTTTCAAGCTACCTTCACAAAACTGTCTCAAAACATGCGTGTCATGCATACTATCTTTCAAAGTTAACTACCATATTTAAATGTTCATCAAAAACTTCTAATAAAAACCTATAACAGTAATCTTGTAAGAGCCTATATAATTAGGGATAAACTGTAATGTACTAACTCGTAAGTTCTAAAAGAAGAGAGAATAAGTTTGCTGTTGCATCGTTTGTCATTTCTATAAACCAAACATACTAGCACAAAGTCTACCAACACCAGTAGTACTAGTAGAATCACAACCTGCAATACAGTTACTTCTATAATAGAAGAATCATCATCATTATGATGTTAAAACAGTTCTATACGTCTTCAGTTCTTAAATAACATCTTAAATTAAAATTTAATGATGAATAAACTAACATAATATATTAATCAAATATTTATAATTTTTAATAATGTATATTCTTTTAATCAGCACTTTATAAATAATGTTATTTTAAAATATGTTCAGTTAATAAGATTAGGTTGGTTTCTAGTGCATTTAGAGTTTATGACAGTTATTAATGCATAAATATTTCTTATCACATATATCATTTATTTCAGATTCACAACAGTCTCCA
>JAPDSC010160967.1:0-13436 GCA_026290005.1 Latrodectus geometricus
GTTTGTATTATGTTTCAGACGCAGTGAAATATTTAGGTTTTCGAAAAAAGAAAATTTCATCATTTTGGAAAAGGATCAGAAATAACAAATCGTTTATACACGGAAGCTTTAATAACAATGAGTACAAAATAATAATTTAGTAATTTTCATCAATATTAATAACTAATTTTATAAACATAATTTATCTCCAGAGCTCAACTTTATTCATACGTTGTTAATTTGATAAGGCCATAAAGGACAAATCTTACCCTGGTAAGTTGATACATTGATTTATTTTTTTAATAGTCTGTACACATTAATTTGTAGATTGAGATGGTATAAAAACTGAAACTCTTTTTTGTTATTTATATTAATTTTAATAATCATAATACATTGGAATATTATACATGACTACTGTTTATTATAAAATCCTGACTTTCCTTGATTCAGAATATGTTTTACTATTGCTCTAGCAGTTCGTTCTTCTGTTTTTTCACTAAAAACATTTGGTCAGTAGTTTCCGAGCGACTGGAATATCATTACTCGTCAGTCACAAAAATCCGTGTACTGTGGAATAATATTAAAACACAGCAATGGACTTATACATCTATAAATGTAATCAGACATTTTTCACTAGATGGATAAAAGGTTTTTATTGCAATCAAGAGAGATTTTGCGTTGGAATAAATTTTGAAAATATTTTTGAGTGACTTTTCTTTTTCCTATTATAAATAAATGTGTCCTATAAATACCAGTCTATAATTTACATTTTTTAAGGAAATGTTTTCAAATTAACTAAATTTTATCGAAACACATATTTTTTTTTTCTGATGGAAGGCATCCTTGAGCAAGTAAGTAACATAAGCCCAATTGCCGCAACGAGGCCGGAAACTGTTACTCATTTTATCGTTACCCGGTGGGCACCTGTGAACCAAGTCACGGAGGTTCTTACGAGTAGCATCGCCAACGCCACCCCACCACAAACCCATTTATAGGGTGATCCACATTCATCAATCATCTGAGGAAAGGAAAAGAAACACAAATAGAGAGAAAGTACATCCATGCCCGAGCCGGGGTTCGAACCTAGGTCCTCCCCATCCGTAGTCAGTTACGCTAACCACTAGACAGGTTGGGCGGCTCGTAACACATAATGAACTGTTACATTTTCTTAATTATTTAAAACAAAATTTATTTGAACCAAAAATTGTACATTTATTTGAACATTTCTTTAATATGCAGGCACTGTGTTACAAATGAAGGAGGAAATGCAATCGATTAGTTATTGTTAATCACTTTAAATTTTTCTCTTAGTAAATATTTGTGTTGTGTGATTTTAAACTTGAAATTAATGAATTTGCAACATAATATTACAAAAGCCTATTTTATATTTCTAGCTTTTATATGAGAATTTTTCTCAGTAGAATAAGTGTCATAAATAGTCATACCTAAAAAGTTTGGTTAGAATCATTACACACATTGCGTTCGACGAAAATTACGATTATAACATAAAAAAATCTTAAATGGAAAACAAAGAAGATGAAAGCTGTCTGGAATGAAAATAATTACGTCCACAGAATACTAAAGAGGCGTCTGATTTTTCTAGAAACTAATACATTATGCTAATTATATACTCAGTGCCAAGGATTTAAGGAAAACAAATATAGTCTAAAGGACCAATAAGAGGGGATTTCGAACTGCCTTAATGGGGAAAAGAAAACATGTGTGTATTCAACACCAACTTCGAAATTTACCTTGCAAAAGGTAAAAATTAAGAAAGTTTCACCCCTGGCAGTTGCTTTAAGAGGTATCAATATATAAAGAAAACCAAACTAAATAATTATAATGAGCACGTGCAAATGGAAAATAGAAAACGTCGAATGAAAAAACGGAAATACGAGAGCAGTATTTTCCTGTTATTAATGATAATTTGTCCCTTATATGGTTGAAAGATTTATTTTCTATTATCTTTATAGCAATATTATATACTTTATATACAAATATTTGATGAGCATATCTATATTTTCATGTATATACATTTTTTTAAATTCCAATTTGAAAAGAAAAATTCTTAAATCAAGTCTTTTTTAATGTTTGATTTATTTTGATCTTAATGTGTATTAAACTTTATGTAGAAGGTTAACTAATAATTTTGACAAGACTATAAGTCTCCAATGTTGATTTTAATGATAAAAATTATATTTAAAATTATAAGATAAATTTTTCATCCAAAAATATCTTCAGTATCATTATATTGCTAGAAATGAATAAAAATAAGATATTAGAACTCCTGAACTCTTGATTCCTTTGAATACTGAGAAATATTTGAAATCTAAAAATTTCAGTCCAAATAATTTGTGTTATAAATCTATATGTTTTATTTTCTTAATTTAATTAAGAAATTGTTGGATATTTTAATAAAACTATCGAATGTGGATAAAATCCATTGACTAATATTAAACACATTTTATATATATATGTGTGTTAAACTATAGCACATATATATATATATTACAATGTGCATGTTTGCCATACATTATTCTGCTATTGTTTCAAACTCTTACACATTTTAGAGAAATACATGGAATTGTAACTTTACTAATAAAGTAACATTCATTTTATAATTTATGAATCATATCAAAAATCAAGACAATTATATAAAAATGATAAAATTAAATAAAAATAATATTTCACATTTTATTAAAATACATTTTCAGAATAATATTTACTGTTTAAAATAAAATACCAATTATTGTATATCTATACATAAATCCTCAAATTCAACATAGAAACTGAAACCATAAATTATTGAATTAAAGACTACTGAATTATGTTAGGAATTCAGAGTCATTTATATGATCAATAAACTTGTGTTAACAAATTAAAATAATAAATATAATTGCATCTACTTAATAATCATTTTTCTTTAATGTTATGTTATGTGCAGCAATAAAAATTATGTGATGCTTATAAAAAGTGTTGTTTGACTATACTTTAGGGTGCCCCTTGATTCTCGCCAAGTTGTGACCGTGATTGATCGCCAAGCTGGGCAAAACCGTATTGTGTTCTGATTGGTTTAGATCCAGTTGAGGCTCTGATTGATTTATCGTTTTTAGAATTTTGAAAACCCAACTGACGTTGCGTTATTTTTTAATGTTCAACCATACCTGTTAGCACTGTAATCGGCGCGAACTGGAATGGCGTCAAAAATATCACCAAGTGCACCAACGAGCAGCCTAAAGTATAGTTTTACCAAAATGTTATGTATTGTTACAAAATTTTAGCATGCATTAATAAAATTGCCTTCGTGACTCTGTAGTAGTAAAATTACTTGACCTTTGCCTTCAGACATTTAGATATTTTTGCATGTCTTTCTATGAAAGCTAATCATTCAAAAATTAATTTAAGGTTCTCAGATAGCCATACATTCATATGCAAATAATAATCTTGACAATAACAGTTATGTTCGACACACTAGGATAAAAATCTTGACAGAGTATGAAATTGTTTTACATATTAATGTGTGTATCAATAGCTCTACGGTTGTCAGATGCCAATCAGTTTTAAGCAAACATGTTCGGATCAATTTCTTTCTTTTAAGAGATGTCTGCGCATTTAATTGCATTAATTATTATTTTTCTAATATTTTATTGGCATTCGAATTGCTGTAATTGTTATTTAATTTTCAAATTACGCGTGGATTTGCTTAATACACTGTTAAAATAGAGAAATCAACGAACAGTTAATATTTCACTATACTTAAATATGTAAAAAGCAAAATAAGTGCTGTTCACGTAAAAAAATAGCAGAAACTATTTTTTACGTGTTTACCAGTTTGAATAAATATCATACAGATATATATATATTCAAACTGGTAAACACTAAAAATTTCAAAAATTGGCTGTTGATCATTAGTTAAGAATTTTGTCTGGTGATCACTAGCTTAAATCATTGGTTACAGACAGAGTAAAGAGAATTTGATATGTTATCAGATTTTTTTGAAAATTGACATTTTAATCTTCTACAAGAAATAAATAGGATTTTTTTTTGTTTGAAAATTGACAAAATATATCGAAAAACATGGCAATGTATTACTTAAAAATTGACAAAGTATACAGAACAGCTTGACTGCCGAAAATTAATATAACGAATTAGAATATTTAAAACTTCTGCGTCTTCCAAAAAGACTTTTCATAAAATATATTTACGTAAAATAATTGGGCAGTGTTTATATATTGCTATAGTTAAAACTAAAAACCCTCTAAAGTGCAAACTTTGAAAGATATCCATATCGAAAGTAAAAGCACCACATCTATCATATTCAACCAAAAATCTTCTATACTGAAGACTTATGGTATTTTCATTTTAAAAAAGCATAATTTGCTAATTTTTTTCACATAAAATATTTAATAATGTTAAATTATAATCAACATCACAAAAGCATATACACCTTACAATTTTCAGCAACTTACATCAAAAACTTTCTGGGAAAGAAAAGAAATCCAATATCTTAATAACGTTACATAGTAGATAAAGTTTATATTAAATTGATAAAATTATTTATTTCATACATTGGTATATTTTGCGAAAATTTAGTAATCAACAGAATTTGTTGACCTGCTATTGAAAAGTATTAGTTGATACAAATTTGTTAATGTATTAAAGTAACTGCACTCACATTTCCTTTGTATTACTCTATTTTTCAAATCATTTAGAGAATTTTGGTTAAAATATTCTGAATGATTTGAAAAAAATCTAAACATGCAATTATCTTAGTTCTAACGAAAATCAACTCTAAAAAATTCTGAACTGCATCAATCATACAAAGATTCCTATAAGTTGTTATTGGTAGACAAATTTATCAGAAATTTTAATGTTCAAAACAGTTAAATAAATTAAAAGAGAAGTCTAAGGAAATTTAAATACTTTGTACACTATACAAATAATATATTAGTTTTAAGTGTCAAAAATAATTAATAAAAAATAATAAAAGTATAGTACTTATAATTATAAAAATTATAAAAGTATAGTACTAAAAGTACAAAAAATAATAAAAGTAAAACTAAAATTTTGATTATTTAATTATATAAAAATAAAGCTGTAAATATGTTACAAACACAATTTATTTTTAAAACTATAAAGATAAGGAAATCTTAAGTATAGAAATTTTAGATTTTTTTAATTGAAACTATAAAGAGTGTTATTACATTATATTATTCTCACTTCATTTCTCTTTATTTACTCTTTATTAGTATAAATTTTTATATCAAAGTATAGAAGTTCAATATTTTCCGTTTGCATTGAAACTTATACATACATAGTTACTACAGGAAATCTGATATAAAATTAGGCATTATTTCTTTCTCATAAAATTTGTTATCGTAGTTCAATATGTAAAAAAATTAAATATCCAGAATACCCATAACTAATTACTTATTTTAAAACAAAATCGTTTAGTAAGTGAACTCAAATTTATGATTACACAAAAACAAATTTTGGAACAACTTATTGAAATTTATATTGAATGCGAGAGCTCTAATGTTGAACGATATGTTAAAAATAATTTAATAACTAAATCAAGATCTGGTATTATAACTCAAATGTTCCATAATTATGAATCTCTGTTACATTATGACAAAAAATACTATAATTATAAACCTTAGCTATAAAACAACAGATAAGTTTAGTTAAACAACAGATAAAACATTAGTAGAAAGTAAATAAAATTCATTGAATTTGCATATTGACAGATTGATTTTTACGTATGCATAGTTATGCCTCATAAATTTTTGTTTTACTGTTAATGATTGTATGATTGTATTACAAATTGAGATTTCTGAAACATAAATGAGATAAGAAAATAAGAGTTTTCTTACTTTGGGAAAGAATATAAATTCTATAAATGAAATTTTAGTCTATTAAAAAAGTTTCCAAATAAAGTATGTCTTGAATATTTTAGAGTAAAAATATAATTTCTAATTATTTGAATATTGAATATATATTAAATAATATGCAGGTTAAATATTTATAGTTTCAAAATTAAAGTCTTTCATTAGAATCCAAAGTTTAAAGCTTGAATTTATTTTTACATATCAAGCTTAATAATAATATAAAATTAAGTTTTGAATAAGCTTACTTAAATGAATATTATTTGAAATATGCTTAGGAATATAGTTTAAAACGTAGGTTAAATTGCGGTTTAGGCCCCCTTCTTCGCCATCTCACGAATTTGAAACGCTTTTTCGCGCATGCTCATTAATGACTCTTTTGTTCTAGCCTTTTCATTGGTCGCTAATTAAGTTTTACTTTCAAATGGCGGTAGAATTTTCGCCATGGCATCGGCGTTTTAGAAAATGCGCCAAGCAGGGGACCTAAAGCACATTTTCACTTAAAACGTGTTTTACTAATAAAATTTGCTTTAAATATTCAACCTTTATAATTTTAACTTTTTCATTGCTCTTTGATCCTGATGATGCAGGAGGAACAGAAATAGTGTGTCTAATTTTTTCACAAAATAATTATGCTTATACACGTAATAATTGTTCGAAATGCGTAATCTAACCAAAATATTTCCTTAAAATTTTTTTTCGGAATATTCTGACTACGCATGAAAAATGGCTCACGAAATCTATTGACTAACTGTTGAAAATATCACTAAATGCGTGGACTTTCACCACATGCGATATGACAAATCACTATTGTCTTTATTCACCTCTAGGAGATAATTAAGGAAAAAATGCTAAAAATAGAATATTTAAAACTGTCATCATTTTTTATGAAATATGACATCATTGAAATTACGTATATAATGTTTTTAATGAAAGAAAATACATGCTAGTTTAGGTTAAAAATGAAAACCTATTTTAATTTTAAAATTTTTTTTTATGTAAAATGATATCAATATTTTTAACTAATAATGAAAATCATTTTCTGAACTTCAAACTATTGTAAAAAGTCATTTTAAAATAAGTTATCAAAATTATAATTTTATCTTTGGGCCTTAATAAATATCATGTATATTTCACAAATATTTCCTGATACAATTTTCATAAACTTTAAACTTAATTATTATTCTATGAAGTTGTGATTAATGCAATTTTGATTAATGCAAACTTACTTATGTAGTCGTTCTGCAAAATATGAAAAGTAATTTATCAAAGTATATTGTTGGTATATGTTAAAAGATAATTTTTGTAAACTAGCCTTAAAAAAATGAATGAATATTGATTTTTTTTTAATTTCAGCTGAAATTAAGGAAAATTATCTCAGAAATGTGTAACAAATGTATTTATTCTGTAAAGTATGTTGTTTATGAGATGAATGTATGCAGTTATTGGTTTGGAATGAAAGAAATGTCGATTTCCCTCAGTAAACTGAAAAATAATGAAAATTTGTATGTTATTTTTTACTTTGTGAAAACTGTTTTGTTTAAAAAAAATTATGAATAACTGATTACTACAAAAAGAACAATTGTATCTTAATATGAAATATTAAAAATTATTGTCACTCAAAAAAATTTTAATTTAAATTTATAAATGTCGATATTTTTAAAATACGCTTATTTAAATAAAAAATAAAGTATTTTTTTATATAAATAAGCGTAGGGAGTGCAATCAATTAATTTTTTAGGAACTGAATAACAAGTGATCTGCTCCCTTTATAAGTTAAAAAATTCAACATCCGCAATCGAAGCTTAGTTACAGTGGTGATTGAATAATATATATATATATATATATATATATATATATATATATGTTACAATTTCGACGTATCATGATAATCAAAGACAATTTTTCCTTTTTATGCTTCTATTATTTATCAGTAATTTAGTAGATGTGAATTGTTCAATTGCTGTTGTTGTCGCCAGGCTGGCAATATTGGGTTCGCTGCTCCACTTTTCCAACTGAACCCTATTTGGTGTGGAGTCCAACTTCCTCAGTACACACATGCCATAGGTACCCATTTATAGGGCAACCATTCACACACAAAGAAAGGACAAAGACAAGAAAGAGAGAGAAAGTACATCCATGCCCGAGCCAGGATTCGAACCCAGGTCTCACCCATCTGTAGTCAGGTACGCTAACCACTAGACAGGTTGGGCGGCAATTGTTCAGTTTAAAACCTTTTATGAAAGTATTTAAGTTCTAAAAGTTTCAGGATAAAATTTCTTTCTACATATATATTTTAACTATTTTCAAAACAATTTAGAGTAAACTTTTTTTAAATATGAACTACTGTAAGAAAACATTCAATTATAACTCAAGGATAATTTTTTTATTGTGAATTTTAAGAAACATATGTTAATAATAAAATAGATATGATACAATGATGTTTTTTGATTGCTACAAAAACAAGCGATTTTTCTAGTAAAAACAAAAATTATGATAAAAGAATTGAAAAAGGAAATTTAAGAAACGCATGCCTTGAATGTCTTAATTGAAATTATTTTTTAAATATTGGAAAATACACACTGGAATTTTTGAGAAACATAATTATCTTGTTCTATAGATATAATTAATTAGATAAATATTATTTTATCTAGTTTTAATAAACTAAGTAAATCATAGTTTTATCTAGTTTTGGTAATTTTTATAGTTTTTTTCAAAAAGATCTAAGTTATTATTTTTATATCGTCATTTTTGTAATGTTTTCATTATAAATGTTGACGAAATTGTAACGATTTTTCATTCAAACAGATAAAAAAAGAAAAATTATTTCCAAACTTTGCATGGAAACATTATATTAAACAGCAAAGGATCGTAAAAATTTTAGAAAAGTACAATTAAAAGTGTCATTAGGCTGTGCAAATACTTATTTTAATGAAAACAAACCATATATACACAAATATCCTGGGTAGTAAGATCAATTGATATCTATACCAAAATTTTAACTTCTTGATATATTAAATAATTTGTTCTTTCATTTAATTTTTACTCAATTGAAGAACTTTTTTACACATTTAATACTGCTAATATCTAACATTTTAATGTTATAATATCTTTCAACCAATACTGCAACAAGTCTAAGTTTGGAATCTAGAATTTAGTTGCTTTATTGATATTTTTCATGGTGGCCAATTTTAATATTTTCATCAAGAAATGCTTCTACTTAATAATAATAGCTAATTTAGTGTCCGAAATAAAAATAACTTTCAAAACAACTTTGTTTTGGTTATGTGGTATTAGAAAATGCATAAACGTAAAGATTTTTACTTATTCATTTATTTGATCTTATCAATTTTTTTACTCGAATAAGCAAAATCATTTGCATACAGATATATTTTTAAGATACAACATTAAGCGTATTTCATTCAATGTTTATAAACTTTTCGAAGAGAACTTAGTAACATGAATTTCTTCCAGTGGAGAAATTGCATTCCAATTTACTTTGTGCAGTTGATTTTTCCTAATGGTCTCATAACCATTTCTCTTATTTCTTCGCAATTTGTATCAATAACTTCCTTATGTCTAATAGCATTTGTTTCATAATTTAAATAATTATATATCAGTGACAGTTTCGGTGGTGATTATGTAATTTTTTGACAGGAAATCAATTTATAGCTTTCCTAAAGACATAGAGAAAGAACATTTTACAAAAGAATTACAACATAAATGCTTAGACATAACAGGTCTTGACATTAAAATTTCATGTAATTTCATTCTACTTACATTATGGAAAAAATTTTAACTATACAATGTCATGCCCTTCATAGGAAAGTCTCGGAGGGAAATTTCTGTTAATTGTTTTTACTTACATTTTTACTTGAAGGATGAAACTAAAAGTATTAGTATAATTTTAAAAATAAGATAATCGTATAACTAAGATAATTTTTGAATTTGACATGTTTTGCTCATGTATGTATTTATTTCAAGGATGTTAAATGTGATATTTTATATTGTTGAAAAAGAATCCTTGAAATAATTTATTTCTTATGACATATTTTTGACATGTAATAAGCATTAGCTGACTAAATGAATATTCTAAACAGAGCAATTATTATATTTATTTTTTACAGCCATAATATTATAAAGTATAAACCGGTTCATATTTCTGACATATTCTCAATAAAGATAATTTTTATCTATTTTGATATTGTGCTTACAAAAGTCTTAAAATTTAAAAATTAAGAATTTGTCTAAAAAAGAAGAAACTACTTTATAATATCATTTGATGTAAACTTACTTTTCTGAAAGCAATAAAATTTCTTTCCTTAATCTTTTCTTGAATATATAATTAGGAAATGATAAAAGTTATTTTTCCTCTTAAATTATCTCGGAAGGAAATATTAAAAATTTAATTGATTCTTTTCAGTTTGTATAATTAGCATGTTAATAGCTAAAAACTGTAGTAAGGTTGTTTTTTTTAATATCAATGACTACAGTAATACCTTTCTGCCTTCCGACTTGTCACGTTGTAACCGACAATCAAGTCATTCCTTAAGGGAGAAAACTACCAAGCACTAACTTTTAAGATATATTACTTAATATGAGATGTAGAGCGCAAATAATCCTTTCAAGAGTGTTTGTGATCGAACACACCTTCCATTCCTAAGTGTGGGTGCTACTATCAAGCCATGGGAATAAATGATGCCATTTCTTTTGTTATCCTAATTTTGCTTGCAAAGAAAGTTACTTTTGATATTATATCTCCATAAGAACATTTACTTCAAATTTTAGAGCTAATACAAAACATTAATAGTTTAATTTCTTTACACAGAATATAAATTTCAATTGAATTAAAAAAATTTGGATATTATTTTTGACAGGGTTAGCAGTATTAATATTTTAATGCAACACCAAAATATCTAAATATAATGTCGATTCCTTACAAAGCTTATATATTAGTTTGGGGGAAAAGAAATCCATTATTTTTACGAGTACTTTTTGTAACTTCTTTCAGATTCGCTTTGTAAAAAGGTTTAAAACAGCTTTCATGTAGATTTTTAGGTCTTGTGCGAAGCTACGACTGCTGACATGCTGTCAAGTTTGATATTTTTTGATATTTTATAGACATTCTCAACGATGTTGTATCCATCCGAGGTGCATCTTTAGCATCCAAATACCCAAACGGAATCGACGAAACCAAAATTGTGCGTAACTGGTTGTTACAGTCATAATAGGACGATTAACACCTTTCACAATTTTAGCCATCTGGTTAGCATTTTCGCCATTATGAAAGAAAAACTAAAATGTATCGAATTTTCTGTTTGTTGTCTTCTATTTTTAAAACCTTGTACTCATAACTGAATTAATCAATCAAAAACCGCAAGAGAATATTTTAGTGTCAAATGTCACCTTTCCAATGAGCATAAATTTGAAATTGTTTGATTGATACCTCACGAGATAGCGATCACTACAGACGTCTACCGAAAAAATAATGGATAACTTTTTCCCCAAACTAATATTTATTTTAAGGTATTGTAATTAAAATCTATTTTATTTGATCAATAACTTATATTTCATAATCATTTTTCTAAATAAGAAAAATACATAATTTAACTTATTAAGTCTAATTTATTAAAATTTGATTATGAAAAACTCATCCTTGAATATATGATTCATTACTAACTATCTTGTTATCAAAAGAATATAAATCATTTTAATTTATAAATATTTTTAATACCCTGCATTAAGCAACTTTTGATCAATTAATCAATTTATATTTTTAATGACTCTTCTATTTCCGTTTCAACAATAATTAATAACAACCTTGAAGACATGGGAAAAATCCTGTTACATTTATCATGAATAGTTTTATACCTTTTAAAATTTTCATTATAATCTTTCATATTTTTTAAAAACTAGTAATTAAATGGTTTATTAATATTTATTTAAATTATTATAGAATAAGTTTCACCGCAAACATACGTTTTAAATAAATATACAAGGGTAGGAAAATCTAATCGTTGTAACTGCATTAAAATCTTATTTTTTAGCATCAATTCTCAATTTTTCAACGAAATCTGGTTTTCTATTAAACTGCAAATTTTCATCATGTTATTAATATTTATTTACATTTTGTCAGAAAGTTTCTAACTTGTAAGCAAAGAAGAAAATAAATCTTTTTATTTTCACCGAATGTACACCTTTCGAGAAAGCCGAAAAACTAGTTGGGAAGTTAATTCTTTAGATATGACGTTGCATTTACGTCAAAGAAAATCGGAAGGGGTTACTGAAACCACATTTCACCAGAATACCTTATTGTATGAACTTTCTCTAGAAGAAACAAATGACTTCTTTTCTAGTAAAATATCATGTTTGTTTTGAAGATTTTTTTTCTTAATTCTATTTTTATCTAATTTTTATTTTATTTATTTTTTTATTTAATTTTCTTTTTTTGAACCGCAATGCCTTTATAACAAATCTGGTTTGCAACCACATCGGAATTGATGGTTTTGCTATCATTATTTATTTGATGGTTTTCTAGAAAACATTTGGAGCTGAGAGCAATGTTAAATTCTAAAATTTCTATGAAAATTACATTGATATTTTTCTTTTTAAGTTAGTATAATGTAATAAATTATCTATATAATATTTATAATTTCATTACAATACATGTATAATTTCAGATTTTCAAAGATATTTTATAATTTTATGAAATTAATTTATATTCTTCAGTCACAGAATAGGAAATTAGTTCTGTAAGTACTCCAGAATATTGAATGTTTTCTATGATTTAATAGTGTGAAATTTGATTATTTATAATAAATTGTTTTAAATAAATCTTATAAATATGTATTTGTAATTAATTATTTTGAAACGTAAATTATTAATAAAGTAACTATAAAAATTAAGTTTTCTCAATATCACACGAAAAGCAAATTGATCACGCAAAAAACAAAAAAATAGTTTGTTTTTCTAACAATCTCTTAATATTTTTGTTTTTCTGGGAGATTTTTATAGATGGTAAGTTTTATGTTATAAAAAGGTGTCACACATCTCCTTTCGTTCAACAATGAGAAGTATTGGACCCAAAAACTTCCACTTCAATAATCGCAGTCCTACTAAAAGATTATAGTGAACACTAAATTAGGAAATTATTTCCAACACAACAAATAATAACTGAAAATTCAATTTTTATTTAAATAAACTTTCGGTTTTGTTTTATGTTCTCATATATTTATCTGAATTTAATTAAGAAATAAAAATGAGAATTTCTTCTTATATGTAGATAATAATTCCATAAATTGTGCAGATTTACCTCATTTCATAAATTATTTTCGACATATCTATGGAGAATATTAAATTAATATAAATACATTAATATCTTATTTTCTACAATTTTGTTCCATTAATTTTTGACTATCGAAAAACAACTCGTAAATTAAACAAATTTAAAATATTTCTTGATAATTCGTATGCATAATAAATTTTTATTATTGATAATGCTAAACGTGTATTATGAAAATGCATTTTGTATTAAATTACATAAAATATAAATGAAAAAGACCTTTGAAACGA
>JAPDSC010160988.1:0-10951 GCA_026290005.1 Latrodectus geometricus
AAAAAAAAATAAATAAATGCCTCTTTTGTCATTTGGTACTCGACTATGTAGCTTATATCTTAAGACTTTCAAGAATTTACAGCTCGCCAATTTTTGTTAAGAAAATGCAACATGTTGTTTCTGGTCGCTACCCAATCAGACGAAACGTTATCTTTTAAAAATGAAAGAGCATTCTTGCTGCAGTATCATTTTGATACAATCGTCCAATATTTTTCACGTTTGATATAGAGGAATAAACGTAGAGGGAATTATAGTGAAAATCAAATACGGGGATGTTAAAAGAAACATAGTCGAAGCATCATGGTGGAACGAACAGCGATATCCAATTCGTCGTATTATAAATTATTCTATCTTTTCCAATGTTGATAGACTAATGTGAGAAAGTTTTTATTTTTCCATCTAATACATCAATGCAGTTAGTTTACAAAATGCGTGTATACCAGAAATTTAAGAGTGAGTTTTGTTTATATTTAAAGTAGCTCCTAAAACAAAGACGATTACGAAAACATTCATAAAGATTACTTCTCAGCCAAAAATGCGGCGTTTTTTCACGACAAGAGTATGCATTCTTAGCATCCAAGAGTCTGCTGGGTAGACTAGTGCGAGCATTACACAAAGACTTCCGGTAGACTTTGTGCATTGGCTTTTGGGAATAAAAAAATTGATATACGATTTTCTACATTATTATTTAGCGATGAGATAAGATTCAAAAAAGATGAAATTTTCAACATGCTCATTCAACACATCTAATCTAACAGCTGCTACATTACCTTTCGTAATCATCAGAGATTTTCTGCAAATATCTGTTTAGCTATCCTTAGTGATTACCTTGGAGTCATATCAACTTGTCTCATCATTTGACCGATGCAACATGTTTAATCTTCTTGGAACAAATGTCAAACATATTTTTAATGCCAGACAGCAAAATGACATCTTGCTACGCAAATTATCCTTCTTTTCATATTCTTGTAACTGGGTTTATTTGCTTCTAGCATAAAATTGATTGGCTTTATCTAATAATTATCCACCAAAGACTGATTTACTTAAATATGATGAATCTTTACTAATTAAAGAAACATTTCCTGATTTAAAAAAAAAAATATTTAATATTAGAATCTTTAAAAAAATTAACAATCAGAAAAATGTACAAAGATTAAGGAAATCAAGTAAATTGCTATAAAATATAATTACACATAAAGTTCAAAAAGTACAAAGAAATAATTTATAAGTATACATTTAATGAAAATGGGGGGGGGCTAGGTACTTGGAAAAACTATTGTATAATCATCAATTCAAACATCTTTGATGATAACAGTAGAAGCTTCTTTATAAAATACAAGGCTTTTATTTATGTTTCAATTAACCTTTATTACAGTTTTTAATAAAGCTGGTTAATTTACTCGATCCATTATTGTAATATAAAAATAATTTTTTGTGACTACCAACCACTATTACTATTAATCTATGTTCTAAAATATATTTACACACATTTAGTTTTTGCCCTTAATAAAACTAATTTTAAAGTATATACAGTAAATTTCTTGTGAATATATATATAATTGATCAAATAGTTATTTTCTTATCAAACTATATTAGTCAAAATATAATTTTCACTTTTATTCTTCATGATATCAGTAACTTTAGGAATAAAAATATGATTTATTTGTATGTAGTTCTTATCTTGAATTTAAATTTTATTTTGATATTAAATGGTATTAACACAAATGTATTTAAAGTATATAATGTTGATAATCCTTTAAATATTTATAGGACAAAAATTTTAATTATTTCTAAGTAAATTAATTTAATAACTTTATTCATAGATACAAAATTTAAGTTATAAAACTAAACTCTTAAAAATAGACTTTTTACTATGGTACACAAAACTATAAACTTTTCCATGCAATTTTACAAACCCTTTTATTTTAAATGTTTTTAAATTGAATATATTAAAATGCTTAAGTTAATCAATTTATACAATTAATTTCTTTAAGAATTTAGTAAAAATGTCACCCAATGGATAATTATAATAAAATCGTACGTATTGAGAATCGAAATAATTCTAGAAATTTCTTGTACATTACATCTTTTGAAATTATTATTATTTTTAATTTAATGTGAAAATGTGATAAAAAAACAAATAGCATATATCACACAAATAAGTATAAAAATCATTTAAGTTAAATAAAATTAAAGAACTTTTCAGTGTGTGTTAATAATCAGGTTATATTTTTCAAAAGCTAATAAAGATAATAATTACTTAGACAAAAAGTGTATACTCATTTTAAATTCAGAAAAATTTTCAGAAATTTCTTTTAAGGCTCAGAAACCATTGCACTCGTAAATATATATAAATGTTATTTTCAATTTATTACAATATTTATAATTAATGTATCTAATAATACTAGATTAAATATATACTTTTATTATACATTTAATTAACCATTTGTAATCATACTACTAAATTAAGGACTTTGATGAATTATTCAGCACTTATTTTCCAATTTAAATCTAATTATTTTTTAATTCTAAAGTATTACTCATTATTTAATTTGCGTAATTTCTAGAGAAGTGTGATAGTTTATTTACATTCTTTGTAAATTATTCTAGTTAAAAATTCCATTAATATCATGTTACTATTGAAATTCATAATAATACCATATTTTAAATGTTTAATGAAAATATGCCAGAAGTTATATGAAAAATTATGTTTATTCATATATATGTAATAAATATGTGTATATATATACATTAAATTTTATACTATAGACCACTAACAAAATTAGTATCCCCATAAAAAATATAATCACACAAAACCTTCTTCTCATTAATTTAATAATAGTCTATTTGTTCAAGATTGCTTCTTAAGGATTTAATGAGGTAATCTTATATAAAATCTTTTGAAATATGTTTTGAGTACTTTATTAAATAAAAAAATTTCTGAATAAATTTCAAATTATCCACATAATATGCTTTTAATCGATTGTGTCAACAATTTTTTTTCTTTTAAACCAAAACAATTGAGTTTATTGAGTTATTGAGTTGAAATTTTTAAATCTAACTTCCAAATGTGAGAACTATAATTTTGGTGTATCATACAAAAAGCTGGAGACTTTACACTTAAATTTTTATTTTGTATATTTAAATTGGTACTTACATCTGAATTGATAACAAGTTTCTCTTTAGATTCGACCTCTCTCATATCGCAGCCTCCGCTTCTAATTTGCAATCCGAATATTTAACTTCATCCAGGTTATCAGTGTACATTTAGGCTGATTCCTTACAGATATACAGAGAAGTTAATAGAAACAAATTATATATTGCAGTAATTGAAGAGAAAAAAGCATTATATATTGTGAATTATATTCATTTTAACAGATACAAAAAACTTATCAAATTTTATTTCATCATATATTAAATTTGGGAGAAATTACAGTTTCTCCTGATTCTGAATTTTCTATAATTATACGTGAGAATTGAGATTTAACAAGTAAAACATTGATAAGTATCTGAATTTTTTTTTGGAACTGATATACTCTGTTTTTATATTTATTTATTTATTATCATTTAGGGCCTTAATTTGTTGTGTTCTTGCTCTAATGTGTGAGACTTTTGTGGCTTTAATTCTACCAAAGCAGATTAATATCTGTAAAAACAACGAATGACAATTCAAGATTTATAAAAAATATTATTTTTTTATTCCGTAAACCATTTACTCTTTATGAAAATGTTTTAATTAATTTAAAATGTTATTGTTTATGAAAATAAGAAACTGAGATTGAAGCAGTAGTCAATCTACTCCTTATTAAAGTAACTTTCAATATTTTCTTTTTATTTTTACTTTAATTAAAATTTAGTACATTTATAAGGTAACTATATAAATGCAAAAATTCCTAAATTTATGGTATTTTACCATTTGCTTAAACTATACGTGTTTTATGGAGACATTCATTTTACAAATGTTTAAATAAAAAACATTACTAAATAAAAAAGTCTTATTACATGATAAACATAATAATAACAATAATTAAATATCATACCTTCTTAGGAAACTTTGATAATTTTTTAATGTTTTACACAGTATTTAACTTATAAATAGTAAAAAATATATTACGATAATTATAAAATTTGTTAAAACATTATCTGCATTATTTAGAGGAATTGGAGGACAATTACCTAATTACTTTCAGGAAAATGCTTATTTTTGACAGCTTTAACATTTCTCAACAATCTTAAGCCTTAATAAAGGGACTTGCAATATATTTCCTTATATAAAAAAAGGAAATTTCACTGATTTTTCGAAAATCAATATTTTACAATAAAACGTAATTTAATCAAATAAATACGAGGGTTACTCTGAAATTTTTGAGATATTCGTAGACTAGAATTTACAAAATAAAAATGATGGTTTTATTTTAAAATACAAAGTATTTTAACACAGAAGACGGCTTTTTAATGACTTACTTCAACTTGTTTAGCGTAGAATAAATTTTAAACAGAAGAGAAAATAGAGTTGACGCAAAAACAGTTTCGCGCTATGATTTTCTACGATTTTAAAGCAGGATTAAATCAAGAAGAATGGGTTCAACGGTTGCAATTAGCATTTGGTGATGAATTTATAGCTCGTGCTACTGTATTCAGATGGTTTAGAGAATTTAGAAGAGGTCGCGATTTTCTTCAGGATGGAGAACACACAGGAAGGCCGCAATCGTCAGAAATCCCGGATAATGTGTCTGCCATGCGAAAAATATTAATGGATGATAATCACTGTACCTATCAAATGATATAGTAGGAACTTAACATTGGATCCACAGTCATACACTAAATCATTCATGAAGAATTACATATGAAAAAATTAGTTTGTCGTTGGATTCCCCTTAATCTACTTGAGCACCAAAAAGAGGAGCGTGTCAGAATCAGACAAGAAACTCTAAAATTGTTAAATGATTGTGGCATCCGCATCTTTTCTAAAATTGTAACAGGTGATGAAACATACGTACCGTTTTTTGATGTTCCAACACGTCAAGAAAGCAAAGTATGGGTCTTTGAAGATGATCCCACTCCACCACTGTTGAAAAATCAAAGCGCACAGAAAAAAGTGATGTATGCCATTTTCTTCAGAAGTACGGGATTGGTCAAAGTAATCAAGTTAGAAGGACAGATGACAGTAACAGCAAACTGGTATACCACTAAATGTCTTCCAGAAATTCTACAAGAACTGAATGTTAGGGGACAAATGCTTCACCATGACAATGCATCTTCACATACAGCCGGATTAACAGTTGAGTTTCTTAAACAAAAACAAATTAAAGTGAACGAGCATCCGCCGTATTCACCTGATGCTCGTTCCTATGTGCGACTTTTGGTTATTCTTTAATCTAAAATAGAACTTACGTGGACGTCATTTTCATTCAGAAGAAGATATTGATGTGGCTATAAATGCATTTTTTCATCTATTCCAAAAAATGAATTGCTTGAGGCATTTAATCTGTGGAAAATTCGTCAACAAAAGTGCATTGATACTGGAGGAGACTACTTTGAACACACCTAAAATTCTGTATGTATAATTTTAAAAATCTAGTTGAATCTCAAAAATTTCAGAGTGACCCTCGTACATGTCTGATAAATGCAAATGAATATATACAATGAAATAATGCACACAAAGAGTAAATTTCTGATACCAGACAAATTTTCAACAGAATTTAAATTCTTTAAAGAAGCTAAATAACTTTTAAAATTAATTTTAGTTAGTTTGCTGACTGTTTTTAATATATATATGTTACCATTAAAATATATAATTCACTTTTTTTTCGTAGAATGTCTAAGTATTTCATTAAATGTCTAGACATGTCAGTTAAAGAATAGAATATATAAATTATTTCCTACTTTACCTAGTTATTACAGATATGACAAATGATTGATTATTAAAGATAAAAATAAACAATTTCAAACATATTTAATTAATTATTATTAAATAAATTAATTGATCTAGAAAAGATAATACAACTCAAAAATATATTTTAATGTAATATTTTGATGATTCGTTGATAAATAATAAAGAAAAGCAGTTAAAAGTTATTATTTCTAATATTACTAACATTATTTAAATAAAATGATGAGAAACAATATGATGCAGAACCACTTACATTTAAATATTATTAAAAAATACACTCTGGTAAGAAAAACTGTTTTTTTTCATAAAAATATATTGTAAAATGTTTCAAACAAAACACACACTGCAAAAGGATATTAATTAAAATTTAATGAACCATACATTTATTTTAATTTTCTTTATTTATATTCATTATAATAATGAAACTTTAAATGGCACTACATATAACGTTTTAAGCATGTACACTATTTACTATAATTATTTTTTTAATTCAGATATTCTTCAATGAAAGTAATTCCCACTCATGTATACTGAAATAAGATCTAGGGTAAATTTGTTTCATTTAAACATCTCATGTTCCTAATTAAAAAAATCAACCCACAGAATTTTCTAGAAGGATGGCAAAATGGGTCAAACATTTCTTTTTCCTCTATAATATTCAGTAATTGGAATATGAACAGTAATACCTGATGATGCCTCAAAATAATGCCAAATATAAAATATGCTGGACAATAAATTCTTTTTTGTAGCTTGAATTTCCAAACATACTTTAGTTTCAGATCACTCTCAATACATATTTTATTTAAACATAATCAAAAGACATTCTTTTTAATTTTATCACCTGCATAACTTCTGAACAGGAAACATGAGTTAACTGTTGAAATGTACAGCAAAATAAGCTGCCTTCGCAATTTTAAAAACAAACAATGCATAATTTTACAGTATTAAGAACAAACTAGGCACAATTTTACAGTATAAAATAATTTTACAGTATTTCATAAAACTTGAAATTCTACAGATGCAACTAAAGATGGTTCTAATGATGGACGATGTTATCTAAATGATACTTGAAGCGATGATGTTGAGCCATTTTTTAAGGAGAACGTCTACTCTGTTTGGCTTTCTCCGGAAACCAATAAGAACAAAATGCTTCTTCTTCTCTGAGGAAATTTCCATATAGTAAATTTAAGATGGATTCTTGATGCATTTCTACTTTCCTCTTTTCTGCTTCTCAGAGTGGAATGCGAATGTGACTCTATGTAATTATTGCAAGTATGGATTGTTGTGGTGGAACTCGGTATATATGAGAAACACCAAGTTAACCCAGGTTCTTAGAAATTAGTGGAGTCTTGATGAGAACAAATCAGAAAGTCAAAGTTAAATAAAAACACAATCATATTGTATTATTAAAATTTAAACATTTACATTTAACATTCTTGGTTAATTATTTTAACAATATATAAACTTTATCAAAACATATTTATGAAACATTGTGGCCAGGGTCCTGTGGAAGAGATTAAAAAGACTCACCCCCTTTATACTGGATTTCCCTTGATAGGTCAGTACAGTTGCTTCCCTTTCTTTAGGCTCTCCTTTCATCATCACAATGCTTCAATATCACTGTGGAACTGGTCTGCTCCATGTCTCTCATTTGGGTAGGTCTTCTTCACCTGACCGTCAATTTCTCACTATCATCAGAGGACTACATTTCTCCCATATCTTATCGGAATCCTTTATTGCATCCTAAGCTTGGTTCTCCATATATCTCGTCAGAGGCTTTTGTGTCTTTCAATGGCTCTTTTGGTTCAACTCTTTGACTTTATAGTCGTCTTCATCTCACCTCCCATTTCTTATAGGTTATTTTCTTATCATAATATGAATGCGTAATTTTTAATCTTTCAGGGAATGGTCAGAAATCTCCCCTCCAAACCCTTGATTGGCCACACACAAATACAAAAGATCACATTTTTATATTACATGGACCACCCTTGCATCCCAAGGGGAAAAGGACCCTGGGATGGAAAACTGCTATAAACTTTAAGTGCAGTTTTCAGGTGCCACTTTGAAATGTTTTGTCTGTTGAAAAGTCTAGTTTTATTTCTTTATTACACTTGTCTCATTGTATTACAATTTTTATGTATTTCCTTCCATTTACATTTTAAAAACTACTGCTGAGAGGAATTGTTACTGAATTCATTGCACAATAAATCATGTGTTTCCTCTGCGGCTCCTTTTATATCGTTTGCACTACGACATGGATGGGTACCATCACCCTTCTTAATTTGTTACAGCAATTTAGATTCACCCTGTATATATATATATATATATATATATATATGTACATAAAGTATGGTTATATATAAATAGCTTAATGATTGAAATATTTTTCCAAGCCTTTGATTAAAGAGTATGCGATGTCAGAATATATCAACAGTGTTGAATGATTTGTGTAATTCTCATCATAGATGAATAAATTTCATCTAGTAGTTGTAATATGGCGTTTTTTGATAAATCACAAACCATACATAATTTTCTCATTTTGATTGAATTGGATTATCATTTCGGTTTGCTTCTCTTCTTACATTTGAAACGACATAGGATTAAAATGATAAAAAAATAACATTTAGATTGTTTTAGATAATCAAGATTGCTTTTCAGTTCATAATCATAGTAATTTCAAGAAGAAAAAAATTAAAATCACATGAGGGTTAAGTTAATTTTTTATATAAATCTGTTGATAGAAAATTAAAATAATATTAAATGTATTGAATATAAGACTGAGAAACATAATGTATTTCGGCAAAAATGTTTATTATTCAATTTCATTAATTCTAGTTTTTATTGGTGTTCTTCATTCTTGAATTCAGGTTTCTTTTTTTTTTAAAGAAAAAAAAAATGATAATGTTTTCTGTTTGCATAAAAAATTTAAAAATGAGAAATTTATCCAATTTGTTTAAAAATTTGACAAATGCATTTCTTGGTTTGTGATTTTTTTATTAGAAGGATAGTTTATTTATCATATTTTACATCTCTCAAACTCATTACAAAAAATACCAAACATAATTTCAATTCTTTTTATGTCAGAAAATATTCAACATTGATTTGTAATTCTCATTCTCGCGTTTCAACATGGCACAAACATTAATATGAAATTCTATTTTTCTGATTACATAATAATGAAAACACGCTTATGACATTTATAAAATTTCTGCGTGACAAAGAACTTTGCCTATTTCATAATACTTCAGGATAAGAAAGATTTAATTATTTTGCTTCAGTGAATTCAAAGCAGTTTTGACTTTCATTTGTCACAACTCTTTTTTTTTTCTTTCGTTACTTTAATATGGTCTTCAGTTCGAGAAATAATAATTTCAATTTTTGGAATAAATTTCACGTACAAAACTATGATAACGTTTATTTTTATATTCTCATAACTTTATTTCTAACACATTTTTTAATATAATCCCTTAATCCAAATAATTATATGATGTTTGAAGAATGAAAAGAACAATTGCTTTTGTAAGCATTTTTAATATCATAAACCAATGTCTTTATCAAATTCATTAATCTATTCTTTTTATCATGATAATTAAGGAAATATTTTAATTAAACTTTGGCACATTACTATATCAAGTGTTTTATTTAATTATAATAATTCTTATTTAGAAATGCTTCACATTTTTAAATCACTGATTATCAGCTTTCATTTAATTCAGTGATATAAGAAAATTCCAATATTAGAACCAAATCCCAGACGTCATTATGTTTTGAATAATAAATCTTTACTTATAAGTTTGTTTTTTAAATATTTTATAGTTCTGTGTTTGAATATAGTTCTTGAATGAATGCACATTTTCTTTGATTTTAAGCCAAATTTTACTTTAATCCAAAGTAAATATTTAAAGAAGACATTGGTTGAATATTTAAAGCTTTTATAGATATACTTTAATGTAAAGTAAATTTTGGTATATATACAAGATTACGTTTGAAGGAAAGGCAGAAATGCTCTTGATGCGCTTCTCGAGTAGTTTTCATTCTAAATGCAAGTGTTTTGTATACTAGATCGGAGAGATTAGCATTTCACTGTTACTTTTCTAAATGTCTCAGATAAACTTAATCAGTTAAATATTTTGTGACTGTGTCACCAGAAAAATCTTCTAAACTCTCAAGACATAATAGTTATGATATTTTTATAAATCGTGCTAAAATATTCGTGTAAAATTCTTAACTAATAAATGGCATTTCATATACTTGTTTGCATAGATTGTATCCAATTACGGATTCTACAACTTTCCCAAACTCAACATTAATCTAGATTTTATAAATTACTTTAATGTCTTAGGCAAAATTGTATTAATGAATAACAAATTTAAACCAATGTCTATGAATTAACACCTCTGGATTTTTTTATGAATTGTCACCACTAGATCCATCAATTCATTGATTATTTATGATTCCATGAATTATATTGATAAAAATGCAATGAAATTCAAGTACCAATCAAATGGTTTGAAGATCAATTAGATCAATGCTATCATTTTTATGATGTCAAATAGATAATAGTTGAATCGATGCAGGGAAAATGTTTAATTTCTGCTTAACGAATTTGACTCATAAAAAAAACTAATTTCCTTTTAATAATTTCTTATTCCAATATTTAAATGATATGTTTTATCTTGCAAATTTATTTAAAAATTATAGCACGTCAAATTTTATGACCTGCTATAAAGTTAGAGAATTGTTGTTCAATTAAAATTATTCTCAAATGAATATCTAAATGATATTGGGGCTCATTAATAAGATTACCATCACAAAGATGAGTATTTATTATAATTAACATAAAATACTTCAATGAGATTGAATTAGCTCTATATACAAAACGTATAGTACGTTCAAAATATAAAAACCATTAAATACATGTATTCGTTTTTAAAATTTCATGGATAAGAAAGTGATTACATTTCCAAACAATCCTATTTTAATATTAACTTTTTTAATTTTATAATTGATACTTATAATACAATTTAAATACTCTTTTGGAACGATAACCCAATTTAA
>JAPDSC010160988.1:25282-68159 GCA_026290005.1 Latrodectus geometricus
AGAATATATAAACCGAGCCTACAAAGTGTACTCATTGGTCGGTACATATTATGAGTTTAATATTATTGGCAGGGAAATGTAATTAACAAGTTTTTAGTAAATACTTCCTGATTTTAAGTCTTATTTCACAAATTCAAGTGATTTGTAAAGTGTTTCTAAGAAAAGATGTGATGAGTCACCACAATACAAACAAAATTCGTTCTTGTTCCAATATTCATAACATTGTTTTATGATGATTTAAGTTCATTGTAATGAGAAAGTAAGGTTATTTGTTATATTAAATATTATACGGCTCATTCTGGCATTATACAGCTTACCTAATATAGTTCGCATTGTCAACTGCATAAAAATCCAAAGATAATTTATGTAGATGAAAGCGTGAGCTCTCTAATAACATGAAATTCCTTGTTACATTAGATTAAATCAACATTTTGGAAAAATAAGATTGACTTTCAATCAATGTCAGACTAATAATTTTACGCATTTTGATTCCTACAAGCTATATAATAACAATTTTCTAAATAAAAAGACAACTTAAAATACTGACTATCGAATGTTACCTTTCAAAAACACGTTGGACTTTACCACCATTGCTTGCTTTTTCGATTACCTTTAAAAGGAAATCAGTTATTTTATCCTGCTATATTCTCCCTACTTATTCCATACATATTGAAACATTTAAGCAAACAATTATACTTCTAGACATATTGCATTTCAGATGCAACAAATTTTGAGCAACAAAGAAAAACAACCAGTGGTGCATTTAAATTATATATATGTGTAGAAGAAGTATAAACATTTGAAACGTCGCTTAGACATATTTTTAACGTATTTAGAACGTCTTGAGTCAAACTGGGTTATAAATTCTTATAATAATATTTTTTCTATTCTCAATGATAATATATAATTAAAATATTAGTATTTCATTTAAGCTTAAGCATATTTTTGGTTTGATATGTTTATTCTTGTTTGATTTTATTTGACAAAGTAAAATTTTATTTTGGGTAAATTTTTATTTTCGGCTGTTTATGAAAATTATAAATCGTTTAACAACAATCAAATTAAAAATTACATTTTAAAGATACTTCATGAATTCGTTTACATTATATGAACATTTGTATTAAAATGCATAGTTAATCTTATATCATTTTGTAAATTTATCGAAAAGAAAAACTTTATTAGAAAGAAAAACTTTTCTCAAAATATTTTTGATTAAACCGTTTTTCGTACTAATACCAAAAATATAAAAAAATAAGAACATTAGCGTGACGTACATGTAAAAAGAATCATGTATATTTAAATATGGTGTCATTGTCCTTGTTGTTTCAGGTATTACTAAATTGTCATTTTTGAAGAAATATTCCCTGAAAAAAATATCTAAAAGAGAAATGAGCAAAAGGCATTTGGAAAGAGAAACTCTGCCAGTTCGATCAATGAAATTCTCATTATGGTCAGCGCAATTATCGAAATGTGTTGTAAGAATGAGATGCCATCTATGATCTATTGTTGCTTACATTACAACAGGTAAGCATTTACTTTAGATAATATCACGATTGAGCAATATAACAACCTTCATGTAATTTATCACTGTCATAACAATAAATAAAAATATATAGTGTTTGTGATGTCACAAAGTACTTATTAATCTCAAATGACAGGTACATTTCATTTTGTGAGAATATGTCTTAAGAACATCATCGTGCGTGATCAACATACTGTACTTGATAAATTATAAAATTTATTTGTTCATCGAGAACTAAAGTTTATTAACCAAGCTACCAGATATCAGGATAAAAGGTGGAAACTATATAGTTCCAAAATCAGTTCCTATAACCATTTAAAGGGAAGAAATTGTTAAATTATTTATTTAAGTAATGTAAATTTAAATTTTTTCCTGAATGCATGACTAGATAATAAGATATTTTATGATTAATGTTTAGTTTAATAAGAGTATTTGGTTAAGAAAAATATTAAAAAGCAATAATGCGATAGTTAATTGAAATAATCTGCTTTCATTTTTAATTAATAACTTTATTATTGTGAACATTTCTAAAAAACTTCTCATTTTGTTAGTTAAACTTGAGTTAATGGATTCACAATCGTTCAAATCTTGTATCTTTTATTTGAAGTAATATGTCTCCAAATTGGATAAAACTTTAATTAATAAATGTCAAAATTTCTCGTAGGAGAGTATTTAAGGTTTGATAAATTGTTTTAAAAATACAAATGGAATTTTTTTCTCATTTGTTACTGTGTTTAAGCTGTTTTCCATTTTCATTCTTCATTTATATCTAGCATGCCCTTTTGTAGAGTTTTTAATTCATGAGAAGCATTATAAAACAAGCAAATTCATTCCCATTTTTCATCGTATTTAATTATCATTAAAAGAGCTCTATTTTGAGAAATGTAAATGCTATGAATACTGTAACAAACTTGTATTAAGCAAATTAATTTCTGTCACACACTGGTTTATTAAGATTTATTGACGTATTTGGTTATAATTATTCATTCATTTTAATTATTAAATTTAAAACAGTCTCAATTAAAATAAATGTTATTGATTTTTAACAGCAAATGAAACTAATATTATTAGTATTTTACTATACGAATGTAATAAAATTAAATTATTTTTTTAAATCTTATATATTGAATTCTTATAAATATATGTACAAAATAAGTGCAATTTGGAAAGAATGAGTTATCAAAAATTACTGAGAATGAATGTTGTGTATTTTTAATGATGCTTCATTTAATGTAAGCTCCTTTTCATGTCATATGTAAGTACAATTTAAATATGGTTTATTTAAAATATTCCACCAATAATCTTTTCATCAAGACTGGGTTATGATGATTACATTTTTGGATGGTGACAATTAGCAAAATATTTTCTGAGGTGAGAAATTTGGTAAACGAGTTGGCTAGAAGAGCAGCTGAACGAGAAAAGTCCGTAATATACTAGCAATATTCTGGGGTAAATGAAATCAAGAAGGTGATCTACTAGAAATCTGAAAATAAAAGAAAATAACAGGAATTAATACAAAAGAAATGAAAAAATTGTTGAAAATGTCATTTTCCTTAGACGTATATCAAAGGCATTTAATGTTGTCAATTCAGCAGGTTGTTCAGAAGAATGACGTAGAATGCATAGTAGTATCCATCCTTCACAAATGAGCTAAATATTAATATGAAAATTTAATTGAAAAGGGATTAGTTTAAAATTAAATTGCCATGCATTTTCATTCTTCGTAATTGATCACAATATCGAAAATGTTTTTGTTTCGATGTAGCTTCAAGTATGATTGAATTTATAGTCACTAAGCAGATTGTCCAATTTGTTAAAAATGTCGTTGAAAAATTTTTACAGACTCTTGTTGTTTTGTAAACATCTCTGAGAGTCAATGCCATCTTTTTTTTTATGACTTGTGAGGACCGCTAAGGATACGTGGTTTACATTACTATCTCTTAAGCTGAGCTTTTAAGAGTGAGCTACTGATATTCAACATTGTGATCAATAGTACCATTAAAGATATAACTCATATCTCGATATAAGAAAGTGACAATGCTGCTATCCAAAAAAATTAATATTTGATATAATGCAAAACAGAAATATAAATGATATTGAAAGAGATGCATCACTCAGACCAGAGGGATTCTAGTAAGCTTGTCTCTATATTAAGCGTAACATCACACCTTTCATACAAGCAACAGCGTTCAAATCTGTATGAGAAACATGTGTTACAGTATCTTTACATTAATATGTTGGTGGTATCTCTGCTGCAAGGGATTTTAAATCAATAAATTCAGTGTGTGTTGGCCATCTGCATGTGTGCATATATATACATTATAAATTTATCAGTATGCGCACGCATGTTTGTGCACAGTTATAATTAGAATGTGATGTAATTATCAATAAAGTTTATTTTTGTGTTTAAATTTTTATTCCAACTACTAAATTAAATATTGTTAAAAATATATGTGAAGACAATAATCCATTTATGATTTTAAAATTTTGTTTTAAAGAGTTATAGAATGGCAATTATACTAATTTTGTTTCTACATTTGGATTTAAGACAGAAAATAATGTTTTTCCAAAAATTTACCTTATCTAATTTGTCAACAAGAAGGATACTTTAAAAGCCTTTTAAAATGTTTAGTTACTAATGCATAAAAATATTATCCTTCCAATTAAAGCAAAACTTATTTGAAAAATTACATCTCATACAAGTAACCATACATCTTTAAAAACATAGTTTGTAATGAATTTAATAATATTTATTTTGATTTTGGAAATCAAAAGTAATTTTAAAATTAATCGAAGTTGTATCATCTGAGTTTGTATAAAAGAGAAGATTTTATAGCATATACTGTAATCAAATGAATTTAAACTTTTATTAATAATTTTTATTTTTATTTAGATACATTTTAGATGTTTCCATTTTAAGGCATTTTTTCCTTTCAATAAAATGTAAAGTCAATTTTAAAATAATATTCAAACATAAAGTTATATGATAATATAATTCCTGATTTATTTCAATATATATTTACAGTTAAATTTTTTTTCCAAGTAACATGTACAAAATAATTTTTAGTAAAAGAAGTGTTATATTACAAAATTTATACAGAATTATAAAAAATAACAACATAGAAAACCGCTATGTTTTATTAATTAAATCACACACAAAATTACAATTATTTGTTCTTGAATTTATTTCAAAAAACAATAAAAAAACCTCATTTAATTCATAGTATTTAAGCTATTCAAAGTATTTTTTGTATATTTAAATACATTGTTATTTTTCCATATTTTTAAGCATTAATGTTGTAAGAAATGCATAGAAATATTTTTAAAAATGAGTATTAACTTAAAATAAGATTACGTAAATTAATTGTAAATTATGAGTGAAAATGAATACGAACTAAGCAAAGGGAAAAACAATAAGTTGCATAGGAACAACACTAAGATTAATTTTATGAAACAATCGCTACAAAATGAAATAAAATATTCATACAAGTGGAAATTGCTAAGAATAATTTATTTTTGTTACTTAAATAATATCACAAACCTAATAGTATTTAATTTTGAAAGGCACGCTTTTTAAGAATTAAATTCACCAAAAATACAAAAATTATATCCTTCATTGATAAAATATTCCTTTGTGTAATAGAAATGAATAATAGCTTAAATGTGGAATTCATCTATAAATTTGAAAATTTTTAAATTCAAAATTCTTTTCAATATAAGCGTTTATAAAATAAATTGAGTTTGTCAAATTTTGAGAGAATAGTTACATGTACATACTCAAATAGGCATTTTGCGTTAATTGTTCTCTTATTATAAAAATTTAACTGCTGTTGTCTGAAATTACAGTTTTCAAAATTCTGATTTTGAAAACCATCATCGGTAGCTTTATTTCAGGAGGAATAATCATTCAAAGTAGGAATTAATGAATTTTACATCAAATTTGTGTTTTATTTATTCGATTACTAATTAACTGAGTAATTTATTTATTGCTTTAATATGTGTTTTTTTTAATTTTTATGTATTTAGTTGTTTTTATGTATTTAGTTGTTTTATGTATTTATTGTATTATTTTTATGTATTTAATTGTTTTATGTATTTAGTTGTTTTAATTTTTATATATTTTTATGTATGTAGTATATGATTATATCAGTCATATCTAGATGCGTTGAGATCTCAAAACAGTGACGTTTTTCAATAATAAGTTTGTGAATTTAAATTGTTGTTAAATATAATTGTTAGAGATAAAAACAAATTATAAGAGTTAATAAAGAAATTACCATTTGCCTAAAATTTGATTTTACTGTTTTAACATCCTGGTTTTATTTATTTGAATGATTGAATAAGCTAATAATAATATTCTTAAAAAGTGTCATGATTGAAATTTTAAGCGTTTATTAAAACAAATGTATGTATATCAACTTATATCTAAAGATTTTGTGAAATCAAATATACATATATATTCATAGATAAAAGTTTGTTTAAAGATTAATTTTTAAGTTCCTCACCTTGAAAAGTACTCTTTTGAAAAAATTTAAACCTATTTGAAATATTAAAATAATGAATGAAATTAAAAAAAACTTTCATTATTTTTAAATCATTATATCAATTAAAAATTTAGATAAACTTTGTTATTTATAAAATGACCTAGTAATAAAGATTATTATCAGCTTATTAATTTTCCATGTATTTTCCAAGTATTTCTTAAGAATAAATTTAACTTAACAAAAACACTTAATATATTAAAACTTTTAATAAATTATTTTTTAATATCAGAAAGTAATGTGTGTACAATATTTCACTGTTTCTTACAAATAAATCCACAATAACACAAAATTTCAGAAAATAAATTTAAAAAATTAGAAAAAAACTAAATATTAGATACAGAAAAAAATATTTTATATATAAGAAATAATTTTTTGTTTTCATAAAGATTCTTGAAAGTTTTCTTTACCTAATATTTAAATTTTTAAAGTAGTTTTTTCATCAGTGTTTATCAAAGTAGAAATTTCAATTTCTTGTTTTTAGGCATACCATTGGAAAAAAAACATTCTATAAACATTTACATCAGGTCAGGAAAAGAAAAAATAGAAAGATGGAAAAATTGATGAGATCTACTTTCTCCTGAATTTTCTTAAGTCTATGTAAATATTTTGTTTTTCAAAGAAATTCTTAAATTTTTCTAACTTTTGGCTAAAGCTAACTTTTTTGTATGTAGTACAAAGAATATTTTCGAATAATGTAATTTTTCCAAGGTAGCCAACATATTCTTATTATTCATTTTATGGAAATTAATAATAAATTTTGCATCATATAATAAAAATAATAATAAATATATTTATGAAATCATATTTCTAGCAAATATCAAATGTAAATACATATTAGTAAAAAATATTTATTGAAATTGGAAAATAAATCAATAGCTTACATTGAATCTTTAAATTAAGTACACATTTATTTATAAAGCTGTAAAACAAAATATTAAATCCTCATAAAATCATGCAGTTCTAACAAACAATATATTTCTGAAATAACTTTAAATTCAGAAAACAAACTATGGCTTAAAATATCAGAAATATAATTTTTAATTAAATTCATTCTCTTAAATAAAATTTATAAATTGTGAAAATTTTGATAATTTGCATTGATGCAATATTATTAATTTCCATTCTGTGTCAAAATAATGAATTTCAACTATTCTTTAATTTTATTTTGCATACATTATAAAGTTTATTAATGTTATCATTGACTGATTTGTAAAACAGTTATTTATATATATTGAATGAGTTATAATTTAAGTTCAAACATTTAACAACTTAAGTTATTTTTCATACCTTATTACAATGGTAAATTTTTAATAGCAATATTATCAATACATTAAGAATTAGAATTATTTAAACTTATCTCTGTAATTCTCCATTTATACAGCGCAAGCATATTTGTCTGGGAAACTCATCTGCTATGTATTACTAATGATTTACAACATCATCTCCGCAAAAGTAACATGTAAATTCCACATGGTATGCAAGTTTCTTTCAATATTGTGGTGCATATTTTTGCTAATGGTGGGGATCTGGGTGACTGGACCCGTCATCCACAATTAGATGGGAAACTGCTGCTCATTTTATACCTGATGGCACTTGTAAACCAAGTCACCGAGTTACGAGTAGCATTGCCAACGTCACACTACCACAAAAATATTTATAAAGTGGGCCACATCCATCCATCATCTTAGATGAAGTAAGAACAAAGGTACACAAATAGAGAGAAAGAGAAAGAGAGAGAAAGGAAAAGTCCATACCCAAACCGGGATTAGAACTCATGACCAACAGATCAGGAGTCAATTGTGCTAAACAATTCAACCATTGACCGACTTTTTGTGTCTGTTAATGGTATAATAATAAAATTTGATTTTAAGTCTTAGTATTTCTGTTAAAATTTAAAACTTCTTTAATTTTACTTATACTCAAGGCCATAAAATGTTTTGTCCTAAAAGCCATTGTTTAAATGATTCATTTATAATTAATTTAAATTATAATACCAAAGCAGTGATATTAAAATACTGCTGTGTAAGACTTTAATAAAACCTGTTGTTTTATATCTATTTGACTCCTAACTAGACTATGAATATAACATGAAGAAGGATTAATAACTACGGAATGAAACAGTTTGAGAAGATTTTTGAAGCAATAAGGAAGAAATGTTTCCCGAGAGCAAAATATATTTCTGAACTCCCGCTATGGTGAAAGTAAGTAAAGGATCCTAATTTAGATAACTGGGACATACAGATGTGAAAATTCGAAGAAAAAAGGGAATTTTCAAAAGCTGAAGGAGAGATAAGAGAAGCAAGTTACGGTTGAAATGATTAGGTAATGCAAAAAATGGTTAAAATGGTTGCCAACAGACAGAAAACATGGCTTCAGTTAGGTTGAGATAGTTGAAATTCACAAAGACAACCTTAGCTGTTTCTGTCAACTATCTCAACCTAACCACCAATAATATTTATGAAGAAGAAACATTTTACTGAGCTGAGCGAATAGCAAATGATTGAGTTTTCTTGGTCATAGAAAATTCAAGAGATTGCAAGTATCATAAAATAATGTAAATAATATCGTAAAAAAATATATATAAAATAATTACCGTGAATGTAATCAATAAAAATTAAATGTATAAATCTCATTAAATAAAATGTGGTATTTTCTGATTAGAGAATTCATAACTTGTTACGTAAAATAACTTCTTCAATTTAATTGAAAATCGATATTGTCTTGAACGAAAAAAGAATATAAGCATTCGTATATTTTCTTTTTCTTTTCATATTGTAGATCCTTTTTATGATTTTTTATAATGAAAAGTATAAATGTTTTTTTAATCAATGTAGCGGGTAAGAAAAATCAATGTTTTTAAGTGATTTTAGATATCCAAATAAGTACGTTTTTAAGAGCTGTTAACTGAAGAAATTTAATATTCATTGATATATTAAAAATGAATGAATATTTTTAATGATTCAGTATTCATATTTTAACATTGGATATAGAATCTCAATTATAAACAAATTGTAAACTTCCTTATTTATATATTTTCTAGTCATTAAATCAGATTATTTTTTTCTATGTATCTTTAAGGTTTTTTTTTTATTATTTTTATAAAAATCTGTATCTATGTATTAATCAGATAATAAAAAATCACAAAAATTAATCAATGCCCAGAATAAATGAATCGCTTAGAATATACATTAATGATCATTAAGTTCTAATGACAATGCTTACCGTTACAATCCTTGTAGAATCACATTAAGAAAATTAGTTTTTGCCATAAATAATGAATGTTTCGCTGTCTACTGATGAAAAACTTTTTTCTAGGAAAATAATTATAATTAAGAAGCAAAAACCCATTTCGAATATAAAATATTTTATGTGATGTAGTTAAAATACTTCAAGCAAATTTTTTGTTATAAACAAAATTGAAGACATAAGCATTGAAAGGCTTATTTAACGTAAATAAATATTTCATTCAAAATTCTAGAAACATTTTAAACCTATACTGAGATATAATATTTATTATGTCTAGACCTTAAAATTAATATTACGTTTGGTTTAAATTTAATTATAACAATCATTTACAAATTATCATTTTCTTATTTCTTAGGATATCAAATATCATAATTTTTAAAAATTAACTGTTTGCTAAAAAATATTGTGTCAAGCAATCTCCACTGTAATTTGTAATTAACTAAATACTTAAATCCTTTTATCATTTCATCGTATTCTTCCATGCAAACTAGTTTCAAAAAGTGTAATATTCCTCATTATAAATTATTAAATATTTGTTGATACATTGTTAAAATAATTACTGTTGCAGATTTTATACTCAAGATTAAACCAATGTAGCACCATGTATATAAAATTCATTAACCTCCACACGTAAAATGGGATATTTTATGTAACTTATAAAGTTATATATTATAATTGGAAGAATTATTCATACATTTTAAAATTAATTATCTAAAAAAATAATAAAAAGTCTGTAATTTATACTCATTTCAATTCTTAAAGTTGCCTTAATGAAGAAGTTTAATTAATTTACCTTAAAACAGTTTTAAACTGTATATAAGAATGGTAATAGTTTTTAAATGAAATAAATTATTATTTTAATTTTAAACAATATCTTTAAAAACTATAACAGTAAAAATATAAAACGCTCTACTTAATAAAGATAAATATAATTGACATCAACTACTTATCAGTTTCATTAAATGTTAATTAAAATAGTTCTCCCAATTTTTTTATTCGATTAATGCATTTTTTAAATCTGTGTTTTAAAACATTTTCAATTGTGTGTTAGTTTTCAAAATATTAATTATTCATAGAGTTTAGAAATATAAGGAATGAAGCATAAACAAGAAGGATAAAGTTCTACATTTATTGAATTATTTATCAAACACAGAATTCAGTTAATTAAAAAGTTTTTTTAATAAATTATAATGCAAAGAGAAAGAAATTTATCATTTTCTAGAGATTACTAAAAAATTTCAAAATGACGGTTGGATGATTATTTGAAATAAAGGAGGGTTTAATGAAAGGAAGGTTTAAGGACACGCTATAATGATTTCTGAAATAAAGGAAGGAATAGTGTGAGGATCAGATCATTAAAATTCTACAATTCTAGTATCACTTTTATAAAATTGGCATATTCTACAATTTTATTTTTCATAGTGCCTTTTATATAATAAAATAAATGTACATCTTTCTTCCAGATTATTTTTTTAATTCTTATATCACACTTTTACTTATTAACTTGGTTATAGTTAAAATGAAAATTTTCTATGATTAAAAATAAATGTTTGCACTATTTCATTATCTTAAAATTAGTACTGAAAAGACATTAAATAATTTAGAGTTGTGGAAATTACCATATTCTTATAAATGGCTAGTAAAAATTTTTCACTGTATGGTTTTGCAAAAATCAAATAAATTTTGATAAATAACCCAAGTTTAATAATGAATTTCAAAATTGTATTCTAGCATTTCACTTTTTATAATTTTTTAAATTTAATAAAATATCATAATTGATGACTTATATATGATAAAATATATAAAATGTTATATAGAAAAACATGGAGCTCAAAATAATTTAAACTTTTACCATATTCCTCTGTTTTGCTTTTATATTATTTTAGACATTTAAAATAAATGTGAAACAAAATAAATAAAACAAAAACTATTCTTTATAATTTTTTTCATTTCAATATTTTTATTTGCTATTATACTAATCATTTCAATTTATGCATTCCAAAAATCTTTACACTTAATTAAAAGGACAATATCAAAAATCCGTTTTTTAATGATAAAGAAAATCAATTGTCTGATTTTTTGTAATATGAGTAATTTACAATCTGTAATAATTTCTATAAAAGTATGCAATAATATAATGAACATGAGAATTTTTTTAACAAAAGGATTTGTAAAATGTACCTGTGAAAATGAAAATATTCCCTCCTCTCATTTAAAAAATTTATTCATTGCAAAAGATTTTAACGGATTTCTAAGATATTTACCTCTGTAAACGCACTTAAGCTCTTTTTAAACTGATAATCATTAAAGTATAAGTGTAAGAATATAAATGTAATGTGTAAAATATAAATGCAGCTAAATGTATAATTTTTCTTTTTATTTATAAAAACAAGTTATTAGCAAGTATCTTAAAATTCCTTGTTTAATTTATATTAAGGTAAATTTAGTGAAAATACTTTTTCAGATGTATTAATTTTTCAGGTGTATTGCAAAATGCTTCATCAATAACGTTTATAGTCTACACGTAGTTAATGATTTTAGATTATACTTTATTAATATTATTATACTTAACTTAAGTATCTCAATTGTCTATATTTACTAATATCATTTATAAGATACTATTTAAGAATTTTTAAGGTCATTATATGTTAGGTTGATTTTCTTAAGTTTAAAGATGGTAGTACAAATTGCCTCGGTAAACTGACAGAGCTTAAAAATGAATTTTCAATTTGCTTAATAATTGCGTGTTTTTCAGTTAGTTTTTCAATAGTTTTTAAAATATATACAAAATAGTTTTTTTTCTTTTTTTAATATAAAAATTTGAGATATACTTTTTGTGTAGTAATTTTTTTTCCATACTACATTTTCGTAAATTTTATATAGTAATAAAAGTTTAAAACGTTAAATTACAACAGCAATAATTTTTATGAAAATGTAGCTAGATATTTCAGTATTTAAATACATTTTCTGAAATAATTATTACTTTTCATCGTCAGATTTAAATCTATTAAGCTTTTCTTAAATCATATATTAAAAGTGAATTACGAATTATTATTTTTAATAAGTTAAAGTTTGATCATTGATATCAATTAGCTATATTTTAAAAATAAGTCAAATTAATAATATTTTAATACTTATTTTTGGTTTTGAATGAGAAAAATAGTTTTTTTTTTCTTTTTTTAATATAAAAATTTGAGAAATACTTTTGAGTGTGTATTAATGTTTACTTTCATACTGCATTTTCGTAAATTTATTTTTATTACTGGAAAATAAATTAACTGATATTAGTAAAACCAAAATATTCTTAATTGGCAAATATAAGGTCACTTTTCTATAACGCACATATTCACAAATCAAGAAAAAAATTAATAATATATAATACATATGCAAATAATAATGTTTCATAACTGCATAAACTTCTGACAAAAGTTTTTAAATAAGCAATTTTAAAAACTATGCTGAATAAACAGAATGCAAATTTTAAGAGCCATTTTATATTGAATTTTAATATTAAATAAGTATTGAATTTTTATATATTTTATATAAATTTCAAACTATTTCTATTGATAAAATTATATTTTATCAGTAGAAACCGTTTGGAAAATTATTTTTGTTCCTTTGATAAATTTTAAAAATTAGAAAATCAAAAACAAAAGTACCCTTTGTAAATGTTTACTTTTAAGTGTCATTTGACAGAATGTTTACAGTTAAAAATCAAATAGAAATACTTATTTTTATTTATTTTTTAGATAAATATTTTAAAGATCATATTCTGCATTTAAAATATTAAAATATCTTCGAATTTTAACTCATATCATTATTTTTCAAATACATTTACTAATTTGTTCTTTAATGATACAACTTTTATTTTACTATATTAAAATAGTGAAGTAATAGTTTATTTTTATTAAAGTGAAAAATTATGTTGTGAAATTAGCCTTTGTAAATTTATAACATCTTCAAGTATCAGACATTAGGAAATTTGGTATATATTCTTTTAATCTAAATAATTTTAATTAACAATATTATTTTGCAGATAAGAAGGATCAGATTTAAAATAATTCTAGGGATTATGATTTGATAAATGTTAATGTGATAAGATGATAAACATGATATTATAAATGATTCCGTATGAAACATTAAGTAAAATAATCACAATACACTTTTTTGCAAGTTAATTTTAAAAATTATGTCAATATTTTTAAAAATTTCTCTTTTTTAAAATTCACAATTGTAAATTGTGATATCTTCATGGATTAAAAATTGTTTATATAATTAATTATGTAAATCACGTTTCTTTTTAATTTAAAATATTTTTTAAATAAAAATATGAAATGAATTATAATTCTCCTAAAATATATTTATAATTTGATAAGTTAAATTAACAAACATCGTAATGTTGTATACAAAAAATATTATTTCTGGAAAAAACCTGAGCATTGTATAAATGAAAATTATTCAAAAGCATCATATTTTTCCTTTATACTTTTAATTTAAGAAGTTTTACAAATAAAACCAATATTAATTTATTAATAGATGAAAAGATAAAACGAGAAATAAAGCATAAATAATAGTTCATAGCAGTTATTATAAAGTTTGAATTTTTAAGATGCTATAGTCTTTAGATAATAAGATAATTCACCTTTCTCTATCAAATAATGAAGCATAAGTTAGAGGGGAATAAACTTAGAGGTCAGTTTTTTTGTGCTAAATTCATTACTAGCATTAATGTCAATGAATTTTGAATCGAATATTAATATCCTTTCGTTAATTATATTATGGATCATATTTTCTTAAGCAGAGATATGTTAACATTTTCTCATACTTTAATCTTATCTCAAATTTGTGCATCTAAAAGATTGCCGGAAGAGCCAGAACTTCAAATAAAAAGTTATTGTAAAGAAAATGGGAGATGAGAAAATTCATCTGTTACTTGAAATTATTTTTAAATATTACGAAACCATGAAGTGAACAAAAATTATTTCAAGTGTTGATTTTTTTAGACAGATTAAAGAAATAAATATCATGAAATTACATGAAAAATATCTTTTCATATATTATAAGCAGAATTGAATGAATAGAAATTTATTTTCTATTACGGAAACTTATTTATGTATGTATGTAACTATTTATGTATGTTTATATGTCATTACATTTAATATTTAAAAAGTATTCATGTTTATTTTTATCAAATGTAAATTACCATGAAAACGAAGGTTTTATCATTTGTTTTCGAAGATCATTCACCTAGAATTTTGAATCTAGATGAATAATCTTTGAGGATAAATGTTTCAAATTTCAACCACTCATACATACGCAAACTTAACCAGGTTCGTAAAAAAGCGTTATAGAAACTTATGTATTCATTTGGAGTAGATAATATATGTGTTCGTAAAAATATCTTATATATACCATCAACATGATCTTTATCATTAAAATATAAGTTTTATCCAAAAATAGCAATATTCATATTTAATCAAACTAAGGCATTTAAATACAATAATTCATGTTAAAATGTTTATAAAATTCTGGAATATATTCTGTCACTCTTAGAAATATTATAGCAATTTAAGTAATGTTGATATATAAACAATTTTATTATTTTTAACCAAATTTTTAGTTGATTTACATCTTACCCTATTCTTTCATCTCAAATTATATTTTAGAATTCCATATTGATATCTCGTTTCCATTATACTTATATTTAACTTGCAAAATTTTATAATAAGACCAATATTTTAGAATATACGAAAATTTTTGTATTACTGTTTAATTAAATCTACTTTTCAATATTTAATAATCTTTCATGTGAAATTTAAAAGGAGTTAGTAAAATATATTATATTTCAATCAAGATTAAATAATTTTATAAAAGGTTTATTATAAATTGATTGTGTAATGTTATTGTAACTTTATTCAATTCTATATAAATGTCATTTATAAAAAAAACAGTCAATAACAAAAAATATTTTCCTTTTAAATTCAAAACTTTGATTAAATTGCTATAGTGATTGAGAATTAAAAGATTCTCAAAAAAAATTTGGGCTTAATAACATTTTAAATGAATACAAAAATTTAGAATTTAGAGATAATTGTAATTGGCAATTTATTTAAAATTAAACAATGAGACACATTCAGTTTTATTAAAATAATCAAGAAAAGCAGTGAAAGTCAAACATGCGAAACTCATTTTTAAAGAAATGATAGCAATTTCCTTTTTATAAAATCATTTGCATATAATTAATTCATGATTTTTCTATACAGTTAATTAATATTAACTTAAGCACAAGAAATTCATTGTTTCTTGAACTTCTCGCTCCATTTCGAGAACAATTAATTAGATACACTTAATTAGTTACATAAGCGCTTAGTTTTAATTAGATATTTTTAAAAATACTGATGTGTAATAAGTATAAGAATATTTTAAAAAGTGAAATGCTTTGATTGGAGTTTCTATGTAATTTTCACTCATTCTATATGCAAAATTTATTTAATACAATTAGTGAAAAAACAATATCCATTGAAATTTACAACTAAAACTAATTATAAAATAAATTTCACAAATAAATATTTTTTAACGATTGCTGTTACTCAATTATTTTCTATATATTAAATTTTCATTAAAACAAAACATTTATATTAAAAATCAAACAAAACGTTTTCAGAATTTTATAAATTTATATCATTACCCTCAATAAATTGACTTGTCTTGTAGGCTTATACATCTCATTAACATTAGCAACGTCGATAAACTTGCTTCCTACACACAGAGCCTGCAAATATTTGGGGTTAAAGTTTGATGCAAGATATCCTTTAGAGATTCTAATATGCTAAGTATATTTATAAAACGTTTACCAAAACATGTAAACAAATGTTATAAACTATTCCTATATCAATGCATTTAAAAACACATAATTATTTTCATCATAACTTTTATAAAGTTGTACATAATTGTTTATCATTTTTCATTAATTATTTTAATTTTGTTTATAAACAATTATTTTTAATCAATATAATTTCTATGTTTTTATATATATTTCTCATGTTAATAATAAATAAATTCATCTATATATTTATCATTAAATATAGGAATCGTAGGCAGCATGCTCACAATATTTAATAAATTGAGAATATTTAACATTATATACATTCCTGAATTGGAAAAATAAACAAAAGATTTTAATAACTATGTTGTAAATTGCTAAGCTAATTTCAATATTTTAAAAAATTATAAAATTAAATTTTAATTTTTTTAAGTTAACCAGTATGATCTTATCTGCATGATAACTGTCAGTATATTATAAGTTTTTGTTCTAGTTCTGTCACAAGAGATTTTATAATCATTACAAAATGTGATTGTATAATAATCCAATTTATAATTTTGAAATGCATGAAATATTTATCACTCAAATATTATTAATTTAAGAGATTTATAACTACAACATCACAAACATTTTAATATAAATTAATTAGAGCACTCAATAAATTGGAAATACTTCATACATTATTCCTTCCCCAAAATCCTTTGAACTGACTAATGAATACTGAGATTTGTTAAACTAAATATGAAGTTTAGATTGACTTTCTAAGTTTAATTTATACAACTTTTCCCCTAGAATCTTCCTATAGCCTTTTCTCCCTGGGAATCAAACTAATTTTTTTGTGTACATATGAAAATGCTTATAGCTTCGATACAAATATGGGCATATCATTTTTTTTATAAAGAAGTTCAGATAACTCTTATTTCCTTTGTTGTTACATAACATGTGATATGTATAACCTAATCAAAACATAATATATTTAAAAAATTCTATAATTAATCTTAAATAAATCCATTTAAAGACAGTAGTAAAAGTTAAATTTTGAATGCAAATGCAACTTCGTTAAAATAAATTTTTTTAAGCTACTTTAAAGGGTTTTTTTTTTTTTTTTTAATTTACTTTAAATTTTTTCTGCTTATAAAGAAAATTACTTATTACTAATCCAAAAACCTCTTTAATTTTGATTTTTAAAATAACATATTTAAATATATTGTATAATTAATGTTCTCATTTGATAGCACTTCAATTTAACAAAAAATAATTTCATAAAAAGTATATTTGTATCTTGAAGAGTAACACATAATATAACCAAATTATGAGGCACAATTAGAATAATATAAATTAATCGCACATACATACACAAATTCATTTTTTAAGAATTTAAAACTTACACTATTTTTTTAAATAATTATAATATTAAAATATTTTATCCTAGGCTTTTAGATTCTAGAAGATAAATTTCAGAAGTGTTCTTTTCAAAATTTGTCTTATAATACTATTAAAAACCAATATATTTAAATTAATTTTAAGATTATCATGAAAACGATGCATATTTTACCAAGATAGAAACTGGCATCAAAAGAATTTCAACAATTTTCCTCTTTATTTTGTGGACTATGTTACTTGATATATTGAAGCTTCTTTTGCCATGAATATCTTTCAGTGAAAGAAAAAAATTACTTTTCATTCTAAAGAATGGTTTTGAAATCTCAGTATTTCATGTCAAAGAAGAGCTATTGAGCAGTTAATAAAAGAGAATTTGCCACCTTATTTTCTAGAGAAAATCCCTATTCTAGTGTTAAAATTTATTTATTTAATCTCATTTTAAAACACTTTAAAACATTTTATTTACAGTTCATTTTAAAACATTTTTTAACTTGTAAAGAAAATTAATTCGATATAAATTAATTTTCTCGCACTTCATAATTTCTATTTTTAAAACAGTGAAAACTTGATTACATTTTTTTGTTTAATAAGATATATTGTGATATTCTTTTTCAATGACACTTACCACTTGGCTGAAGCATTCAAATATATTAAAGACATTTTCAAACAGTTTTGCCAGTCTAAAACAATAATTTTATATAAATTATATAACTTTATTACTTTTTGTAGATAGAAACTAAATTTCAAATGCATTGTATTCTATTTATTCATGTTAACTCAAAATTAACTTTGCCATTGCATGCAAAGTTTTTAATTAGGTTTTTCAAGATGGCTTATAAAATTCCTGTAACATTAAAGTGTCTAAAAATTGGAAACATAAGTGTTTTTGGAAAACATGCTTTAATTCTATAAATTATTGGTAATAACACATAAATAAATAAACGGATCTAAATTTTAAAAATCTAAATTTTAAACTTTACAGTTCTATTTTTAATTTTTCTTATTTTATCATTAATTCAATTTTTTATAATTTTTCGCATTTTTAATCTTTCATGTTCCCAATTTTTCAAGAACACATAATTTTTTTTCTAAAATTTGAATTTTTTAATAGCAGAATTTTATTTGACTTAAATTATTCTTATTCTAAAAAAACTATTTATTTAAAATATTTATATTCCTTTAGAATATCTTGTTTAGAAGTATGTTACTTGGTGTATCAGTCCCAATTTCAATTTGTATTTCGCTTTAATTATTACAAAATCAATTTTATTGATGTTTGCTTCTCAGGTAAACTACATATCTAACAATATCTTCGTCATTTTTCATTATATTCCTCGTAGTGTTCAATACATTTAAAATGTTATCATTCATTATTAATATGATAATGTATGTTTTATAATGTATTCATATTTTGATAATCTGTATGTATTTCTGATAATCCATATTTATGTATTCCTACAATTTTTTAATGTTCTTTTGAAATTTTTAATTTAGCATTTCTTTGAACTAATTTAATTTGAATCAGTTGGTAGATTTTAAAAGTTTTCACGAGAAAATAATCAAATGTAAAGGAATGTTTTGTTGGAAAATACAATAATAATTATTACAGTAAATCCATTTAAATATATATTTCTATCGTTTTGAATGATTTTCGCAAAGGAAAAAGACTTGAATAAATAAGTAACGAATTATCTTATTTTTAGCTATAGAGAAGCCTTTTGAAAAAGAGAATGATGACACATTGAACAACATTTTGCCACGTTGCTAATTAAATGATCTTTTCACAAAGTAGTTAAAAAAAACTATTTGATTTCATTAAAAATATTTATAATTCCTTAGTTTTTAAATCTTTTACCTCCTAAAATGATCTTTTGCTACTCGTGCCTGCTGTCAGATCAATAAATTTATTTTTTATCATTATTTATAACAAGTCCACATTATCAACATATAATGTTTTTATTAGCTCGATCAGCACATATTTTTTGATTAGCACAATTCTTATTGTAGGAACCAGAATATACTAACCATTTAAATTTCGGTCTACTAGCATTTTACATTAATTATATTGGATGTGCCTCAAATTTGATAACCCATAAATTTTGCACTATATTTTTCTCTTTAAAATATAATTATTATTTTTTTATTATTTTTATAATTATTATTTTTTTATTTGTTTACCTTATGATATTATATTTGTTGTTGTATTATAAAAAAACATTTCATTTTTATAAACATTGAAAGAATTTATTTTTAAAATTCTTATGTTAAATATTTTAAAATGAATTAATATTAATGTTCACTAAATTCTAAAACAAGAAATAAATATTTAGGAAATTGATAAAAAAATTATTTTTTAATAAAAACTAGTTCATGTTTGTATCATTAATTACAAAAGAGTCATTCTTTGCAACAATAAATAATAAAAATTTTCATCTATATGAAGAATACCTTGACTATTGAATGCTGTTCCTATCACATAAATCTATGAAGTGATACCTTAGCTGAGTCAAGAATAAATCATTCTAATCATCGTTTTTACAAAGATAAATTGTCTTATATTGAAATTTCCATTTCAATTTATCTCAATCATATAACCAAATATCTAAAGGAAAATTTTCTGATTAATTGCTTTTCTTGAAAATTTGTGAACGTATCAAATTTGATAAGTATTTCAGCTAATAATTTTGCATTCATTTAAATTAAGCAATCTAGGTTGATAATTTCAATTACACAGAGAAAAATTTAAAAGAGAAATATTTAGTTAAAAATGTCACAAGAAGAAAATCATAAACTTGATCTGATACCTGTTAAACTACAAGAACTCTTGCTTTTTGCATAAATATATGCTAAAGATAAGCTGTAGAAACGTTCACTTCCATTCTTATGTGACCCATAAATAAATTTCATTATCAATAAAAAATCCTAAGAATTCAATAAGCAAAGAGTGTAATAAAAATACATACAAGATCCTTAATCCAGTTATCTGTCTTTTACATGAGCTAAAAGTAATGATTTTTCTTAATATCGTTCAGTCTCGATCCAAAATATTTTTTTACTACTTCGCATCTCTTATTTATAACTTTATTGAATTTCTGCCTTATAATATTTAAATACCATGTATTTTTCTTTTTTACTTAAGCAGTTAAAAAGTCATAAACTTTTTTCAGAATTTGATAAAACAAAACATTTGATAAAACATACATAACGATTTATGAGCCCTCATACACTATTAATAACGCCAAAACTTTTTCATCAGAGATATAAATCCAGTTGATTTTATGCAATTAAATATGTTATAGAATTAGGACTAATAAGGAATATTTCTCAATGATTAAAAAATAATGTTATGAGTATGCAATAGGAATTCATGGGCAGCAAATTTTTAATTCATGCTTTGTAAATTCTAGTATATTGTTAAATTTGAAAAAAAAATATTTCATACGTCTAATCAACAATTATATTTTAAAAGGATTTTAAAATTCAATTCTATCAATGTTTGTTGAATTCTTGAAATTTTTATCAATTGAAAATAGAGATGAAACGTCAATAAGGTTTATTTACTTCAATAACATGAAATAAGTACTTTATAGATTATCAATTTATACCACTTTAATTACAGTTTGGTAGTAAAATTATTTTCTTGATTTGAAAAGTAACTTTTGATATGTACTTTATAAAGTGACTGATATCTACTTATTTGATACTTCACGAGGGTCAATCAATCCATCATTAGAGTTTATTGCACATCAATAGTCAAAGCATTCGAGTAAAGTCCTTCTTTCTTCTTTACTCCAAAAGTAAAGTATTTACAGATTGAAATATGTCGAATTATTTTAATATTATAATCTTCAAAGCATTTTTATTATTTCAACGAATATAAATTACAAAAAGTTTTATCCTTCCATATTGTAAATAGTAACTTATAAAAAGTCTGCGAACAGGGGCATTTCGTTCTTGTGATCAAGAGGATTGATTAGTTTATACACAGATATGGATATCTCTATATATTTTAAATTTTAAATTATAATCATGAAAATGTTGAAATACTACACATATCATGATATTTGCAAGCAAAGATAAATATTAAACAATAATGGCTAAGATAAGTTTTTACTGGACATTTTTCTGTACAAGTTAAAGAAATGATTAAGATTTGCCGACGATTTTTCTGATAATGATTTTGGAAAATGAAATATATACTTTGTAAGAGCACAATCCTAAGAAAATTTCAGTAATATTCCAAAAATGAAATTAAATTATTTTCTTAAAAGAGAGCAATAATCATTTAAAAGTTAAAATAGTTTCATTAATAGTATATTTTATATCCTTGAATATTGAATAAAGCAAGAAATATTAAAGTTTAAAGGATTTATCAACAAAGTTATTCAATAAATAAAACTAATTGGATAAAAGTAACTTAAAGTGAATTAAGAACAACAGAAAAAAAATTCTATTTTTAAATATTTTTTACAAATTTTGTATAACACTTTTATTATTAATTGAAATGTAAATGAATTATTATTTATAAGAATAATGCATTTGGGCATTTTTAAATATAGTTTATCAAAAACTTTAAATTATATCAAAATACACTTTTTTTAAAAAAATGCATTTGGTTTACATAAATTGCGAGTAAAACTAGTATAGTGTATAAAAGTATAAGGAGAAATAACAGTATAGAAATATATGAGTGATATAGCCTAATTATATATAAAATATCACCAAGGACATTCATTAGATATGTTTCGGAGCATAATGAGTCAATTAATTAGAACAAAATAATTTGACAAAGTTTATTTTCATAATTTTAAGATTAAAAATTTATAAAAGCTTAAAAAGACATAATTAGTTTCTTTATAGCAACCTCTTACGTGATAAAATGTAACAAAGATAGACAAATAATGTATGTGATAAAAATATATGAAAATGATAAACAAGCAACCATCTTTTCAAACATTTCATTCATATTAATGCATAGGATATCCATAAATATGAATGAAATACCGTTATATTATCACGATAAGCTTTGGAAATATTAAGATCTTTTCTATAATTTTTCAGAGATATGATCAATGTCTTCTAATACATACATTTGTTAGAGAATATTTCTAACTGATAATATATTTCAGCTTGCTTTATATTTATCTATTGCTACGTCTCCTATTTTTAATCAATATGAATTTAATTATCGCATATAATTCTATAAAGATTTCTTTTATCTATAATTAAATGAATACCAAAAATTACTTGTTTTGATCTCATTCATATATTACTTCTACTAAATACTTTTATGTAATTAAAATAAAATTCCAATAATTAACTATTAAATTCATATTTAATATTAAAATTATCTCACTGATTTGATCTTTAATAAGTATTTTACTAGCACTAGTTTCAACAACATATTTGTCTCTTTTTTTGTCGCTGTATCACACTGCTCAGGCTGAAAAAAATTAGACTGAAATCAACAGCTATGATTTCTATATCTTAATATTATTTACTTTTTAACCAAGAAGTTATTTCTAATCAATTTTCCTAATTTTGTGAATTTTGTGATAAACATTTAAATTTCTGTTTTCTTAAAATAAAATCTGAACATATTTGTTGTAATTTTATTTTAATCTTTCATTTGTTTATCTGTTTGGTTTTTAATATTTGTAAGTATTCAAAATTTGTTTGAGAAATTCCTAAATTTCTTATTGGTCAATCTAGTAAAGTATTAAAGATATTCATTACATATATATTGAAAATCTGTTTCAATAAGTCCCATAACAATAAACATAATTTTTAAGTTTTTTTCGTTAGTAATTAGAATATTTAGATTCTCTATAGTATTCTACTAAAGTACATTAAAAATTCTTTAGAAAGAACTATGAAGTTTGTTGTGGTTAAACTCGGCATATATATATGAGTAACACCGAGCTAACCCAAGTTCGTAGAAATAGTGGAGATTAAATGAGAACATATGAGAATGACACAATTTAAATAATAATAATAATAATGTAATTTTATTGTACTACTATTTACATTTAAATATTTACAGTTTATATTTAAAGATTAAATGTCTTATCAACATATAAAAGCATATTTATAAAACATTGTGCGGCCAGTGGGTCCTGAAGAAGAGATTAAAATGACTCACCCCCTTTGTGTAGCGAATTTCCCTTTGTTGTTCTGAACCTTTGCTTTCCTTTTGTTAGACTCTTCTTTTGGTTGGGTCTGTGCTTCACTACTCAATTCAGCTTTATCTGTGAATCTCTGAATATCTGTATGTCTGGATATCTGCATATCTCCATGTCGGAATACTGGATGCTGAAAATCTGCATGCCGGAATGGTGTTCGGAATCTGCGTCCTCGCTGTTGTCGTCCTTTCACATCATATCATCATCTGTGAATTCTGAAATCTCCATCTTCAACTCCTTAACTTTTATTGCCCTCATCTCTCCTCCCATTTTCTTCTATTGGATATTTTCTTGTATCTCATCGGTTTTAAGCTTCCAGGGAATGGTCAGAAATCTCCCCTCCAAAACCCTTGATTGGCCACACACAAACAAAAAGGAGAATATTTTAATTTCATATGGACCACCCATACATCCCAAGGGGAAAAGTACCCTGGGATAGAAAACTGCAATAAACTTTAAGTGCAGTTTTTGGGTGCCACTTTGAAATATATAGCTTTATTTCTTTATTACCCTTGTCTCTTTATATTACAATTTTTATGTTTCCTTTCTTTTATATTTTACAAAACTACTGCCGAGAGGAATTGTTACAGAATTTATTTACAGTAACATCTGTTTCCTCTGCGGCTCCTTTTATGTCGTTTGCACTACGACAAAGTTATATGCAAAATTTGTTGGCGTTGTTATTATTATGAAAAATATTGTAAAATTGCTTATAATCAAAAGTCTATTTTAAATTATTTATAATGTCAATAAGTCATTGTAGAATATTATTGAAAGTCATTTGAAACACTTTATTATCATGTTTCCTTATAATTATTTTAATATACTTCCTAAATAGAAATGGTTAATATTTTCAATTAACATGTGATTGATTAATTACCTATTTCAAAAATTATATTAGTAAACGTTAAAAAACTTCGAATTCATGTAATACCATATAACTTATTTATATACGTAATGAAAAAATAGAGATTATTAAGATAGTCATCCAAACTATTGGAATGGAATTTAAAGAAATATAAAAAAGCTGCAACACAAAACTGTATCAAAAACCATCAGTAATATTAGTAAGAGTAATTTAGCTTTTAATAATTCGTATTTTATTTTTAATTGTTACTAATTACTAATGAACTTTACTATTTATGGAATCACCTTGTGTATTTGCTGTTTATTACAACATTGTACATTTGCTGATAAATGCATTGTCTATTTTGTCCCTTTTGAAATTATTAACTCCTGCCGTTAATGTTACCTTATTTACATTTCTTTGCTAACATTTCACAAATGCTGCTTTAATGCATATCCCTTTCAAAAATATTATTTACCTTTTAAACACTTTATACATTTAAACATCACATTTGATTCTGTTATGACACGTATGCAGAAATTGATAAATATAATAAATAAGAGAAAGAATAATAAATCCTATCGAAGATATTTACCACTAAATTATCTTTTGACAATTATATTTAATACGAAATCACTTTTATGATTTTCATTAATATTTTATTTATACAGCATGTTATATTTTTATTCAAATGTAATGAATTGTATTTAACAATATATTGAATCCATATGTTAATAAATAAAGATAAAACGTTTTTTCTTTAACTGCAAATTTTATTATAATGTTATGAAAATCTCTGATGTCTTTTTGATTGTTTACGTTGGGAATCTCTATGAAAAATTAATTCCTTTAGAAAATAAACTGATATGAATCCATAAAAATATTTATTTGAGCATAGAATCACCTGAAGCAAGATTCCTATAATTTAACGATAACCACGAGGATGCTAACCATTGTTTAATATCGTGCAGAATAATTGAATCTCTCTTCATTCGAGTTAGAAATTAAATTTTTCATACATTATTATATGTCCTTCCCAGTTATTTGCTAGAATCTCATAACACATTCATACCAAATATGCTTAAGATACTTGATCGAAATCTTTCTATCTTAAATTTCATAGGGAAACTAGTTATAAATTTGTAAACATCATTTCTGTTCCGAATCCTTGAAAATTTATCATGCTAATCCATAGTTTGAATAATTAAACCATTTTCATTATAAGTGTAGGTAGAAGTTACAATTTTCCAGTTTATTCATCATTAAATTTTAAATAATATTCACACTAATCTTTTATATAAAATATTGTATCATTTGAATTGCTTTCAGATTTCGAAATATTATTCATTACAACTAACTGAAAGCTTGTTAAGAGTATTTTAAACTACAATGCACTGTCTAAAAATTTAATATCTTAAAAAGAAGTAATAACATTTATTATGCATCAAATATTTCTATGACTTCCTTCATACAATAAAATACTATTAAAAAAATTTAATATATTTATTGATCTTTTAGTATTCATGCAAGTATACACAGTTTTGGCTTTCTTGAGTTAAAACTAGTATAGTTTTTTTAAATGACAATAATTATTTTTGACTTTTAAAAATAAGTCATTAAAATTATTTTACAATCTAAAGAAATTAAATATTTCTGACTGATTATATGGCAATCCGTAAAGCTTGATTTGCATGAATGTGGCTCTCTTGAAGATTGTTAAGAAAGAACACAACGTTTAAAAGGATGACTTTCATGCTGAAGTGAATCGATAGTATTTTATAATCTGTTTATCAATTTTTGAAAATATATAAATTTTGAATAAATTTAAAGTCAATTCCTCTTTTCTTAAATTAATGATTTATACTTTTACATGATATTGTTAAATATTTTACTCACACACACACACATACAAATAATTTATTCACATAATAAATTAAAACTCCTAATTAATAATTAATTTTATTTTATAAATTTAAATTTAATAAAAATACGTATTCTTAGAGGCATGATTCTATTATTTCTGTTTTTCATTGTTTTAAAATTTTTCTAGCTACCTCCCTACTTAAAAGCATGCAAATGAAACTTATTACTATAAATAATACCAAAATAATTTCCGATTTGCCTTAAATAGTCAAAATAGATTTTTTCAAAGTAAATTAAATAAGACAAATCAGGATTTTTGAAAAGATATATTACGGACTTCTTGTTTATTCCCATTTATCAGAATAGACTTTAAAGAAAAATGCTAAATACTTATTTCATCCGAACAACAATAAAAACTTGGATATTATTTTAAAAACATATTTAAAATGAAATTTAATTCAATTTTATTAAAACTTTAATTTTCTTCACTATTGTCATTTAATCTGATTTTTTTAAAACCTTAAATTATTGAAATTGTGGCATTTTAAAATGAATATATTAAAGTCATTCATTTTTAATGAAATATAGTTTAGTTATGAACAAATTCGTTTACAAGAACATTTGCTGTATTTATATAATCTTTAAAAAGATTCCATTTTAGAAAATAAATCCTGCTTGAAACGTACTGCAGTATCTTCATAATTAAGGTGTTTATTTTTAACATTTAGCTCGTTTTGAAAATTAATTTCATTTGACTGTTTCTTTATTAAAATGTTTCATGAAATTTGCATACAAAAAATTAAGTAGAATTACCATTAAAAATAAATGCATTCCTTTGAATTTATAAGTTTTTTTTTAATCTTAAACAGTTTCTTGAAGATTAAAAAGACCATTATAATATTTTGCTAAAGATAATCCTTCTTTTTAGGAAAAAAATGCAAATTTGGGAACTAATTCTAATAACTTTTTATTTAAAATAAAAAAACGTTGCCCATCAGTGATCCTTATCATAATTTTTTACGCCTGAATCTTTTAGCAAAATATATTTTTTCTCACTTTTGGTATGTAAATCATGTCTTAAAAATCTGCTTTTGTTTGGTGACAACTTATTATATTTAATGAAATTTCTCAAAGCACTTAAGATACTTCTGTTCAGTTTTTAAAAAAAGTTTCCAAAAAAAAGTAAATTAATTCAAACTAAGACAAAAGTTTTCTTATGTGTTATGGTTTTTAAATAATTTTGATGCCAAAATCGTTGAAAGTTATATACAAAAAAAACACTTTTGACTTCAACTATCTAATTTTCCGTTTAGTCAATCATATTTGTAATAAATCTTGTTATGTAGCTAATTTTAATATCCTGAGAATAATTTTATTCCAAAAAATGTTTGTTTACTTGCTAATATATTATCCATACAAATTAATTTCAATTTTTTATTTTCTAGTATGATTTTAAAATTATTGCGAATAATAGCTCTTTAATAAATTAAGGTATATAGCTTAATTTTGACTTTGTGCACAAAACTTCAATAACTGGTAATTGTAATGAAACTTTATATATTATAATAACATAGTTACGTTTAAAATAAAATTAAAAATGCGTTTTTGACTTAACTCAGAATAATTTATGTCATTCTTTATAAATAAAATATTTGGAAATTTTAAAGAGAATAAATTATGAAAAGTAAAAGATTTTATAATTGTTTCAAAGAGATATAAGTAATCAAATATGGTTTCTTAATACAAAATTTAAATTTAAAACTTGTGTTTCAAAACTATTTCTGTAATTTAGAAAATAACGTGTATACTATAAAATAAGCAATTTATTCTAAAACTATAAATCATTATAAAAGATACAGATTTAGAGTACAATGATTCTTTTTCTTCGTTGATTATTTCTAAATTTAGTTTCTCTTAAAAATAATTCATATCTTAAAAATAATTCATGCCTTTTTCAGTTACATTTTTTACAACTTCTAAATTTTAATTATTAAAATTATTATTTAAATGGTACATTGTAAACTTTTATTTAAGTTGCTTATCAGTATAAATTATGAAAAACCTTTTTTTTTCCATTTTTTGATATCACTACTAAATGTCAACTTAATTTAAAATCATATAAATTTATTTGTTTGAACTCAACTGCTATGTTAAATATCTTTAAAATTTATGAGATCACCTCCCATCATTTTCATTACATTTTACTAAGAGTAGTTTTTAACCAAACATTTAAAATTAAATTTATTTGGAAATATATAAATTTAGGTTAATGTATTCAATTGAAATTTTAACACATTTCTTTGAATTGTGGAGAATTCTAAATATAAAAATACTGCCAAATATTTACAGTATTAAATATAACAATTTTTTAAATTAAGTTAATTAAAAATGTATGATACTTTCAAAGTAAAAATTAACCAATAACGTTTTTGAAGAAAATCTACAATATTATTTTTCATAAAATGTATTGAAATATGTTTTGAAATGTCATTAATGTTCCATTAATGTAAAATTTCCCTTATGTTTATATGATCTAAATTGGCACTGTTCATGAAATAGTTTAATTGAAATTACGTTATAATGATATGAAAATGTATTATTTATCATCACTTTTTAATGTAATTTAAATGAATGATAAAATGATTCCTAATTTTTGGTATTATTTATGTAAACAAAATTAAAAACTAAATAATTTTTCTTCAAATGATTTTAATTGATAAATATATTCAAAGGTGTCTTACTTTTCATTTTTAATTATTTATTGTCAATTTCAATTAAAAAATATCATTTCGATACATCAAAACAAATTTGCAACAATCTACATATGCACACAATATGCATATTTAACTTAAATATATGTCAATCAACAATGTCAATCAAATTGTTTTTCTATTTTTAGAAATAATTTTCAATTTTTTTAAAAAAACAAATGTTTGTGTAAACAAGGCATATTTTTTAATTAATACAGAACAATCCAGTTGATAAATTTTTGGAAAGAACTTGCTTTTCTGAGAATTAAGTTAATTATATAAGCCATAGCCATACAGATATTACTAATAATATGTCACGTTAGAAATTTGTATAATAAAAAAAATATGAATTGATTTAATGAAGTGTTCAATGATCATGTATTTTATAAGCTTGAAAAAGTTGCTTTAAAAAATTAACTATTAGCATGATTTTGCATTAATTAATAAAAACAATTTTTGTGAAATTAAGTAATGCCACTAATTTACTGCATTATAAATTTCCTCAAATACATAAAATAACTACTGATTCACTGCAGTTAAACTTTATTTACCCAATTATGTTGCAGTTTTATATCTAATTTAGTTAAATATTGTGTAAATAAATAATATCTACGAAAGTCCTTCAGATGAAAAAAATATTTCATTTGACAATTAAAATCGTAATAATATGATGCTTATTACAGAATCTACCATTTAATTTTTTCAAACATTTTGAAAACATTTCAGAAGATTATGAATGAAACTTAAATCTGTTATTCTATATAGTTCGATGTTTTTTAAACTTTTCTTGATGAATGGTGAAATTTCAAATCTAGCTTTTTGTTTATCCTCTGTACAAATTTAAACGTAGCTAATACTGATCTCCAATAACATTTACTTTAAGGAAAAATATGAAAGTAGTGAAAAAATGTATGAAAGAATGTCTACACGATACGCAAAATGTACCATACAACAGAACATACCACTTCCATTGTATTTATTTCTGCAAGTTTTACTCAGAAAATAAAGCATTTTTCTATGAAAATTTAAATCCTAATTATTCAAAAGGTACTCTAAGCATGTACATATTTTTAATCTGAAAATAAAGAAACATTTCGCTTATGACCTAATTTATTTTAGTATCGTTAAGGAAATAATAAAATACACTAGTACTGTTTATTCTTTGTTATAATTTAAACGATTATGTTAATAAGCTTCTTATAAAAGTGTATTTTATTTATGTTTTACAGTTTAATTCTTTTTATTTTCCAGCAATATTTTTCTTTATTTTCATTCATGAATAACATTTAGTTTGATATCAAGAGTTTTAAATTTAAAAATTCCAATTTTCCTTTGAGAAATTATCTTTACATACGAACTCTTTTCAATCAAAAATGAAGAATAAACACTACTAAAATTCCTGTTTTGCTCACTGATATATCACACTAAGGAACTTTTCTACTTAAAAATTAACAAAAGAATGTAGTCAGTTTAAATTTTAAAAAATGTTAAATTAACTTGTAATCCCTAGAAGTAATCATAGATATTCTAAGCATCTTACTTTTATTTTAGTATAAATAGATCTGTATAGATATTCTTGTTTCAAGGTTAGTAATTAAAAAGTTAAAGATTTCTTGTTGAAAATGTCTATTCATCTAATTGAGTCAAATGAAAAACATAAATAAGCAAATCAATAGAAAAAGATTAAATTCAAAACACATTTTTTTAATTTATAAATAAACACCTGTTCCTATAATAAACTAATTTTTAAAAAAGACGTGAATAGAATAATAACAGCGTTTTCTTTAAAATCCTTTGCAATTGATTCGAAGATATTTTTTTGTCAGAAATAGTCTGAATTATATCATAGATTAAAATTTAACATATCAATAAATATGATTTAAAAGAATTTTTTATATTACCTATTGACATCTAGGATTAATTATGTTTGAATTACACATATTGATCCAGTTAAATCATTTTTGCCTTATTGGTAAAGATATTCTGATAAAGCTATATTCTTTCTAAAAACCTCACTTAAAATTTTTTTGATAGTAGTTATTTTATGATGGTTATAATATGAACCATACCTGTGAAAAGTGAATGCTTCAGGTTATCATCAGGGATTTTCAATTTTTTTCTCTTTCAAACTATTCGTCTTTTACAGATCTGAGTACATATTTTTACCCTTTTCTAGTCTATTTCTAAAATTTACAGAAGCGAAAGTTTTATTGTCTAATATAGTAATCTTCATTTCATTGCATAAAATAATTAATGCAGTAATTATTTAATTTAAAATAAAAGTAAAATTATTTTTTCAGACCTGTAGGGTAAATAAATTTTATTTAGTTACTACAAATTGTTTCAAAACTAACTTATAAGTCTCATTCAAGGGTTGAATTAAAACTTTATAAACTGTTTTATATATAATATTACAATAGTGTTGAACATTACCATAGAAATATATAAATACTTTTTATAAGTACATCAATTTTGAGTTTTTATCATATATTATGTTTATTTATTTGCGTTTTCTATGCTTATTTCCTTTACAAAGTATCTTATTCTTTACGAAAGAAATGTTTCTTAAATAGTTTTCTGTTTTAAAGAATAGTGACATAAGCATAACTTTTGTAAAAGAAGCAACAAAAAACTAATTTCAAACAATATATCAAATCATGAATCGCGAATTTATTTTCATAATATTCATTGTATATCATCCCTTTAATAATTTATTATTTTCTTAATTTTCTTTACTGTAAAATTTATTATTTTTATTTTTCATGTGTTTCTGTATTTAAAAAGGTCACTACAACATAATTTAGAAATTTGTTAATTATATAACAATACATGGCATAAAAATTTATAAAAAATTTACCTTTCTCAATGATTTTAAATTTTTAATCAATTTGTAATATTGTATTTATTTAAGATTTCATAAATTTATCTATCATGTATTCTGGTCAAATCATAAATTATTAATCATTTTTGTTATAACTATTTAGATGCATCTTTTTATTTTTGTTTAAAAAAAAGTATGAAAGTTAATTTCTTATGTTACGCTTATAATTTTTTACTAATTTTAAAATGCTTGAAGTTACTTTTCTGGAATTGAAAAGTTTAAAAAAATATATTTATGTCTAACATTTAAAATTATTTCAAAATAATTAGTATCCCTTTTTTTCAGAAAAGGAGCTGATTCTACATTCTTATTGATATTTTCAGTGCAAGACGTAAGAAAAATGATAGATATGGCATTAATGAACAAAACATTTCTTATTATATGATTAAACAGATTCATAACAAGTTACAACAGTACATTCAGATACAAACAAAAACAAAATAAGTAATAATAACAAATACCATTATTACCAGTAAAGAACTAATAATAAGTAAAGCTATTTTTTAAACGGATGGTTTGTCTTTCTTTTTCACATCTTACTCTACTCTCCATTGTATTACTTTTTTTTTTGTTCATTTTTACAGTTTTTCAATTTCACAGGATGATAACGCCATCTCTTGGCAGTTAGTAGAATTTTCTTCATCTGTTACATTAGTCTATTCGTTTGAATTATGTATTAAGCTAACTATATTATAATTTCCCTAATTTAGAAACTGTTTTTACTCCAAATTTCTACAACTGTCTAAATGACATAATTATTCATTATTTATAATAACAGAGAAATGCTTTTGTTGTAGTTTTACAGATAAATGATATTTTCAGAGTTTTTATTATAGACCTTATTTTTGTCTTTCTTGCAATTAAGTTATAAAAGAATTCTAATCACATGAATATTTTTCATTTATAGAATTCTTCGCAAATAGTTATTAGATTAATTGTAACCTTACTTTCTAGGTACATGTTTTAGGAATTAGATTCCATTTTGTTGCCAGAGCTTTGTAAAAATAAATAAGATTTTATTCATAACGGTATATTTTGAATTTAATTTGTTCTCAATACAAATTTAAGAATACTTTTTTGTTGAATATAATTATTATATTTATAAAATCAAAATTTCAAATATTATTTTTAAAAAGAATGAATTATATATTTTATTAGTAGTTAAATTTATTGCATGTAATTAAAAAGTTTAACACTTTCATAGTTTTTAGCTTTAAACACAAAGGATTTAGAATAGAGTTAAACATTTAGTCACTTTGAAAATTCAATTCGGCATGTAAAGAATCATTGCTATCTGAACAAGATTGTTATTACTAGTGCAGCATTCGACTGGAAATTAAACTTTAAATCATTAATCGCAATTCTTAATTTTGCAAAATAATCTAAACTTGAAAAAGTAGATAAAGCTTAATTAAAAACACAATAATATTCAATTACTCAGAAACTATTAGTTTAATTTTTATTTTTATAAAAATTATATTATATTATTATATACACTAATTATACTAAACTAAAATTATACTATACCAAAATGATAAAAAATTATTACATCATTTTAATAGTAACAATGAAGTTAAATTTATATTATACTGAATTTTTGTTTCATTCAATTGATTAAAAAAATATTAAAAAGCAAAATTCAATAAAAATTGGTTATATATACATGCATATATATATATAGATATATATTCACTACAATGATTTTGTATTCATATCAGCTTATTAAGGAATTATATTATGTAACAAATTATCGAATTAGGAAATCTTATAAAACTACTGCCAATAAATATAAAAGAAACTGACAAACAGTTTAAATCACTTAACAAAATTAAATTATTTAGATAAAAATTATGCTTTGAATATTTAATAAAGCATTATTAATCAAAATTTTCATGAAAACGTTCAATATAAATAACACACATTTTTGGTGTTCTTTCAAAATAATAATTAAACTAATCCTCAGAACATTTCTCATTTTATATTATGACCCAAAATATCACATAAACAGTAAAAATTTCCTTAATTGTTAATAAATGTTTTCGAATAAAAATTATAGTTTAAAGACTGCTTTTTTAAATGTTCAGATTTGTTCCACTTTAATTTAATTAAGTGTATTAATTAGTGATTGTATTTTAAATGAATGTTTCACTACACGTTTGAAAAAAATTATTTTAGTTTAATACATCATGTTCATCCAATTCAAGTAACTTGTAGAATAGTAAATCAATACTCTTTATCAATAGGTAGTAAATCTGTACAGCGCAAGCTCTCATTGGACTCTGGAAAATCTTGGAATCGAGTTTCCTCTTTCAATAGGACTGTGCTTATTCCGTAACAGTGATCTGATCAGATGGATAATAAAGTTTAATGGATCAACTTTCAGTTGAGGCAGAGAAAGAGATTCAATTGCAAAATTCGTTTTCGGATAGAAGAAAATTATGTTTTCTAAGTTAACAAAATACCATTTATTAATCCGAGTGAATAGGGTTATAAAATTTTATTTAAATTTGTTAAAACATTTGGAATGTATGTATGTAATATATATTGATATAATGTTAATGAAGAAGTTGTTTCTTTTTTAAAGGTTAAATAGTTTAAACAATATTATTTATTATCAAGGGATTAAACTTATCTATTCAATTAAGAATGAACTTAACAATGTTTCGTATGTTATTAACATTTCCTATTTTTAACCTGCATTTTTATAATTAAAATGAAAGGCATTTTTATAATTGAAATAAATTCTTTATTAATAAATGTTTAAAATTTCTAAGGGATGACAAAATGTATGCTTCAACACTTTTACTAAGTGCTTAAGCTCTTTTTCATAATCTTTGTGTATTATTAAGATAAGCAAACGTATTTACTTTTTGAAAATTGGAAATAGAAATATATACAATTGCATTTAATGAAGTTTAGATATATTTATATGACTGAAATAGAAAAATAATCAATTTAGCTCTGAAAAAGAGGAGAATTAACAAATTGGTTTGAAACATCAAGTAATATTTTTCAAATTGATTGTTATCATTAGATTTTCTTATTACAAAAAAGAAACACGAAAAGTAAAAGTAAAAAAAAAGAAAACACGAAAAAGTATCAAAACTACTTTGGGTTACTATCAGAAATATGCTTGATACTTATTTTCAAAGAAGGAATCAGATCCTTATTTCAAAAGAATCTTTACTGTTTTATGTTTCATCAGGATACATCTCCAGGCCATACTTCTAAATTTAATGCTCCATTTTTTTTATTAAAAATGAGACAGAAACCAAAATTGTAGCTTTTCCTTTTAAATTCATTACATTCAAATCTCCTGACGTGTCACCTATGGTGCACTTGGACTTTTAATCAAGTTCTTTATAAACGGTATCCCAAGACATTGAATGAACACTCGAACATTGTGAAACAGAAGGGAAAAAGTATCAACCTTAATATTTTAAGAAAATGACATTTTTTTGAAATCAAGCTGTTCAAAGAGAGGGCTAAATGTGTTAAATAGCAATGATTGAAATAGAAACTAACGGTCTCTTTTGGCCAAAGTCCCTATTTTTAGATATTTATTCAATTAAAACTATGGATGCATAAAATAATTAATTAATGAATAATCACATTTTTAAATAGACAGTATTAAGACAAATTTTAGTCAACTGAATTTTTCTTCGTATTTCTGTTATAACTGAAATACAAATTTTTAATCTTCAAAGTCTTTGAAAACTGAATAGGTATTAATTAAAATATTCCCAAAAAATTTAAACAGAAAACTTTATTTATAAGTAAACAATTTTAAAATGTCAAAAAAGAACATAATGATGTCAGAAACAAAATTAAAATTTAATTTTTCTTAAAATATCAAAAAATTTAAATCTGAGTACCTAAATTCTGCTTTATTCTAATATATAATCATTTTGAAACGTATCACAATTTATTAAGCCAGTTAAATCTGGTTTCATATACAATTTTCACATTTACTTTTGAAATATTCGGAGAAATAATTTAAATTTAAATCTTTGTTTTATATGCATATAAATTTCAATACTTTTTATAATGAGCATAACAATTTTAAAGATAAATATAAAATAAATGAAATAAATAAAATTTATTTTTTGTATTCCTCTCTTCATAATTAAGTATTTTTTAAAAGATGAGATTGCCTTTCTGTGTTCAAGAAATGTTTCAACACATTCTTGTAACTTGATATAACTTGGCAAAATTTTATATTATGCAATTTCATAAGCTGTAGATCACATATTTTTAAAATTTGACTCTTTAATATATAAAATTACATTTAAATATATTAATTCCAATCAGATGATACATTCTTTTTTGTATTAAACTTTTATATTTATATTAATTTAACACTTTAATTATTTAAGCTAGTTTTAAAACGTATTAGAATATTATTCTTGATCTAAAAGTCATGTTATGTGCTAATAAACACTTGAACATTTTAAAGTAATTATCATCAGAAATTAAAAAATCCTGAAAACTTTTCTTTATTTTTTTGTTATTTCAAGGAAAATTATTGTTCACATATGCATCCTGTGACAGTACAAATATTCAAAATAAGTGTCCTGTATAAATATTTAAATAAAAATTTCAACCTTAAAGGAAACATGTATATAACCATTAAAATTGAAAATGAATTGTTTATTTTTGCTTAGGCTTTTATTAGTTCAGCTTATTGATAAAAGCATACGAAACAACAGCAGAATTTAAGAGCATTAAAATACCGGTAGAAGGAAAACATGACAAAAAATCTTACACTCGTTTATTAAGATATTATAAAACAAAAAAATTATGATTATATATAAATCATGAGATCTAAATTAGTTAGGGATGAAAGAAGGAAAATATATGTTTATTATTTTGTTTCGAAACAAATACATAATAATGTCTTATTTTCTGCTTATTTTATTTTATATCAAAAATTAACATTTTATATAAATATAATTTCTTTCAAATGAAAAAGAAATAAATAGGCATTTTATAAAACATTATTTTTTTAAAAAAAAAAATTCTACTCTGCTTTTTCTCTCAAAAGTTACTTACTTTGAAAAATTATCAATTTTAAGTAGAATGCTTTGAAATTTCTGAAAACACTTTTATTACTACTGTTGTAAAATATTGAGGTACTTTCAATTAGAATAATACTGATGGATTAATCACATCAGTGCTTTTTGACAACTAATCATAACCAGCTTTACGTCAACAAATTAAAATATTGAAAAGTGAATTTGCTCCTAAATTGAAAGGAATCTTATTTTTAAAAAATAAGCTATTTATTTATTCCGTTTAAAAAAATTATATTAAAAAAGAATTCTTGTTTAAATGTGAACTTATAGGATATAAACAAAATAAGCAGAATTAATTACTTAAAAATCATTACTTGCTGATTATTGTACTTTTTATAGAATATTTAAGATAGCTGGAAATAAATCTTAGAAAAAGTATTTTTATCCTTCATATTTAAAGAGGTTTTTAGATTCTACAATTAAAATCTCATCAGACATTCAAATTGTAAAAAAAATTTTAAATAAATTTCTGAAATTTTTTACTGAATTTTTTACTTATTTAATTTAAATATTTTACTGATTGTTATTTCTATAATGTGTTTTTAATCTAATTTTACTGATTAATATTTGCAGTGTGAATTGAAATTATGTAGCTTTTGTTGATTTAAAATTCATTTAAAATTTATTTTCAAAAATTAGGTTTACAATAAATTATTTAATAAAACCAATCAACGCATTAAAAACAAGGAAATATATTAAATTTAGCAAAATTCTCATTTGTAAGTGGTTATTTCATTCATTTTATCGTTAAAAGTTAGTGTAAAATTTCTTGAAGTCTTTGAAATGTTTATATATTTTCTAAATTCTCAAAAATATTTTAGGCAACATGTTCTTAGAAGATTTTATCTACACATAATTCTTTAAGTGAAACAAAAATTTTCTTATTTATTATATTTACAAAATAATGACAATATTTATAAAAATGAAAAAATTAATTTACTTATCTTTTTTATCATACTACAAATTACAGTATATTTTGTTGTTATTTGATATTTCTAAATTTTCTAGAAACAAATATACTTTTTTATTGACTTCATATTTGTATTCATTTAATTAAAAAGAAATTATTTTTACTATATACAAAAATTAATATGTTGATTTATTAAAAAGAGGAATTTTGATTTGAAATCAGCATTAATGAAACACGTTATAAAGTGAAGTTTTTAATAACAAAACACTGTGGTATTGGAAAGAAAACTAAATAAGAAGGTATTGTTCTATACAAAATCATGTGATATATGTGTTAGACTCAATCCTTACTTAAGTACTCATCTTTTATTGAATTATACTTAAACAGGAACCTTGAAAAGTAATAGTCAATGTTTTATTTCCAGATCTTCTTTCCAGAACAAAGATAAAAAGAGAGAGATGGATTCCAAGCTTAAAGGTGAAAAAGAGCACAAACAGTGAGAAAATGTACCAATATTTGGCAGAACTATTTTGGGACAGATTGAACAAACAGGTTGATGTACATGATTTAAGTACCTGATATATTTTTCTTCCTATCTATAACAAACTTTTGATTATTATGATAAAAGTTTTCATCAAGTGAATTTATTTTGGAAGATAAAGAATTGTTATTCATTAATTGTTTTAAAATTATAACTTTCTTATAAATAAATAATATTATTTATTCCAAAAACAAAATATGGAATGTTTAAACTTACTTTTCATCTTTTTATTTCTTTCATACTAAAAATATTTAAAAATTTATCATTTGAAAGACTTTTATTCATAAGAGTGAAACCTTTATAATAAATTTAATAAACTTTTTAAAAAAAAAATTTAAAAATATAACCATTCTTAACAATTTTCAAATAGATTATTTTTCCTTCACAGAACAATTGTATTGATTTTTTGTATTGAATACGCTTTTAATACTTTAATAAATTAAAACTAAATTCTCGTTAGGTCTAGCATAATATTAGATTAATTCTATGAAGCTTTTAGAAAATGTTAATTGAAAAGTAGTCATACATCCTTTCTTGTAAGAATTAAATAACTATAAATAATTTGAAATCCTTAGTTAAAAAGGTAGATATTTTGACATAGTTCATACATTTTCATTTCTAAATTACAAATTAAGAAATTAAGCTATTATTTTTTAAGTTTTTATCAAACTCCAATCCTTTGTATAATATCTACAACTCAAAAATCTTAAAATATGTTTTGTACAATTAAAATGTAAGGATCTTTTATAACAGGAAACTCATTTGAAAACTATTAACTGTCGCAAGAGTTAAAATATATTGGCATAGTATAATTTTATTAAAAAATTACAATTTCAGCAGTTTAATTATACATTTAACATATCAATGAAATTTCTGTTGGGCTGTATTTTATCATTAACAAAGTAAATATTTAATATTTCACGCACTTTAATATTTTAAATAGTAAAGTAAAACAAAACGCTAAACGTGGTTCGACCTATAAACTTTATGGTTATAAAAGATTCAATTCCTTAAAATTTTCATGGTTAGTTTTAAATTAATATTTTAAAATAATTTTTATTTAAATTACGTAACGCAAAATATAATTTGCAACTTTTATAAAAAATATTTACTTAATTTATTTAGTGCATTTTCAGTGCAACATTTTTTTAATTTCTAATTTATAACTTGTGCTATTTTCTTCGATAATTTAAGTGAATTATTTGATGCTGTATTAATCACACACACCTAGTGACTTCCTCATACCAGTAAAAGTCAAATATATTGTTAAGTTTTCTGTGATAGTTACGAAGGCTGATTATTACATACAATATTTATAGTATTATGAGAAGGTGTTTTTTAATATATACAGTATCATAAAAAATTTTATTTGCGGAAAGTCAAAAATTAGAAATTTTATTTCACAAAAGAAATCTTTAAAAATATTCAACAAATTTGTTTCGAATAAAGTATTGTTGAAATAAGTGCAATTGTAAAATGTTTAACATTTTATCGAAATCTTATGTTAAAGAAGTAATGATAAACCATTGGAAGATTTAAAAGATAAATATCTTTGCAAATATAAAGAAATTAACACATTTAAAAATAATATATATTTCTAGAAAAACTATATAAAATTATATTTTAAAATATATTAAAAATGCGTATAAGACACTAGTTTTTTCATTTACATATGAAATATTTTTAAAAATTTACTTTTACCATAGAAAACAATTGCTAAGAAATACAGTTTCAAATGTATACTTTTCTTATAAAATAAAGCACATTTTGTTGCAATATACAAAGTAAACACATGTGTATATTAAATTTGCTTTCTTGTGTTTACTGCTATTGCAAATCCCAGTAAATACTTGAATTCTATTCAGATTTTCATACATAATATTTGAATAATAGCAATACTAAATATGCTGAAAAAACTTTTTTAAGTGGAAAACATTGAATGCCAAACAAAATACCCAGAAGAATAAGTACATTTTACATATCTAATCTTTGGAAGTTTTTTAACTGGTCAAATAAAAGTTTCTTTTTTTCTACAAAAAGTAAATATTGAATTTCAAAGAATGCAATGTGCATTTTGATTTTTTTGGGTTAGTTGAATTCAACAAAAATTTAAGTTGAAGCATTATTGAAACCACAAACAGTGTTGTTATATTTGAAATTTAAAAATGACTATTGTCAAAAAATATTTTCATGATTTTAAAAAATTGGTGTCTAATCTACAAGTTTGTTTCCCTTATATTACTCCTTAATTAATGAATTCATACCTTAAAATATGTATGAATTCATTAATTTCAAAAATAAAATAAAATATATCCTAAGATAATCTTATAAAGAGAAAATAAATTCTTTTGGAATATTATTATTAATATTAAAAGCAATAATGAGTAATATTTATAGACGAAACACTTTTTTTGTATTAAATTGTTTTACTAGTTTTGTATTAAGATGAACTATTGAAGTAAAATTTACTAATTTTCAACTAAGCTATAAGAGATATATACTCTTATATAAAAAAAATTATTAAAAGTATACTACCTTTATACTTATATAAAGGAAATTAGTATTCCAGAACTTGTCTACCTTTATTAATAGCATTTTTCATATGATTTTAGCATTGAAACATGTATATTATGATTTCCTTACAGTTTTATTCACCATCTTTTCCTATATTTTTCATAGCCACAGTTAAAGTAATAAGTTTTATATTTGGCATTTCATTAGTTCTATTGACATGTATTTGTATGAAGAACCCATAGATTCTCAATAAAATTAGTCTCATAAAGCTGATGAATGGGAATTAAAAATGACTAAATTTATGGATTGATTAAAACAGACATAGCATAAGGTCATTAATACAAAAGAAGCCTAAAGAAGACTGAAATCAACAGCTGATTATGAAACTTGCATTTCTGGATACTTTTAAGCCATTTTACTGCTTAAATTGTATTGACATCACATTTTATACACTGAAAGGTCATGCAATCCTAGATTACTATACATGGAAAAGCTTTATACTCTGGTGCAACTCTAAGCTTCCATTGTACTTTCTTCATTCATATTTTTCTTCTAAAGTATTTGTTTCACCTATTGAAAAATATAAACTTGAAATTCTTATAATAGAATATATAAGATTAGTTATTCTTATTTTTGGAAAACATTTATTGATTCTGACCCGATATATAAAATTACTTTTAAGAACAATGACCTTCTACAATTCTTCCTTAATTCTATCCCTGCCTCATTCAGTCACTTAAAAATCGATTTCTTATTCATGAAATTACTTTATGTTTGTTTAAAGTTATTCTGTAAGGTCTTAAGGTCTTAAAACATTTTTAATGCGGTCTTTTCTAATGAAGTTTATTATTTTTGCTTGAAATTCAATAGTAGGGACTTTAAATTCAAGTACACTTAAATCTTTATACATATTGTCCAAAAACATTGTGTACTTAATAAAAATTCGGCAGTATTATGTTAATCTCTATTGATCATGATACATAATATTCTCATGAAATTAAAGTAAAATACAGTCACAATCTAAAACTTAAAATTACTATTTACATTAGACAAAATGAAAAAATCAGAAATACATCATTAAATAAAGTAATTTTTTGCATTTAAATTTGATACTCTAAACTCAGAATTTCTCAAATTAATAGCTTATTGTTTATTATTTAACTGTTTAGATTGTATTTATAAAAAGAAGGAAAGTGGCTTTGTCCTTAATGTAAACTTTGAATAACTTTGATTTGGTTTAAATTTACTGACAATATAATCAGATTTATAATATTTTTAAAGTAAAAAGGCATAACATGCTGATAAAATTAAACTTTTTTCAACAATTCCTTAAATATTATTTTTAGTAGCATAAATTTACATAGTTTTATGCTAATATCCAAACAATTTGGAAATAATTATATTTTTTCTCGTGATTCCATAATTTAAGGATGTATAGATGGTTAATTTAAGCAAATGTGTGTGTAAAACATAAATAACTTTTAAACTCAATTCATTGTTTTAAAAAATATTAAACCTGAAATTCTTATAATTAATAATTAATCTTTTTCCACTTATTTCCTTAAAAAATTTCTGAAAAATTAGTTTGTTTTTTCAACAATATTTTACAAATATTTACTACCACAAAGTTCCCAAAAATGAAGAATTCACATTCAAAAAATGCTTAAATATGAAACAAACATTGACAAACATTGATAAAAGGGAATTAAAGAAACAACAAATGATTTAATCATAAATATCATGTTTCATAAAAAAGATTTTTTGATATATAATAGTAATTTTTTCATAAAAAAAAA
>JAPDSC010160988.1:73507-91773 GCA_026290005.1 Latrodectus geometricus
TATATATTTAGGTAATTTTATCAGAATCTCAATATATACAAGCATTTAGTTAAAACAAAATCATAATTTAATTAGTCAAAAGTATTTAATCACGTTGTTAGTAATTTTAATCAATTAGACTATAATAACATTAAGTTGCAAATTTATTATTTCATTTTGGAAAAATCATAAGATAATTAAATCTAAATTGAAATTAGTATAACTTTTAACAGCTATTTTTAATATTTTATATATAAATGAACCTTATTTTTATTTCATTGTAATTAATGTTTTTATATTTAATAATTAATTATATATTTCTATATTTTTTACAAATTCCACAAAATTTAGAATACTTTTTTCTATTTCTGAAAAAAAATTGCCATCTATTAATAACTCTTTAAATTAATTCATTTTTTAACAAGTTTTCTTATTTTAATCAATAAAAGTGTTAACCTATAATGTATTTGTTTCTTTAGAAATCATAATGAACATTTAATGATATAAATTATTATTAAACAATTTTAAGATTTTTTTGTCATTTAAAAATAAAATAAAATATCTATATCTATTTATTGACATCTATGTACATAAGTATCGATGTATGTGTGTACAGAGAAAGTTACATGTATAACTAACTAAAAATATTATATAAAATACTTGTTTAAAAATGATTCTATACTCAAACATTGAATATTGTTTTAATTTATGTTTATTGTGATAAATTATCACATGTATATTAAACAATTTCTTATTTGTAATAATCCTAATTCTAAACTCTGTGACTATAATTCCTCTACTTTATGAACTATAAAAATAAATTAAAGATACTTTCTTCATAAGACAAAAACTAAGAAGGCATATAACTACAAAGGACATCATGAATCTCATATAAAAGAAAATCTAACGAATGATATAAAAATGTGATCGAAGTATGATAAATAATAAAATGAAATATTTCCAGTTTTTGAAAGTCAGCAAAAAATAAATGAAAGTAAAAAGAAAGAATTCTATTAAAAAGTGAGATTTTCTCAAAAAATGTACACAGAATATTTCTAGAGAAAATAGATTTCATCAATTTTATACTTCTCTGCCGAACACTCATATATTATATTGGAAGGATATGTTTTCTCTTCTTTTCTTTACTTTTGCCTCACCAAAGAAAAAGGAATTTTCATTCACCTTTTTATGACTGACCAAGAATAAAATTGACGATTTTTTAACGAAATGAGCAAAAGAATTTAGAATATGAGTTATTATTTAAAAAAATGTTTATTTTATATATTAAAGATTTTAATATGCTTATTCGAAACATCAATTAAAATTTTAAATTCTTAGTTTTAATTGTTTGCATTTTTTGGTATACGTTTAATAATAAAATAAAAATTATCACGTAATTGCAATATATTCTTCTACAAATTGTATATTTTAATTTTTTTTAATTTCAAACATAAAAAAACTAGAGTAGAATAAAATGTAAATCAGTATAAATATTTACATGACCTAATTTCCTAAAACATCATTAAAAATAATATATTTTATGAACTGTATTAATAACCAAATTTAAGGATTATTATGTCATTTAATATAAAGAAATGTAATATTATCATTAAAAAAGACATAGAATCAATCTAGACATCTATGCTAGATAATTTAAGTTACTTTCACCTCTGAACTACAATTATAATGAAATAGATATTCGTCAAAAATAAATAGAATTATATTATAATAATCAATTCATTTTTTGATTAAAAGGAAAAAAATAAGGAAATTAGTCTCAATTCCTATTCTAAATGAATGCATTCCGTCACAAACTGAAGTTGTTTAGCTTGAGTTTCCGATTTCTTCCATATGTGTCACCCTCTACCCAGATCAGAGATAAATTTCTCAAGTCATCTTTAATAAAAGTTTTTATCTAGTCAAAACAACTATGTGAGTTTCTTTCTTCTTCGAATCTCATTCTAGTGAAAAGGTATTTTTCAATTAAAAAACATAACATTTTAATGAATACCTTTATTAAGAACGAGTAGCAAGATTGTGAATATTCAATATAAAGTAATAATGGTTTGAGCACCTAGAGATTTCTATATGAGAGCATATATGATGATCCTGCATAATTAGGATTCATATTCTATCTCTCTATTATATATGTATTTCCTGGCATATATTCCATCCAGTATTTTTGCTGACTGTAATGAAACAGTTACATGACTCACTTGGGTTCAATTATATCATTACCATGCCACATAAATTACCTAAAAATTTTATACGAATAAATAGTTTAAGAATATAAATTTGAATGTGTTTATTTTCCAAATTTAAGTGAAATGCATCACTGAAAATTTATAATTTATTAAAAATAATACCCGAAATGCAATGTCCTTTTTACAGATGTTTAATAGTTGAATCGTCATTAAGTCTAATATTTTGTTTAACTTATATTAATAACATAAAAATTAAGGAAAATGTTATATAAGTAAAGATATTTATCTTGAATACTTCTTTAAAATATATAAGTATTTTCATTGAAAATATTCATCAAAAGGCAAACAAATGATAGCTTTAGGACGGTGAGAGGAGTTTTTGCATAATATTTGAAATACAAACTGTGGCAATTGGACAAAAATATTTGTTGGAGGTTCAAACAGAATATATCAGTAAGACAATGCTGAATACCAAGTATTTAAACCAATTAAAATTGGTGTCAGAAAAACATTATACAAATTTTATGCTGAGTAAGCAATTATCTAGATTGAAATTCTATCAGAACTTAGGGGAATTATTTGGCTTGCTGTAATGTATGCAAATAAAATATGATATTGATTTGATTTAAAATGCAAATATATGTTACGGTTATGATATAAAATATGGAAAAAGCTATCATGGATGACTGGGAAAATACTTACAAATTATTTTAAAACTTTACTAATTTAGTGAAAAATCAAAAATTTGAAGTTAATCAAAAAGATATAGGAAAATAATGTATTAATATATTTTCAATTATGTTAAATTAATTTGTTTTTACTAGTAACATACAAGATTTACTGTTGATGTTTGAAGGGAAAAAAATGAAAATTTTAATAAAATTTTTATTAAATTGAAATATAATTTAAAAATGATATTCGTAAATATTCTAAATTCTAACTATTTACATCAACTTAGTTATAAAAAAAATTTACGTTATACATTATTAACATTAACAAAAATCTACAGCGGTCTTATAATTTTGTAACATACTTATATAGTTTAAAGAATCATGGGTTTTTTTTTATTTGAAAATGAAAGATTTCATTATAGTTGAAAGAATAAGAGGATATTTACCGGAGAATCGACTAGTAGTTTATCTTGATTACTTGTAATCAAAGACTTACTAAGAATTACTTTGAGAAGTCAATATTGACTGAAAAGAAAATCATTATTGACTATTTTTTCTCAAGAAATTTGTTTTTAGAAAAAAAGTAATCTTTTATTAAGAATGATTTTATTTATTTCAATAGGAAAATATATTTTTAAACTGTTGAAAATTTTTGCAAATTTTAACATTACATTTAATATTGAAATTATCATTAAATTTACTATATTTTAAAAATTAAAATAAAGAATTTATATTAAAAAACTATATTATACTGTTAAAACATGATTTTACATTAAATCAGTTTGAAAGATAATAAAAAGGATTAACTATATTAACAACAAATTTAGTTTATCTTTTTATCTTAATAATTTCTTTTTGAATTTTGTCTAAATAGAAATTTTATAATTTTCAACCAAAATAGACAAAAGCTATTTTTCAATTAAAAGAAAACTAATGCAAAATTTTATTATAAAACATTTTTTAGTATGACAGGATATTTCATATTTTCTATATTAATATTTTCTTTTTAATCAAAATATTCTTAGCATTTTTGTAAATCATAAACAATATAAGGATGTTTTAACCTTCTTTTTCCCACTTTCTTCCTCTCTGCTTCTCTATCTCTCTCTCTTTCTCTCTATCTTTACTACTCCTTTTCAAGAACATTTTTCACTAATTTCCAAAAGTTTAATTCCTAATTCTGTTAGTTTAAGTTAATAATAAAGAATTAATAATTCATAAATTAAATTTTCAAGAACATAAATCAAATTCTTTTCCTGAAATTAAATTAGTTTGAAAGATAAAATGTTCATTTCAAAGGTTGTAACACAGCTTTTATAATAAACATTAATTTCCTATCTTAAAAGTTACAAAATATAAGTAATGTTAATGCAGTTTCACGTAATTTTACTCATTAAATAATTATAAGAGTTTCCTGAAATATAATAAATAAAACTCTCTTATCTTATAAAATTATCAAAAACTCATTTTGATGAAATTCTAATAAAATTCTCAGTATTTTCTAAGAAAAATAGTCGATTATAAATTCTGACTATTCTATGAAAATCAATCAAACTACATTTTTTCATATGAAAGGCGGATTTTGTAATCACAATTATTCATAAACAGTTTTTTAAATTGCACCATAGAGGTAAGTTGCATAATTTACTTCTTCGTTCACCTGTTTTTTTATTAAAATCTATCATAATTTTTAAAAATATATAATTTGTATATTTAATATATTCGCTTTCAGACATTTTAAATTATGAGACAGATAATACTCAAAAAGTGTTTCCAATAAAATTACATTTAATACAATTACCTTTAATAATATGATAAACAAGAATCTAAAATATATCTTAAAGAAATGTTTGGCATATTTACGATTCATTGAATAATTTTTAAATTGAATGCATGATAGAGAAATGTTTCATTAGCTGGATATCCAGAAGATTACATAATTTTGATTCCCACAAAATTTTATAGTTTATTTTGTAATTAATTTGCATGGTATGGAATAAAATATTTTTTAGAAATGCATTTCATTTAAAACATTGTGTAACGCATTTGTACTCAAGGAAAATAGAAAAATATAGTTATTTCAAAATTTTCATTCTAAAATGTTTCTTAAAGCATTTAAAATGTTTAATGAAATACATTTTATTTACGGTATTTACTTTTATAACCAAAACTCTTTCATTGGTAACAACACATATGTTTCAAAAATATTCAATGAAAGAAAATAGCATTTTTTTTATCAAAGAGACTTCTTTGCTGTATAATTAGAATGAAATGTTGTTTCGAAATTTAAAAAGCTGTATATTTTGATATTATACGTAATTTTCATAGGAAACTAAAGTAAATAATTAAATAGTTTTAAAATAATTTACAAAAGTTTTAATAAATTCCAGCTAAAACATTCAATTAATTTTCAGTAAATTGAAAACGTTTGAGAGGAAAGATTTTCAATTATATTCAGTGAGAAATAATTAATATAAATAAAATTCAAAATAACTATTTCAAAGTATTATTATTTATGAAATTACTTTTTAAGATTTAATAAAAAATATCCACATTTGTTAATAAATATTTAAAGGGATGTCTATTAATATTATTCAAAAAGATTTAACAATAATAGATATTTATTAATACATATATTTATAAAATAATATTATAAGAAATGTTTTTATAGACATTTTATGAAATAACGTGTTCCTATGATTTGGTGATATAATTAAATTTTGTGAAAAAAAAATTATAACTATTTAAAACCCAAATTGAAGTTAAATTTTTTATTTATGTTATAAATTATAATTGATTTAGATACACTTAGATTATATGTTAATTTAGAAGAAAGTATATACTTTTACAAAAAGTACATGGGTACAAATGCATCCACTCTATCATGTACACAATAGTGTCAATTACTTCTTTATTTATGCCTAAATTTCAAAAAAAAACAATTTAACTATGATTTTAATTTTTTTCTTAGTTAAGTAAATATTATGGCTTTATATATTTCATGTTTCAAAATTTCGTTTTAAATGACTTCTACGATAAACATTTTAGATTTATTCTTTAAAAAATTATGCGGAACTAAAAAATAAATTTACATGTTTCTGAAAATATTTTATTTCTTGGGTCTTCTTCAACAAATCTTATTGTGCAGAAGTTTAAAATCTCCATTTGAATGAAGTTGAAAATTTTATTTCCGGTGAAAAAAATAGCTTTTATATTTGTATTCAGTTTGTTACCTCTGTCTTATAAGAAAAATAAATTTTAAAAATTCTTGCTTAATATCAATGCAAGTCTGTTGTTTACAAATCTTAATTTAATTAATATTATTTTAAATTTTGTATTAAGTACTCTTGTTTTTTTATTTTATTTAAAATATTATTTAAGGTAATACATAACACCATAAAATATTTATTCTTTACTAGGGGAACTCATATTATTATTGAGCAATTGTAAAATAAAATTCCATTAAATTCTCTAAACTTAATTAATTCAAAAACTTCATCATTAATTTTTCTTTTTGATTTCTAATAGTATTCAATATCGATTATATTTTTAAAATAATTTGCATTTCTAAAAATTTGTCTTCATTTTTCTAATTTTAACTTTTTAAATTCAATTAGAAAATTCATTTAGCGAGATTTACGTTTAGTTATGTCATTAAAAATAAAAAATAGTTTAAATGTTTCTTTATTTTCATTTCAATATGACTAAATTATTACTAATGGTATGAAGTAAGTTACTTTAGCAATCCTTTTGAATATTTTTTTTTTATCTAAAATAATTGATTTTACCCTTGATTCAGTTACTGTTAATCGTTTGATATCCGACGAGGATGTTAATTTGCTATGCTCTAATATGTATTTCTATATAGTAGAATTATTTTGAACACAAATTATTATTGATGTAGTATTATTATCTTTTTGTTGTTTTTCAAATATTAGTAAGCAAGATTCACAAATTTCAAGTTTTCCACAACATACAGCTGAACTTTGATTCATTCCCTCATTAAAAGCATTTAATATAATATAATCACTATTAATTCTCAGCATTTCTTACATTTTTTGAATAAATGTTACATTTATGTACAAGAAACTAATATAATATAATTAAAACAATGTAGAAATCCTATTAATCTGGTGCAAAATAACCAACTTTCTTAAATTAATTCATCTCATTTTTCATAGCATCTTTTCATGATACTTTTGAAATTGTAGTATATTTTTATTATATTGATAAATTAAAGAAAATATAACTACTCAATACTACCTATAACATACTTATCAATAAACATATTCAAATTGAATATTTGTTGTATAGATTCTTACTAATTCAAATTTCCAAACACTTACGCATTTGATGTTAAAAATTTTAAATCATAAAATGAATTCTTATTGCACAGAAATATAAAATATGCTATTATTTTTATGTATCTCTGCATATATTTAGTTATAAACAAATTATTCCTGTTATTTAATTCCTCTAATTTACTTAGAAACAAAATCTAAACTTTCGCTTTTATTTCCAATGGCCGAGGTTACAAAAGACCACTCACCACAAAAGAAGTAAAGAACAAGAACATCTAAACTTTTACTGCAAAAATGTAATGGAAAAAAACAGTAGCTTTGGAACATCATTTCCAAAGACAACCATGCATTGATGTCAAAATAAATAAATAACTGTTAAACACTTAATAAGTTTTACATCTAAAAAAAAAGAAAAACAACATCAAATAATAAAATTTTGATTTTAAATGAAAATTCAAAGGAAAACAAAAATATTAAATATTTTAATACCTTTATAAAAGACAATTTTGAAGTAATTTTTTCGAATGTAATAGGGAAAAATAATGTAAATGGAAAGAGAAAATAGGAGAACAAATAAAATAATTCCTTTTTATGAGAAATTGTCATTTGTATATAATTTTTTGTTCAACTGACACCAATAATATTTTCCCAAACTCCAGGTAAGTCCATTATTTAATATTTTTCATTCGTAATTTTTAGAGTATACATAATACAGGTTGAGGAGTCTTATATAATGTTAGGAAGATGAACACAGGCTGAGGATTTATTTATATGAAAGAAAGACATGTGTTTTACTGCTCATCCTGAATTCTCTTAAATTAATGTTGAAAGAAATAAAAAATGCTCTATAAATCCAAACACGCACATTTTCTATCCCAGTTAATAACATATATGTGTATAATATTTAATATTTTCAGGAAATAATATTATAAAAATAAAATTCACTATACGCCAATAAAGTAAATATATTTTTTACTTTTTTAAGAAAAGATATTCAAATATTCTTAGCAAGAATATATAATAACTTTAGAAATCATTTTGATGAAAAAATACACATATTATAAAAATTATAAAATGCTCATCTCATAAATCCTAGATGCGGATAAATCACAATATCTCATTAAATGATGATGAAAAACAATTTATGTATTAGTTTAAAAAAATTGAGAAACTTAATGTCTTCGATGAGCACTTCAGGACATAAGGCCCTGGATTCGATCTTAGATGCTGTTAAGCAATGGAATATGAGTTTTACTCATCTGCTTTTTCCATGAAGTCTTTGTGAGGACTTACTTTAGAGAGTTCCCAGTTTAACAGCTTCCGATGGGGCAATACGGACTACTGTCTTTGAAAAATGTTCCTAAAAGGTAATTTAATGAGTACATGAAAAATTCTTACTGCATTTTCAGTTGTTATGCCGTCCACTATATGATATCTAAGAAATAATTTCGTATGATTCATCGTGGGCTTGTGGTAGAACAGCACTCTTCTTAGAAAAATGTACTGATTGCGATCCTAGACAATGTTGAAGAACGAGAGATAGCTTCTGTTATTCTGTATTCAATCTCACGAGAGATTGCTTGCGAGACTTTCTAATTTTCTACATTACATTCTATTATGAATACAATCCCCTATTTGTGAAAAAAAAGTTCTTTAAGAAGACTATTTACCCAAGGAACATAAAATGTTTTTCAATATTAAGTCGCAAGGTGTCTATTAGGTGGTTTCAAATAATATAATTTACAAGTATGACAATCTTTTCATACTCAAATATATCTTTTTATCAAATCCAAAAAGGATTAACAAACAAATCAAATATTAACAATAAATTTTCTAACAATTAAATAAAACTGGAAATAAGTTTTTCGAGTTCTTATATTTATTAAAAATGATATAAAAAAAGTTCAAGTTTCATGGCTCACGGACATTAAGAAAGATTCCCAAAAATATTATTAATATTTTTCTAGGGATATACATGTATTTCTTACAAAAAGTATCAGAATTTTATTTATATAATGTTTCCGTGCAACAAACATATAGTAATTAAAAAGTAAGATTAAAACTACTAAGAGTTTAAAAATTGCTTTCATTTAAATGAATACAAATATTGAGAAGGAAATCTCGTTACATCAAATAATTTCATTTTAAAACGAACGTTATTTGTACATTATAAATGCTTCTAAATTTCTAAATTAATGCGAAAGATACATTTAGACATTACTCTTGTCAACCAATATAAACTTTACAACTCTAAATATATTGATTTTAAAATATAAAGAAAACAGTTCATATCATAAAAGAATTATTTAAATGCAATTGATAAATTTTAATATTTTTAATAAATAAAAAAAAAATAATGTCCAAAGATATTTGGGCATTAAAACTAATCAATAAAAAATAATTCACTTAAGTTCATGCAGCCATTTAATTTATTTAATTTATTATTTTAATGTTTATATAATATCTGTTATTAATATAAACCTATTTTCAAGTTTAGTTATTAATGAATATTAATCATATTATATAAAAATGTAAATTATTTCATGTAACTCTTCACAAAAATTTAATAAGAATATCTAATTAAATCATGAGAATAAAAATTAAAATACTAAACATGATTATATCCATAATATTAAGTTCAATATTTTTATTAATTATGCACAATTAGTTAAAATAATTATGCAAAAAAGTGCAAGTTAACTTTTTATTATTACTATTTTTCCTACAGCTTGTACAAAGATTAGCAAAAAATATTTATGTTGTAAATATAAGTAATAGAATACAATGTCCTTAAATATTCTATTATTTATTTTAATTCTTTTTATAAGTAATCTTCTAATTATTAACAAAAAATTTATAATTTTCAGGATCTTGAATATTTTATGACTCAAAAAATTAATTTCATCACCGAGTCGTATAAAATTCTATTTAATTGGTGTGAATAATATTTCTCTGGGGAGAAAATTTATAATTCAGAACAGAAAAGTTAATATTAAAAAATTGGATCATAAAATACTTTTATTAACATGATAATTTATCATTTATCTCAAATTGACTTCCTGACATTTTAAAGAAAAATTATTAACTATCTAGAAAATTTATTACACTTTTTTATAAAGAAAATGTTGAAATATTACCTGGAAAAAATAAATAATGGAAAACTGTCTTTGAAATTTTATAACAACCAATGAACTGGAAAAATAAATTTTGCAATAAAAGAAATAACATTGAAATGTTCAAGAAATAGTAAATCATTCACCTTTATGAAACCAATATTTATGAAGTTAAGAGTTCTTAAGATGTGGAAAAAGAACTTTTTACACTGAATTCATGTTTTTAATAGAATATATGTTTTTGAGATTTGTAGTACTTAGACGTTCTGAATGAAAGTTTATATCACTAAAATGATTGATAGTTTTTTAGAAGTAAATGTTATTTTTTATTATAAAACATATTATACTCTGTTGTTGTTTCAAATTTCTAATTTTTCAAATGTAGCTTCAAAATTTAAGCAATTTAATGATTTATTATTAAAATATAATATTAAAGGTAAATAAATGTAATAAAAATTGGCATTCTAATAGCAGGAGATTTGTTAGAAGAAAAAATTTAGAACGATTTCAAACGACAAGAATACAATGTATTAACACTAAATTTTTATTTCTTCACAGAAAAACTTCTTATTTTTTCTAATTAAATAATATTTTATATCTTAATTGAAGATATTTTAAGGAAATTATAGCTTGTTATCTTTAGAAAACATTTAATGGAAAATATAAAAATTATTTCAAAAAAACTGTTTTCAGTTATCCTTCCATTAATAACAACAACTTTATCGAAGCTATTGTGGGATTCGTATTACAGAATATATATTTACACAGCTGACCACCCAAACTGTAACGCCAAGAAATATATGAGATATCACAACAAAATTTATTTTGTAGTAATATGCTGACCAAGTATTAAATGATTAAATTTATAAACTTCTGTGAAGTGTGGTTCCTGCCAATATCAGTAGCCAGTGTAGACACCATCGTTGGAGATCACCACTGCCATATGCCTCGGTATTGATTCAAATAGAATTTAGATGTGTTTCTTGGTTATAGCTGAACAAGCAACTTCCACACGCTGAAGTTAATCCCAGGAATGTAATCAGAGATCTGGTAATATAATCAGAGTCAATGATTAGGTAACCATGAACAACATGCTTTCTTTCAGCGAAAGATCTGGAGAGCAAGCCGGCCAGGGTAAGAATTCAATATGGCTATTGACGAAGAATCCTTGGAAAATGCGTGTCGTGTGTGGTTGCATATTATCCTGTTGAAATATGGCTGTGAAAAAGTCCTGAAGGTAAGGAAAAACAACTGGCTCCAACACTTTGGACAAGTAGCGCTGGCTGCTTAAATTACCAGCAATGCATACTAGACGAGTATGAGAGTGATATCAAATAACACTCCATACTATTATTCCCGGTGCAAGACCACTTGCATAATGGAGCTGTTCAGCATCCTCTCTCCACGATGTCTAAAGACTCGATGCGACCATTCTGGCGTTGCAGATTCGTTTGTAAATACAAGTTCTTTTCATTATGCCGTCCACATATTTCTTTCATTGCACCATTGGTGGCGGGGATGTCTGTGGTTCTGCGTCAAGGGTATACGATGCAATGGACCTCTTGGGGACAGAACACACTGCTGTAAACAGCATCAAATGGTATGCGCAGACACTGGATGATGCATAACAGACTAATGATTTGTGGTTCGTGATGTGATTGAGCTATCCATTACTGTCATGCACACAATTTTCCTGTCATCACATGGATTGGTGTACTGAGGTGGATGCAATTAAACACGTCGGTCCGTCGTACTCTCTTGCATTAAACGATCACATATCCGGATTACAGTTGCTTGGTTTTGTCCAACACGACTACTGATTTCTATGTAAGATAATCCGCAATCTTGGTAGGCGACCATCCTTCCTCAGTTGAACTTTGATACTTGATCAAAAAATGATTGCTGTTTTCTACGAGGCATAATTGATCACTTTTTTGAAGGAACCATAAGAGAAACAAAATTCCCGAACTTCAAATCATCGAAATCTCTAAGCCTTAAATAGCGCTTTGAAGTGGCGCTACAGGCGCGCGTGACATTCGTTTGCGCTGAAATTCTAATCATTTGTATATCTTACCTCCACTAATGCATGTCGTAAATTTCATGTTATTTGCAGGCTTCCTTCATGGCGTTGCATTTACGGTGGCCACCAGTATATTTTCATAATTGTCAAATATTATTATTTTCCTATTGTGTTATATTACCTGCTAAATAAATTTCAAAATTAAACACTAAAATGTAAAATTTTCTTTCGAAAAATATTGTTTGTAAAATTGTTGCTTTACCAAATTTAATAATTATCATAAAAATCTCCATAATCTACCAAAAAATCATAACAGTTTAAAAAGCTTTTAAACTTTACTCAACTGACGTTTTTTAAAATTACATTATTATTTCAGCTGTTATTTTATTGCGGTAGTTTTTATTTTATGAAATTATTGGTGTTTTTCTCAACTCGCTCTTTCCATTATAAATGGCTTCTAATACCCTTGGAAAGATTGAAAATATGAAAAAAAAAATTAACATCATTCTAATTTGACAACTTAAAAATAATTATAATTTTAATTTTAATGAAAACAACTTAAGGGATTATTCAATCTAATATTTCCGGTTTTTGTATTTAATTTTCATGTTGTATTGTACTATATTTAGTTCAACTTAATTATTTTGCAAAAATTGGAATAGATATCTGTTTTATTATTTTCTTATTCATCTTGCACACCTTTCATTTTAATGTTCTTTTTATTGAAATTTATGAATAATTTTAAGCATATTTTTTTCATCCTATCAACTATAAATATCTTCATTGGTTGTTCCAGATTTTTCAAGGCATTAACGTGTTTTCGTTTTAGCCCATTCTTTCAAAATGTGTTTCCCCATTCTTTTTTTGTTTAAAACTTGTATTTTTATAACAGCCAAATATTAATTTCTTTCATTAAAATAAGCTTATCAATACTCTTGTCCACAACAAATGCATGTTAAATAGATTATACGACACGCATTGATTGTTTCATGGGTGTTGTGCACATTTGTTTTTTTTTTTTCCTTAGTTGAAATTATTCATTTATATAACAATTTTTTTAATTTATCTAAAATTCGAACCAAAATCACCTTAGATATGTAATATCTAAAATATTTTATGATTCTTTGTGTAACAAGCTGACTCTTAATAGTAATTATGAAAAAAAATAATCAAACAATAAATATTTCCTTTTAGAACTCTGAATTTTGTTCGTGATGACTTAAAAATAGGAAAAAAATACTACACTCTATTACTGAATTAATGAGAACACTTATTATATTAACAATACATTATATTTAATAAATTAAATGAAGTTTGAGTCACCACTTAATGAAAAATTAAATATTTACAAAACTTAAGAAGGAACAATAATTGCAAATTTGCTTTTTAAAGTAATTTAAATTATTTTATTTTATTTTTCGATTTTCATATGCATTATATTACATGAAAATATTACAAATGTATTACTCAAAAAAATGTAAAATTATTTCATTAGAGTGTTGACACAAATTAAATTAACCATTATTTTAAATTGTAACAAAAAAATTAAGTTTTTAAAAAGTTATTTTCTATGGATATTATTTTATTTGTATCATTTATTTAAAATGTTACAAAAGAAATAATCATTGATTAAGACTTTCAGAATAATATTAACGATACCTTAAATAAATTTAATTTTTTTAAATTACAAAGATAAATATTTTTTAATCAGTGGTACTTATGAAATAAGTCTTTTTGCATTAGATCGAATTATTATCATACTAATATCATTTAATACCCATTTTGTTGCATACATTTAGAATGAAAAAATCAAAAAGGCAATTTTACCTTGTCACACAGCATCAAAAATAAACAGGATATTAAGATTTCATTCCATGTCTTCAAGTTATATTATAAAAGCATACTTAAAAGTAATTTTCTTTAGATGAAGAATAAACGCTTGATGCTATAATGAGTTTTTTCATGTAAAATATGTCTTAAGCCCTCATGGCTTATTTCTAGTACATAAAAAAAATAACTTTTGGTCTTTAATGGCTTAAGATTTGAAAAAACTAAAAGTAATTTTATTTTTATACTTTAGGCGTGGTTGTAATGTTTATTTGTTGACCCCACAAATTTTTATAACCATTTCAATGTAAGAAAAGTTATCCTTTAAATACAAGAAATCTTATTTTTTTAAGTGTTGTTTTTAGGAAAGTATTGCTTTGATTACTTAAAGCAATATTTACCATCTTTAAAAATGAAAAGTAAACAATAATGAATAAAATTTTCAATTCTTGTTTCTCTCTCCCTCTCTCTCAAACTGCTTATGCTCTGAATTTCTTAACACTACTTTATTTTATTTTTATGGAAAAATTTTAAAGCAATCATTATGTGAATTATTTCATTAAATCTCGTTAATTATATATATATATATATATATATTACTTTATTCTGCATTTAACAAATAATCGATGTAAAAACAAAATTTATTAAGAAAGCAGTTTAGAGAATCAAAATCAGTCTTATATACTCAAAGAGTTTCCAGCAGATTTTGTCAGGTAAAGAATTAAATAAAAATTAAAATTTTCATTTAATTTGAAAAACATCTCTTTCTTGGCTTATACAAAAAATATATATAAATTTATTAATACTGATTAAATATTTAAATGATAAATGAATAATGCAAACAAATTTTCACTTAAAATGACAGTTTCTTTTTAATCAAGCAATAATTATTTTTAATGAAGGCCGTAGGATCATTTTAAAAATCAGAAGAATTTACGCATTTTCAATATTTAACGTTTTTGTATCCTACATCTTTGTTATAAATTCATGGAAGTGATACCAGCTTCTCCTTCTGATAAAAAATAAACAATAAATATGAGTTTGAATTTGAAAATTAAGATAATTTTTATTAATTTTGAAGTATGAGGGAAATGGATTATTGAAGGAAGTAGCCAACAATAATTTGGTGATATGCAAAGTTATAATTTACATGTTATATATTTTTCTAGTTCTTTCACTTTTTGTGGGAATGCATAAAAATGATAAAATTGAAGATAAAAATAATTACATTTTCACTTCTCAAATAGTTCTGAGACATTTTTTAAATTACAAAATAAACCTTAGTTAAAAAAAGGCATGAAGATTTTACTTTACTGGGGTGCTTATTGCTTAGTAATATGGTTTGGAATTATACCGCTTACCAGATCTATACGTATGCAACCATACCTGATATATATGTTTAGCCCATAAAATTATTCATTTCATAGTATCGGCAGAATTTTGATCGGGTTTTCCTCTAATCAATTGTCAAATAATCAATCCCAATAGGAATAGATATAGTTTTCGGCAGAATTTAGATATTTATAATTAATCAATTTATGAAATAACTTTAAATTGTTTTTTTTTCAATTTATTATATGTAAAGTAGATTATATATGTAAAGTATACAAGTTTTTTTCTTCAACTATAAACTTTAACTGACTTGTCCAGTTATATAAAGAAATATCCAGTTACTTTAATGAATAACTGGATTATACATTTTAATCATAACATACATGTATGTCTATATATATTAGGTCTACCGGAAAGTTATGTCCGCTCCGGTTACAATCAGTTTCAACAAGTATGCGTATATTCCTGTGACACATATTTGACTCTTTCTTTTGATTGCTAACAATGTATACACATTTTCGTCACAGATGAACTAAAACGAAGATCATTGTTGTTAGTATTAAGTGAGACGTGATCTTGTACCCATGGCTACCGATTAAGATCATTTATGCCGCTGCATTTTTTACGAATTCTAACAAAGGAAAAATGCTACAGAAGCATATAGAAATTTATTGAAAGTGCTTGTGAAGGTACAGTTTCTGATAGAACATGCAGAAGATGGTTAAAAAAATTTCATGTAGGTGATTTCGACCTTTCAAATAAGCCAAGCTCTGAGCGACAATATTTGATCGACGACGATACTGTTAAGATCATGTTAGACCAAGATCCTTTTTTGACAGCATCAGAGATAGCGGAAAGGCTTGATTCAGCTCAACAAACCATTTCCGACCATATTCAGAAATCAGGGTTTGTGCGGAAGTATTCGAGAGGGGTGCCACACAAGTTAAGTGAGAAGAATTTGATTGATCGAATGATATGCTGCACATCTCTGCTTGTACGTAACAAAATCAAACCCTTCTGGGACCGGATCATAACTGGGGATGAAAAGTGGATTACCTATGAAAACATCATGAGGAAAAGGGCATATTGTGAACCCGGAAAACCTGCTCCCTCTACCTCTAAACTGAAGTTGAGCCTGAACAAGAGAATGTTGTGTATATGGTGGGACATTCGAGGACCAATACATTTTGAGCTGTTGAAACCAATTGAAAGGCTAAAATCGGAGAGGTACTGTCATCAATTGGATAAATTAAAAACAGCACTCCAAGGAGAGAAGCCACAGATGTTCAATAGGAAGGACATCATACTGCTTATTGACAATGCCAAGCCACATGCTGCTTTGGGGACTCGTCAGAAAGTCGCAGAGCTAGGCTGAGAAATTCTGACGCATATACCATACTCCCCGGACCTAGTACCATCTGATTACCACTTGTTTCTGTCCTTACAAAATTTCTTGCAGGGAAAACAATTCAAGAACGAAGAAGATATTAGACAAGCCCTGGTTCAATTTTTGGCCTCTAGAGATAAGACATTTCTTAAAAATGGGATATACAAATTGCCATCACGCTGGCAAGAAATCATAAATAATGATGGCAATTATATTATTCAACAAAGTTTATCCAAAGCATGGAAAAATTTGTTCCTTTGTTTCATTCTAAAAATGGACAGAACTTTCCGTTAGACCTAATATATTCAGGCCTATATTCCAACAAAAAATAAAAATACTTTTCTTAGATAATCATCCAAACTCACTTATAAAAAGGAAATACATTTTATCCTATCGTTTTAAGTAAATCAGTAATTAATTTATTTAGATTAAGATAAATTACAGCGACTTATAAAATTATTATTGATATATATATATATATATATATATATATATATATATATATATATATATGTATATATATATATATATATATATATACAGGGTTTTTTTTAAGTGACAGTGTTTGGATCACCTTATAGCATGATCTAATAGCCGAAATGGCACCAAACTTGGTATTTAGACTAATCAAAACATGGGAAAAAGGATTCCGTGAAAAATTTTAGTTCAAAAAATCGGTGCTAGGTCATTTTGTGGCGCTTTACAAAGTATAAAATGTGAGAAAAAATTACTAACAAATACAATCGTACAGTCAAATTATTAATGAAATAATTCATGTCCAATCGTCGAGCTATACCCTAGGTGCTACTAATACTAGCAATGGTTTTCTGTGATCTTTCAACAATCGCTGTTGCAACATCAGTTATTACATCTTACTGGTTTACATCCTCTCCCAGAGCGATTGGTCAGTGACTCCGTTTCCTCGAACTTCTTAATCATTTTATTAAGACCATTCAGCGATAAAGACCCCTTTCGTAAGTTTTTTCTGGTTCGAAATTCCGTAAGTGCTGCATTACATTGATTCAATAATACAGCTTCATCAGTAACGCACATTACGTGAACGTGAGAAACATGGCCACTGGATCTCGTTTACTTCAGCTTTGATCATTTGTCTGAGTTCTCTACTACTTGCTTCTATAGCACTATTACTGGCGCTGCCATCAGACAACATTTGGGTTTTTCTTTGATACCCATGTTTTATGCTGTTGTAAACTATAAAAACGCCACAAAATGCCCTAGTGGTGATTTTTGGAACTAATTTTTTTCGCATGTCTTGATTAGTCTAAATACAAAAGTTTGGTGCCATTTCGGCTACAAGATCGAGCTACAGGGCACTCCAAATACTGTCACTTTAAAAAAGATCACCCTGTGTATGTATGTATATATATATATATATATATATATATATATATATATATATATATATATATAT
>JAPDSC010160988.1:110537-139634 GCA_026290005.1 Latrodectus geometricus
ATATTACAATTTTTATGTTTCCTTTCTTTTATATTTTACAAAACTACCGCCGAGAGGAATTGTTACAGAATGTATTTACAGTAACATCTGTTTCCTCTGCGGCTCCTTTTATGTCGTTTGCACTACGACAGTTATTATATATATATAACTATTTAATGAAATTTCTTCATTAAATAGTTATATATATAATTGTAAAATAAAAAGTAAACTTCTTTAATTTTACTTATTGTCTGATATATATCTATCTAAATAGAAAAATAATTTTATGTGATGAACATTGGAAATAAAGGTATGATTTAATAATATTTATTTACTTAAATATATTAATAAGTCAATTATAAATATTCTGGAGTCAAATGCATGTAAATAATACAACATTTTTAGAATCGTATTTACTATTTTTTAATTTATTTACCTACATGGATGAGACCACAAAAATAATCACATAAATTTAACTAAACTACTTTATATAAAATGTAAATTTACTGTTTGTAAAATATATAAAATGATTCAAAGTAAATTGCATTATTTAAATTTCAATTGAATTTTAAAATATGTAATTAAATGTTTCTATTCACCGAGTTTGCAATGTGTGTGACTTATTTATCATACTAATATAATAAAATGTATATGAATGTGTTTCATTTTCATCATTGCAGTAATGTACCAAAGTAAATGCTTCATAATGGTTTAAAAGTTTATATATTTTACCAGTTTTGCAGAAATATTGTCCAAATGATATTCAAATTTTCAATAACTACAAATGTAATAAATATTATATCATACTTTTGCTTTTGTATTTATGTTAGTCATTAGAAATTATTAATTTGGGACCTGAAATATATAACTTGATCCTCTTGGAATTAGAAAAGCTATCTACATTAAAACAACGAAAGACGTCAATTTTTCGATTGCTTAATAAGTCTCTTATCACTTTAAATTTTCATATTATTTTTCATCAAAAGTTCTTATAGCATAAACTATTTGATAATAAACTTTATTAAAAATATTCTAAAACTATTATAGTTAGAAAAATTTTAAAATACATTTTTTGCTTAGTTCTTACTCATTAAATCGATTTCATTATATTAATAAAATAAACGATACTAATAATACTTTTAACTTGCAAAATGTTCTTATTTCAGTATAAATCACAGCTGATATTCTGAAAATGTTTACAAAAATTATTTAAATTTAAATTTAATATCAAATTTAAATCAAGTAATAAATGGAAAATATTGCAGAGATACATTAACATACAAAAAAGCAAAAAAATAGGAACAATTTATGAAATTTACATAAAGTTAAAATGGAATTAAAAATATTGAACTACTGGATAAAAAAACACATATTAGATATTATACAAAGCAAAATAAAAGTAAGTGTATAGAAAATGCGCAAAAAGAAATGTAATTTACATTTTATTATATTTTACAAGAAAACGAAAACTAAATGAAAAATATTTTAAGATTTTTCAATACTTAAATACATAAAACATTTTTCTAAATAAATAATGAAAATCTAAATAAATGACATTCCAATTGTTTTTGCATCTAGAAGTTGAAACTTTCAAATTATATAATTTTATTAAATAATAATATATTATAGAATACATAATCATCCATAAAGCATTTTCAAGATCTCAATTTAAATTCATTAATTTTTATACAAAATGGCATAAATTTTCATTTAAAAGTAAATTTTTCTAAAATTCAAATGTAAAATTGCTAAATATTTAAAAAATTGTAATAACAATATTTTATGGATTCTTCTTGTATTCATAATAATGTTTTGATCATTAATGATCAAAACTTTAATATGAATCATTGCAAGCTATTTGAAAATTAATTATTACAATAAAAAAATTGATTAAGATTTAGTTTTAATAATTAATTTATTTTGGCACACATATGTGAAATTTAGTGAATTTAATAGGCAAAATCTTATGTTAAACTTAAAATTTCTTATGTGAAGTGATTATGTTAGTAGTAACTTATGTTTACATAAATTAATAATAACATAATCACTAATTCATTGAAAATATTGGGGAAAATATGCAAGAACAATATCCTTCTATTCTAAATAATTTCAATGAAGTTTGACTGAAAAGAAAAATGAAAATATTATGGTGTTTTGTCCAATATTTTAAGTTTAATTAGAAAGTCAAGTTCTGATAAAATATATTTCTCAAAATTCTGATCATTGAATTAATCTTAAGTGAATGCAGCGCTTGCTATACATTTTAATGCAATATGCTAAAGATAATATTTTTAGTTTCTGAATATTAAAATACAGTGGCACAAACAATTGAAGATACACCTTACTTTTACTTTATAAATCCTACTTTCAATCGAATTAACACATTATTTAGAAGTGAAAACGTAATTTTATTCTGAGACATAACAAAAGGTTTAATTAACAGTAAAAAAGAAAAATCAACGACAAAATTCTACAAGAATAATTTTCAGAGGCATTTCAAATAAACATAAGCAGATTTCTACCTCAAAAAAATTGAGGATGCACCAATGAAATTTTTGTTGTATATAACATACAAAGACATGGTTGCATGTCCTTTGGCTTTTATAATGTCATCCAAACACTTTGGTACCAATTCGACTAAATTTTTTGGTGGCACCTAGAGATATTTTATCCCATTCTTTTTATAACATTTGCTCTAAATGGGCTTTCTTCCTAATTTGGTGTTTTTGGACCGCTGTTTCGAGTGTAGCCCACAAATTTTCTATGACTTTGACATTACATGCCATATGTTTGGAATCGTTATCGCACTGAAATAAAGAATTTCCCTCTAAACTCAATTTTTTGCACTTTCTTTAAGATTGTAGCAGAGTATATCTATATAAAGCTAACGATCCATTATGCCATCTATAAGAACTAAATTTCCTGCCCCATTTGAAGCCTTACAACCCCAAAACACTACCATGTTTAACTGTAAGACGTAAATTTTTTTGGATCCAAAACGGTGTTCGTCACTAAATATAACTTTCTTCGAAAAGTTGGCTGTCTTGAATTGGTGAGTTTTTACAAACTCCAAACACTTTTTCTGATTTTGTAAGCTTATAAATGGTTTCTTTCGAGCTACTCGACTGTTATATCCAGTATGTATAATCACATTTCTCACAGTTTCAGCACTTTCACTTCTGCCCATTATTAGAAAAGTTTCTTAAGCTAGTTTCACTGCACTTAGTTTAGGATCAATCTTGATATCTTTCAAAATTTTCCTTTTGGCTACATCACTCAGAATACTTTTCATTCCACATTTATTTTCAATTAATTCAACGCTTTTAAATCTTCCAATGATTATTTGGACACACGAGTGGCTTCTACCGACAATTTCAGCTATTTCACGATAATATTTTCCTTACTTAAATAACCTTAATGTAAATTTTCTTACATCAATATTGGTCTCTCTCCGAGGAGCCATTTTCCAATTAAATTTGCGACTTTAAATTCACAGAAGCAACTTCAAAAGACAAAAATAATAGTCCAAAATGTTTAAGATAACATTGGCTAAACTTATAGAACTTACAAATTTTTATAGTTGTAAGCAGAATGAAAGTTTAGTGTTAGTCATACAAAAATTTCATTGGTGTATTCTCAATTTTTTAAGGCAGAAATCTGCTTATGTTTATTTGAAATGCCTCTGAAAATATTTCTTATATCATTTGTCATTGTTTTTTCTTTATTTTTATTGTAATTAAACCTTTTGTTATGTCTAAGAATAAAATTATGTTTGCACTTCTAGTTAATGTATTCTTTCGATTGAAAGTAGGATTTATGAATTAAAAGTAAGGCGTACCTTTAATTGTTGTGCCACTGTATATACTTGACAATTTGTTATGATAAATCCTTGATTTTTCATGCTGAAGGGAAAATAAAAAATAACTATAATAATATATTCAAAAGAAATAAATTTAAATATTTTCGTAATAAATTTAAATAAAACTCTAATTTTTATATGATTTATAACAAAGTATTAATTTATATCCTAGCTAAAAAATAATTTTTCCATTCGTAAAATTCTTTTAATCAAACAGTTATGAAATATCTTTAGCTGATAAAAGCATAATGGAAGGAATTGAGTTTCATTAAAATGTGTCTTAAAATTACAATTTCATTGTTTCAAATATAAACTTAAAATTTATCAATATCAAAAACAGATTTTTTATATTTAACTGATTAAAATAGAAAGTTTTAAAACTAAAATTTAAAAACTTTAATTTAATATATTTATTCCAGAAATTTCAATTTTAAAGCTTTGTTATAATTAAAGTTAATAAAATAATATATTTTCATATGAATAATAAAACTGATTCCACAATTATTTGTCCTTAAATATCATAATTTTTAGATGCTTCTAATGTTTTAAATTTTCAAAACACAAAAACTGTTAAATTTTTTGTAATGAGTACCATACATTAAACTATGAGCAACATATATATGAATTATTAATGATGCATTATTTACAAAAAAGTAAAATTTCCTTTAACTCTATTATAACAAGACCAATAATTTTTCCCTTATGCACGTAACCATAGCTATATATCTTATTAAGTGACTGTCGGAGATAACTTGAATCACTGCGGCCAGTGACTGCGAATTCTTTGATCTCATGTTGCCAAAATTACCCTTCAATCAATATGTTGTTTGATATATCTATTGAATTAAACTATTCCTCGGATATTTATGATAAAAACTGTTTAGGATTAAAATAACTGTGATGAACATTTTGAATTCACAGTTCTCAAAAACATTGCCTACAAAGTATTGTAGTCTAGTTTTTTTAACTTATAGAATTAAGTAATGTTTTTTTAATAATTATATATATACAAAAATATTTCTTCAAATAGGAGCACACATAAATGCTCAATTGAAGAACCTCAAAAAAAGTTATAGTTATTTTGGTGTACAAACCTAAATTTGTGACTAATGATGAAAATTACGCATAATATTATATATTGCTGGTGTAAATTAATGCTTCTTACGTATAATAATAAAAATATTTAAAAATTCGTAAATCTGTACTTCCAGATATAGGTTATTTTATTATGTAATAGTGAACACTTTAAAAGTAAAGTTTAGAAAACTGTTTTATTATAATTTCAATTTTGTGACTTCTTTATTTTTGTGTAAATTAAAAAATATGTAGCACAATATAACACATTCTAATACCAAAATTATTTTTTTACATATTTAACTACTCTTCAACTAATAAAGTTTATACAAATCTTCTGCGGACTACATTTAGAATAAAAATGATTCCTTTATGATATTTTTTCGAAAATCGAGAAATCAATTATATTTTAATAAACTATTTCTTTAAATTTTCAGTCACATAAATGCTTTACTAAACTTGCTTACATTTAAACTATATAAACTATATATTTTGTGGATTATGCTTAAAAATTCTTACTACAGTGTATTACCAAACAATATAAATTAACTTGATATCAAATGTTTTCGTCCCATTTAATCTACTATTATAAGTTCTGTTAGACATTTATTCAACATACACTTTTAATGCTAGTTTGATTTAGGGATGCTACAACAAACTTTTGGACATTTGGCCAGTTAAAATTCTATATATTATTAACAGATAATTTACTCCAAACATATATTTCGTGGTTTAAAATTATATTTTATCATTCAAAGAAATTTTATTAATTTCTTAATAATTTAAACAATTATTTATAGTATATTTACAAACTCTTACTTTCCACATATAATTCCTAAAATATTTTATCAGGAATATTCATAGATAAAGATTTATTTTAATTTGTACAGAAATTTTCATGTGATGTCAACTATGCCTATAAGTCATTAATAGGAATCAAAGTTTTATTAATATAAAAATAAATATTTTATAAGTTTTGTCCCTTTCAATTCAGAAACATTTTTGTTAACACATTTTTGAATACTATTTATGTGAACTGATAACTGAAAGGAATTAAATATTTAAATATTGAAATTTTAGAGTTTATTTCACTTGAAATTATTACATTAAGTAATCAGATATTCAGCTGCGTTGAATCTATATATTAAAATTTTATATAGAATATTAGATAGTTTTCTTTACTTTTTCATGTAATAACATTATGGTTCAATGTTATTAATATATTTAAATAAGAATAGGAATTTTAAAAGATTTAGCAAATATAAATATTTTAAATAAATACTACGAATAAAAAATGAGTTTAATGTTTAATTAAATTTGTTTCATAAATTAAGTCAATGTTTAATCTAAATTGTTATATAGTTCATTTCTATAATTTGATCTGTTAATAATTTTCCTTCGTCTTTTAATTAAGAAATATTATTATTATTATGTAATTGTAAAATTCTTGTTTCTCTTCCAAAAAATTTTAAAATAATTATGAAATATGTATGTTATATATTTAAATAAACAAAATAAGAATATATAATCTAATATTGAATATAATTTTTTGTCACATTACTAGAATAGCAAAGCTTATTAAAAGTGTAATGTTATAATTACAGGTTCTAAAAACATTACTTTAACAGATATATAAAAATAATATCATATTCATTCCTTAATAATCTATTAAATTATATTAATACTGTGAAGCACTTAATTTAATTAATAAATAAAATAAATAAAATTTAATAAATAAAATTCTAATCTTTCTTTTATTATTTTTAAGACAGTTCGCAGGAAAATTTAACTATTCATTTAAAATTAGTAGTTTTAAAAGTTAAGTTTATAATTTAAATTGAAGAACAAAAACTCTACTTTTTTAATTTATACTAATTTTAATCATTATAATTTATTTTAAATTATTAAGTAACAAAATATACGCTATAACAAGAACCCACGATCCATATGTAAATAGAACAACAGCCATATTATAAAATTAATTGAATTAACCTATAACAAAAATATTTAACATGTGCTTAAGATTTCAGATATTTTTGAGTTCGTTATGTAAATATAACAAAGCATTTAATTTCTTCTTTATTCAAGTAAAACAATAATTTAAAAATAAGTAACCACTAGTGTTTATATATAATTACGAAATTCTGTTTTAAGTTATTATTTTAAAGAATATTAGTTACATCCAAGGACGCAGATGATGATTTTTAGATCTCCCAAGAAATAAAAAGATTCTAAATCATGAGCACGTACATGTTTGAATCTGAGTATGTATGCACTGATTCTCCAAATTTATTCAAAATAGATAAGTGGGTCATGCTTATATTCAAAATTGATAAAATGATGAGAGTGACGTATGATAAGTAAACAAAAATTTTCACTTAGTTTCAGATATTGAGGAATAAAACAAATGAAATAAAAGGAAAATGTATTCAAATATGTCACACTAGTTACCTATTGCTATTTTTAGAATTTCTATGGCAACAAGCTGTAAGGACAAAAAGAAACAATTCGTATACAATTCCTAAAAAAAAGCATTAATAATTATCTATGATTCTTTAGAATTATTATATACAATGCGATAAGCATTTATAAGTTAAAAGAAGATAAGACGTTAATTTCATAAAAATATCACTTTAAGCTCTTTAAGGCATTAAGGCTAAACTTTATCAGTGAAATGGTTAATCTAGAGTATTTTATATGGTTTTTCAATACAAATAAATAATCCATAAAAGGCTTATAGTTAAATCATTTTTTTACAATTCTGCTTAGTGATATTTAGTAACATATCAGTGTGCATTTTCTCGTACTTATTTGAAAAATGCAGCAAATTTAATGCCAAATAATCAAATGTAATATATTCTCAGAAACATTGTTGAATCTTAAAACATAAATAAAAAACTTCTGATGCACTATTTATGTATAATAAATCATATCATTCATATGTAATTAATTTTATGCCTACACCATCACTAACCCAATGACTGTTACTGTTTACGCTATTTGTATTTTAACAATTTCTTAACTGTTAAAATACAAATAGCGATGAATAAAGAATCTTAAGTGTCACGTGCAAGTTTTTCACTTTCGTCAAGAAAGCAACATATGGCATAAGTGGTGGAATACTTTAATTTCAATTGTATCTTTTCGACACTTATTGGAAGTCGATGCAACTCTATTTATATTTAATTTGAAATCCAATATATAATTTTATCAAGAATCTTTTGCAACTTTTACACATTTGTTTGCTCTCAGTATTCTCTTTCTCTTTTCCTATCCAAAACCTTTCAAAATTTTCAGCTCAATATATAGCATATTAAAAGTTTTAAATTAAATGTAAGTTAAGTTTATTTTTTACTTTTAAACATTTTGTAAAATGTAACAGGATTTTAATAACTTATACATAACTCATAATGAAATGTAAAGTATCCAAACTCTTACTCATGTTTTAATAACTAGTGCAATTTTCTCTTCCCTTTCTCATTTGCTCAAAAAGTAATAATAAATATGAAAATAATGAGGAGAATTTTTTGTTACATCCAATTTTAATAACTGTAATATTTCCTATTGTATTAGTGCATATAAAGTAAAATATTTCTCGAAAACGTACATGAATATTTTGAAGTATTTCTTAAGCTGTATCAAGCTGTGTTATTAAGCTGTATCAAGGGTGACTGGATTTTGTAGCTATTGAAGGAATTTGCATCTTAATTAAAGATGCAAATCCCTTCAAAAATTACTTTAATAGCAAATTCCTTCAATGCTAAATTTATATTTAGAAAATTATTTTGATATATATTTTTAATGTATAATCAAATTAAGCACTTATATTTTTTATTTAGTACAGATTTATATTTTTACTTTTTATGGTTGAAACGATGAAATAGTTCAAGCTAAATTTCAAGAGTATTTTATATGAATTAAGTAAACGATTGTGAAACAGTTCTTAAAATGTTCCTTTAAAATAAATTACATCATACATATATAAATTTCTGAAGTATTTCAAGAATACGACGAGGTATTTATTTGCTTATAGATGTAATTAATTTATTCAATATTGATAAATCGAATAACAAACATTTTAGATCTAAACCAATGGAAACGCTTATGATAACACCACTTGGAAAAATGCAAATTCTTTAAAGATATTTTATACTGAAACAATAAAAAAATATTTTACATAATAGAATTAAACTGTTCATGCAATGTGATTCAACTAGCTTAAAAACTTGTTTTTAAAAGTAGTTTAATTTCTTTAAATAAAGTGAAAAGCATTGACTTCGAATACAAGAAATTAAATATTTTAACTCGTGATTTTTATTGATATGAACCGAAATTTATTTTTAACATTTAATTTTATATGAGAAAGAAATTATTAAATATTTTATCAATTATTATAAATATTAAATTGTTTTTCATAGATTCGATTATAATCTAAACTCGAACTCTACAAAGACATTTTGTGTAAAGATATTTATTTGTAATCTTGTATAAAAATGACTAAATTTCTTCGTAATTACTTCCTTTATTTTTATTAAAATAATACTTTTAATTCGAAATATATATTTTTCAAATAACATATGCTTCCTTGTTACTTTTATATATTTTATACGAGCAAGAATTTTGAATAAATAATAGGATATTTTCCTATTGTTATTTTATGATTCTATTTATATCTTATTTATTTTTTATTTTATTGTCTATTATTTATTTCTTATATTTTACAAATATTGTAAATGTCTCCAAGTATTTATGATTATAAATGTTTCACATTTTAAATCATACCCTAAAAATACCATATATCTCTGATTTTCACTTTTTATAAAATAAAAACATTATAAGCCAATAAATTTATTTCCCCGTTTTTTTTTCATGCATTCAAAATCAATATAATTGTCATTATAAAATCTCCCTTTAAAATACATTCTTCAGTTACAAATGAAATTACAGCAATATTTTTCATTAGCATGATAAATTCATGCAAAGAACTTATAGTACCCGAATGCAATAGACATATTTTTTATGAAATATGTAGATTTAATCCTATGCGTTTGAAATCACAATGTCGCAATATTAAACATGTTTAATATTTTTATGATATATGTAGTTTTTGTCCTATGTGTTTGAAATCACAATGTCACAATATTAAGCATGTTTAAATTGAAATAAATTTGGACAATCTAGGATAATACAGAATTGATGATAAATTTATGTAAATACTTTACGTTATAATAAAAAGATAATTTATTGTTTCAAATTCTATTTTAAACTTCATATTTATGGCATTTATCTGCAACATGAACTATATAAACAAAATTAAAATTTCAATGTAAAAAAGATATTTGTTAATTTTTAAAAATTAATTAGTGTAAACATCTCAATTAAAAATTCAATTCAAGTATATATGAAACTTTTCAACCATTTTTAATTGATGAAACTTTAAAAAAACAATGTGTAAATAATCCACATTAAATGTTTTAGATTTTTAATAACTTTATAAAATGTATAGAAATGCTTTAAATAAACATTGAAATAAAAATAAAATTTTAAATATAAAAATAAACTTTTTAAGGTTAAAATTAAAAATAAACAATTAAATAAACTTTAAAAATTTGGGGAAAAAATGTTTTAGTTTATAAATAAAGAATCTTCTTATTGGTATCCTTTTTTGTATTATCAATTCTCTAAAAAATCTTTACTAAAACTAATGAAAATAGTAAATTAAAAACCACAAAGAGTGAAATGAAATATTTCTGCAATTAATATTTCTTGATTTATGAAATCAGCTTCCAATGGATAACATTCCGTTTTGTTATTTCAAACTGCACTTATTATACTTGTCTTTATACATTTACGAAATTTTAAGTGATTAAAAATTAATATTTTATGCATTTTATGCAAACATCATACATATTGTTAAATATTTTAACTTTTTAATGTAACTTTCTTCCTTTTCTGTGAATTTATAATGGTTTTCAACAGAAAAATCTGTTTACTTGGATATAATAAGAACAATTTAGGTGTAATTTCCTAAATTGATCCTTATCATTTTCCTTTCAATAAATCTCTGATTCTCTATCTCCTTACTAATACAAATCAGAGTCATTAAAAATTTTTTATATTTAGTTTTGAATATGTTTATTACTATCTTATGATTATTTCAAATAAAAACTCCTCAATATTTAAAAAATGCACGTTCTAAAGTAAAAATTTGCTATTTTTTTAAATATTAATAAAAATACTAATCTTTTCCCAAAAAGAAATGAGTTTATTCTTCATCATTAGAATTTTTTGTAACATTCCATAACATAATAAAGATACAAGTTCTATACATTTAGATATATTTTATATAATTATTTTGTTATAATTTTTATTAAATTACCGAATGCTTTCTTAATTTAATATTCAAAGTTTTATTTATTCAGTTCAAAACAGTTTGTTACATCCAATACTATTGTTTCCTTTATATATCTTTATGCAATATTAAGTTTATATAAACTACGTCTTTTTATTATATTTTGCACTAAATTACCTAAGTTTTTCTGAAATATTTGAAACATCAGAAATGCCTTTTTCCTATGAATGAGGAAACTTAAACTGGAAATATATTATATATTTTACTTTATCGATTTTATTTTTGTACAAAATATAACAATATAAAAAATTTTTTCTTAAATATCAACCATATTTTGAAAAGCTCTGAATAATAGATAAATATGTTGTAATTTTAATTCAATTTGAATAATTTTTAAATAAATTTTCCTGAAATTTCGCAAGTTATTTTTATTTTTTAGTCAAAAATCAAAATAAAAACATTTAAAAGAATAAATTTTATACCCAGATTTGAATGCGGTTATAGTTAATTATTCAATCATCTTTTAAGTAAAATTATGAAAACTTACTTATTCTTGTTATTCTTTGCCTAGATTATCTTCAATTTCATTTTTAGTTACGATTGAGAAATTATTTCATGAGAATGCTTATTTTTTCAAAATTAATGTAGTCATAAATTAAACGGGATTTTATTGTATCACTTTTTATATTTCTAAATTATTATACAGAAAAATAGCTACGAAAAATATATTTTGCATATCTTTTATTAGTCTAAAGGAACTATGTCTTTTATAACAGTTAAGCATAAAGTACATGGGTCAGCTTTTTCTGATTCAATTTATGTAAAAATGTGTTAAATTATGAATGAAAAATTTGCATTTCATTGATAAATTTATAAATGAAAAATATTAATATTTCATCTCACAATGAATTTAATTAAAATTGTATGAAATTAATAACCATGTTTAATTTTTTTTTTCACAGAAATATTTTAAATTAGTTTGGAATAATATTTTTCATTCTTTATAAATTAGTTATGTATAGTAAGGTTAATTATATATATTCAGTTATATTCATGTTGCTCACAGATGTTAAAACACACAAATATTCAATAAATTTGTAAATATTTACAGAAATGAATATTTAATATTTCAAACTCCTTTCATTTTGTAAAGTTGTCTTGAAATGTAATTTTAAACCAGTGAAGAGTTTCTCATACTTTTGTATGAGTTTAAATGATTGTTTATTGACTGTTAGTGTCAAAAGAGTGAAAAGTTGGCTGTGCAAATTGGCTTTTCTAGACTATCCACTGGTAAAGGAAACGCTTTGTTTGTCTTGGTAAAGTAACTAAAGAATCCTCAGGGCAGTTTCAAGTTTTTAAATTACTTTTCTAAAGATAAAATAGAAATAAACATAAAAAGGTCAAAACTGAACAAATGGAAAATATTTTCCAAAAAGAAAATATAATATTATTTTTTGAGATTAAAATTTTAATCTTCATAATAAAAGAACAACTAATAGTGTATAATTAATTACATTGAAAAATATTTTTCTTTCTTATTCAGAATTTTCCTCAAGGCTCAAGTAATAAAAATATAAAAGAAATATTATAACATGAAAAAAAATTTAAATAATCAAACTGTACCAATAAAGGATTTTTCTTTATAGAAACTTTTAATGATTTGAAAGGAAAAGGCTTTTATTTGAAAGGAAAAAATTTAAATATTATACAAATGACATACTCTTCAAATATTTTCTTTATCATAAAATTGATTAGTAATTTTTATTTATCTAAGATACTTGCTCAGAATAAAATATAATATTAACTCTCTCATTTTCGAATAATCATTTGTTTTACATTTTTTTGTTATAATTGATGAATGCTTATTAAATCTCCTTAAGCATATTGTTTAATGGTATTATTTTTAAACTAAATAAATAATTCGGGGCTTACCTTGTCCAAGAAATTGGAACATTTTCTGCATATTTAAAAGTTATGGGTTTGAATCCAAATGTCGCTGAATAAATAGAGATGGATGTTTCCTTTCTGATGTCATCATATACATAGTTGCAGCCTATGATATAGAGATTTTCTTGGTTTCTTTTCAGATACCTGAATATAACTCATTATTTATAAAAGTATCTTTTGGAAAATAATGCTAGGTAAATATCTCATAACTGCTTTCTTCTGTTAACTACAAAGTTTATAACTTACTTAATTTACACAATTCAATAAATAAACATTCTTTTTAATATAACAATGTTATAACATCATATTAATTATTCTTTTCATATTATTATCGTATTTACCGTTTTGATAAGTGTCCATATTTGAATTCATTTCTCAAGTCCTGTGAATCGCACTTATAAGAGTTATAGCAAAATAGCATGCAATAGTCTTGTGAATAGAAAGCAATTTATGACAAATAATGACAAATAGGTTAGCAAATAGTGACAAACATGTTAATTGATGATAAATAGGTAACATATTATGTTGCATTTAAATGTCATTAATTTATTTCGTGAAATATATTGCTCTTGTTTCATGATTAGTAAATTTAATCGAACTAAATCGAAACATGAAATGTTGATTGATTATATTCGTAAATTATTTTTGTCTAAATATTATACAATACTAAAGACACCCAAAAACATTATATCTTTTTTGTAATCAATTCCTTTTTTCGAAATAATATTTGCAACAAATTTACTGTATTTATTTACACTAATATAAAAATTTTGATTACAATTATACGTTTGTCACTATAGACTAAACTTTTCTATCGATATTTGCTTTGTGCCCAATTACTCTTAAAGTCATATAAAGAAATGCTTCCACGTGACTCTAATTTACATAATTGTTTTAAATTGTGTAAAATAAGTATTTGTTACAGGCATTTTAAACACAAGCAGTGTAAATGCGCAAATAAAATGCAAACTATTAATGAAAACATTGATAGAATTTAAATAACATATATGCAAATTATGTGATATTTATAAAAAAGGAATAAATGTAAAGAAAATATAAACGTAAAAAATCAGAATTTTTCATGAGCCTAAATATTAATTTTTTTAAAAAAATTACATATTTAACACTTTGCAAATTTTCATTACTGAATAATAGTATGAAATATTCATTAACCATTGAAAATTGATGAAAATAATTTTACATTGCCTTTTATAAGTCAGTAGTTTATTTCCGGAAAAATATCTATGTTTTGTTAATTTTTCGCTTAAAACTTTCAGTAGTCTTCCCGAAACCTTTGTTTTTCCCCTTAAAATTAATTATGCCAAGACAAAAACTACTCTTCACCAATTCAACTTCATCTATATTCTCCAATTCAAGATATTTATAAATTTGTATTATTTTTATCTAATGTAAAACAAATAAATGTAAGATATTTCATGTTATAATTCATGCCATAATTCTTATAAGTACATGCATTGAATACAACTTACTTCATTTACAAAATTGTTTAATTTCTTAAGCATTTTCCCAGAGCGAACATTATTCTTCTTATCGTTTGTCCATTCAGTATACCATTGTACAAAATCCTGGAATAATTCAATGATTAAATGATCCCAAAATATAAATACATCACGCACATATATTTTTTGCATTTTAATAATGAAAAAAAGTTTATATTATACGAAGAACATTCATAAAATTTTGAAATTATATGAGCACCTTGTACTCTAGCTAGAATACGGTGTGTCTCTTACCAAGATTCCCATAAAATGAATCACCTCTTCAAAATAAGAAAAGAACTTCTTAGAATATTCTTTAAAACATAAATTATTATTATGGGATTTGAAAATTAAATAAACATCATTTTTCATTTGTTATTCTTTAAAACACAATCATACATAACATATATATTCTATATTGCATGTTTTAATATTAATTGCTTGCTTAATTCTAATTTATATAAATTAAACGAATACCAAAAATTAAAATAGTAATAGTATTAATAATTGATATAATAACTATTATTTCATTACTATTTTTCCTATATGAAAATTAGCCTGAAAACTTTCACATAGCAATGGATAATTTTAAATAATAATTTATAAGTAGCTAGACACCCAAAAAATAACACTTAGAAAGATACCAAGAAATTTTTGCTTGATTAATAATACATTGAACAAAGATCAAATGAACTATTTATAATTTCTTGTAAATTGTAGATGATGGCAAAATCAGTAGTAGCCGCAATTGTTGCCAATAACCTCAGTACACGCCTCCCTTAGAATCAAATACTCTTTCAATGTATCCTTGGAACATTACCATCCATACGGCTTCCACGTATTGCCAAAGTTGATCTGGTTGAGTAGCTGATGATGTATCCCGGACTAGTTGTTGTACAAACATGGACGCACTTTTTCTATAAGGAATAAATCAAGAGAATAAGAAGACCAAGGAAAAAATTTCAGTCTGATGAGTTAGGAAGAACTCTTGAAAGTTACGTGCTAATTGGGGCCTCGCATTATCATGTTTGAAGTAAATGATGGAATATACGTTGAATATACGGTAGAACCGCAACCTTCAGTATTATAGAGACGTAGCACTAATTGTTCAGAATAGTCGCAATGCGTTCTAGAAAGAGACGAATATAAAATTTAATACCACCCAAAGCCATGATACCGGTTGCAGGATAATGTGGCGATGATTAACATAGCAGCTAAAAAAGTCTCCCCACTATTTCACGGTTTTTTCAGACTCAAAACCGACCATCGTGGTATTTTATGCAAAATGGGATTCACCAGTAAAGATAGTATTGTCCCATTCTGTTGTCTATATCCGCAGTTCATCTCCCCACTGGCAACACAAGGTGTTGTACTATTGAGTCAAGACTAAATTAAGCAATAGACGTTTTAAGATCATCCTCTCAGTTTCACACTACATTGAATGGAACAAGCAGACACCGAATGACATGTAACGTATTGAATCTATTGTGCTATAGTTCATGGCACAAGTTCCTGCTATGGTTGTGTGGCTGAGAAATATATTTTGCTTATGGTTATCATTTCCATGCGCACAATATAGCTATTATGATTTCTTGCAATGCAGTGTTTCAACGAATTCCTCCTGAATACTGCGATGACAGACCTGGGTCACAGTACTTTGGTTTCTTCCAACAAGATCACGGTTTTTTCTGGAGAATAATCTGCAATCCATATAGGTTACAATTATTCCTCCACTGCACTCAAGAATTTGACGAGACAGTTAAACATTTTACGTAAGAAAGTGCACGGAAAAGCAATTTTTCCTTACTTCAAATAAACACAATCTCTCTCTCTCTCTCTTTCTCTCTCTCTTTATACAATTCTTTCCAGTGTCATTACAGTTTTTCGTGATGTGCTTATGCTCTTCGATATTAATCGTGTTTATACCTCATAGTCGCAAATGTATCATAAAAAGTTTCACATAACTGGCTAGTTTTCTTCAGGGTATTACATTTAAAGTTGCTAGCATAAGTGTATTAAATCCAAAAACTTGAATTCTATTTCATACTCCAGAAACTGAATTATATATTTAAGATCCAATTTTTTTCTAAATAATAATAATTTAAATCTTTATAAAATATTTCTAAGTAATCGAAAAATACTTTATAATGAGCACTTAACATAAATTATTTTTAGTAGAAGAGTAATTCGTTAAAGAAAGAAAAAAAGTTCTAACTATGAATTTTAATACCCTAATTTTCCTTTAAACAGTTTACATGGACTCTATTACAGGAAAACATATTTTAACTTCTTACTCTAATTTTATGGGAAATATAATTACCTGCAATATATTATGAACACATTAAAATGACACTATATTTCTTTGAAAGTAGTTCCGTATGATATGTTAAGTGTAATTGAAGTGATGTTTTATATCACAAACTGATAATGTTATATTATATTTACAGACCAGAATTTATTGCTTATATACTTAGAATTTATTCCACAATTGTATTGGCATTAGATAAGATATAATAATTTTTTTATACCTATGACTTTTAATTGAGGCTAAATTTTGGTAAATAAAATTATCTTGATTGCTTCCGAAATTATTTCGTTACTCAGTAAACTCACACATTTCTTGTTAGTTTCAAAGCAGTTAAATATTTTATCAATTTAATTTGCACATGTAATAAAGTTTGCTAATATTTTTTAAGTAAGAAACTGTTTTAATCAACAACCAAAATAAATTCACGAATCAATTTGCTGAATCGTATAACAAAAACTTTATTTTTCTTTGTTAATAATAATATTAACATCAATTGTTTCAAAAGTATTGGAAAGAGCTTTGGTTATATAAGGTATTTTAAGACAAAAACTCGCTTAAAACAAGCAGAGCTGTTCTATTATTCTAATAAGATTTAAAATTCGTTTTCAATTAATCCATTCTCATTATACTGACATGAAATCTTAAACTCGTAATCAATTGAAGATCAATAATGAATAGAACGAATTTATAATTAATTAGGGCGAAAATATAGAATGCTGCGATTGAATGCCCATTTTAGTCAATAATTTTTGCATTAATGACGTGCTAGACCTACGTAATGGATTGTGGTAAACTATGTATAATGAAACTTTAAGAAAATATTGAAAACCATTTTCTGACATATTCGTAAGATAAATGTAAGAACTAGTTAAAAGCAATGATTTTCAGCACAAATTCAAGTCAAATCACCAGATTGAATTAATGTTGTAATCAAACTAATAAATAACATATTTATAATCGTACTAACAGCCAAACACTTTGTGAGATGTATTTTCAAGTTAAAATTTAAAAATACATTTCATTGTATTGCTGAATAGTGACTTAGTAAGAAAAACAAAAACACCTTCATGCAATGAGCAAAAGCTACTTTTCTTTCAAAGTTGAAAAAAGAAATAGTAAATGCTTTTATTTTTAAAAATTATTCATATTAATTACAAAGACTGTACTAAAAATTTCAAACTTGAAATTGGCCAAAGACAAATATCTTATTTAAAACTGGCCAAAGACAAATGTATTGAAGTATATTAGCAAGAATGTGAAAATTTGAACGATTCCATGGTTAATCCATGGTAGCAAAAGAATATTTATATTTTTAACTTATTTGTTTATGTAACATATCATTTCAAATTCTTTTTCCAGATAAAAAGATTTTTGAAGCAATATGATAAGAAATTCTTTTTCCGATTTTAAAGTTAATTTACCAGATATACTGAATTATTCCGTCAGTGGAAGAAAAATATTTTCTTTTATATATAAAAGAATGGTTTTGAAATTTCAGTATCGTATGTCAAAGAAAGATACTAGGCGGTAAATCTATTGTAAGAAAACAAATTTTTTAACTTAATTTTTCTAGAAAAAGGTTATTTTTCATATGATTTTTAAAGCTTTTTTTTTAAAATAACTTATATTATTCATGTACTTTTGGAGTATATAAGAAAGTAATACTCTAAAAATGTTTTAAATAGCCTTTATTTATTTCAATAAACAAATATCACTTTAGATCAAAATTACATAAATTTGGATTACATTAAACATATTTCTTATTTTATTTATTTATTTTGTAATTTAAGATAAAATAACCATTTTGTCAAATTTATTGAATTGTAACGTCACTGTTTATAGTAAGCTTCCGAATACAATAAAGAGAATTATAAATAAAATGTTTCTAAATAACATCATTAAGTAACTGATAAAGGAAAACGCTTAAGGTTAACGATGTTGTAAAATAAAGTGTGTTTCTTAATTAAGGTATAGATATTTTTTAAGTTATCTAATTCATAATGTTGTTTTTTTGTAACGTAAAGAGATTGCAAATATCCTTTTTTCGGTTATTCAGTATTAAAAATGCCATTAATATATAAAGAAAGGTGAGAAAATTCAAATCAGTAAATGGAGCAATAAATTAGAATTGTAGGATGTCTAAATAAAACAAGGAATTCTTAATAATAATTGGAGATTAATAATTAGATTATTGGACATATTTCGTTAATTTTGAAAGGTACTTAGAAACACATGCGTTTTTCCTATATTTTCTCCATCAAATTTCGTACTAAAAATAGCACTTTTTTCTAAATTAAAAGAAAGAATGTCTACTAATAAGAAAAGTTAAGTTCAATAGAGAGAGTGATTAAATATTTCTCAATACATTACATAATTCTTGCAAATAATTATTCAATTCCACTCTATAATTTACTATGCAAAACAAACAATTAAATTTCAATTCTTCCTATAATCATCTCTTGTTATAAGTTATAATTTCCATTTCTTTTCAACAAATAAACAGCATTAAAGAAGAAATAGTTTACAAATATTTCAAAAATTCAAAGTAAGAATATACGAGTAATAAAATAAACAGAGTGCTTAATATGTAGAATGAAGTATTTTAAAGACAAACTATATTAGTATTTAATTATGGGGACATTAAAACTTATTAAATGTCATACAATTTCAAAACAATTATGTATTGTAAATATTAATCTATCGTACCTTCATTTTTTGCAGATATTTTGCTATTAACTTGTGCACTTTTAAATTTTTTATAAGAGCAATAGTTTTTATAAGATTCAAATGATGTCTTGCGTTGTAAGCAAATCTTACATGACCTGCCGAAATATAGAATACTTGAAACATTCAAAGTTTTTAAACAATTAAAATCCACAGTAAGTTAATTTAGTCCCCACAAAAAGGAGCGACAATACCTTGCAGTCCAAATCCAGTCATGCGCATGTTACCTTTGCCAGAGGACAAGTTTACACGATGCAGAGATAGTATGCAATTTCACTTCAAGTAGTTATATAATTATTTTTTTATAAATTTATATAAAATTTAAAATCATAAAACTGAATTATCTCTTTCATTTGACTCAATTATTGATGACCCATAAAAAAACTTTGTTAAATTGACAGCTCTATGTAAAATGCTATGGCCTTGCGTTCAGCAGTTCATAGGTGGGTTTTGCACATCCAGGTTCTATATTTGTAGAAAAGTAAACTAAAATTTAACTATTTTCCAATGTAATTAATAGAAAGTTTTATTAATAATTCAAAGGGTACAAATTCAAAATACAGACTGGCGCATGGCAGATTAGACAGTTTTTAATAAAATATCGCCCAAAAGGCGGCCCTCACACTCCACACATTGCCTAAGCCTTTTCTTGAAATTTTCATGAACTCTTTCCAGCATTTCTACAGAAATCCGTTGGATGCTGGCCTGAATGTTGCCTTTAAGGTCTTCCAGGGTCGTTGTAGACGAGGGATTTTAGGTAGACCCACAAGAAAAAATAACAGGGGGCCAAATCTGGAGACCACGCTGACCAGTGCAAATCACCTTGCTGGGAGATGAGACGCACAGGGAATCGGTCACGCAAAACATCCATACAAACTCTTGCCGTATGGGCCGTGGCCCCATCCTGCTGAAACCAGATGTCATCTAGGTTCATCTGCTCTGAAAACAACAAAGTCTGGAAGCAACGCAGCAAGCATGTTTTGCTACTACGTTGACGTTCTTCATAATCGAGTGGTTTTAACTCTTGAGCAATAGCCATCTTATAGGGGTGTAAATGGAGGTGTCCTTTGACGATACTTTGAAGGGATTGTCTTGAAATTCCAAGGGCGCAAAACTGTTTACGAAGGGAACGCCTAGGAGACTGCTCAACAGCAGCTAGAACTTTCTCAAAGTTTTCCGAGGTTGAGACAGTTCTCTTAGGGCCCCTCCTTATCAAGAACACATTTCCTGTGTCCGCTTTCACCCACGCAAGAATTCTGTTCCGATTAGGAACTCAACCGCTTGCGGCGATGCGGAATTCCGATAGAAAAGCTCGCTGCAAGTGGTCAATCGAATGGCTGTTTAAAAAATATGTTTCACGTAAAACACACGCTGCGGTACAGACCCTTCCATCTTGTGAACTGACCTTGATATGGAGACAAATTTCCGATCTCGCTCTTTCGAACCCCGCTTCCTTCGAGGAGCGCCAACTGTTAGGAACAAGCAATGGCCTTTTCAAATCCATTCGTCTGCAGCGCGCCACCCTGTATAATCAATTAAAAAGAAGTAAGAAAGACAAGAGATATCACAATAAAATTTATTTTATTGATAACATGTTCACTAAGTGTCAAATGATTAAATTTAGAGACTTCTGTGAAGTGTGGTTCTTGCCAAACTCAGTAGACAGAATAGCCGCCATTGTTGGAGATTATTGCTGTCACACGCCTCAAAGAGACTTTGAATGTGTTCTTGAGGTACAGCAGACAGAACAAGTTCCACGCCTTGCCAAAGTTAATCTGGTGGATAAAATTTGGGCCAATCGTTGAACAACCATGGAGCACATGTTTTCTATCCATGAAAGATCTGGAGAGCAAGCTGGCCAGGAAAACAATTCAATCTGACGACTGGTGAAGAACTCTTGGACATTACGTGCCACATGTGGTCTCGCATTATATTGCTGAAATAGGACTGTGGTCATACCCTGAAGGTAAGAAAGGACAACTGACTCCAACACCTCGGAGATGTATTGATTATTAGATGGCTGTTTATAGTACTGGCAAGACGTTATAGAGGAGTGCGAGAGTGATATCCAAAACATCCCTATACTATAATACCAGATTCAGGACCAATGTGGCGATGCATAATGCAGCTGTTCAGCAACGTCTGACCATGGTGTTTCCAGGCTCGAATGCGGCCATCATGGTGTTGCTGACAGAAGTATGACTCGTCAGTAAAGACAATTTCATTCCATTCTGCCATCCACATACTTCTTTCATTGCTCTATTGGTGGCAGGGATGTCTGTGGTTCTGTGTCAAGGGTAGACGAAGCAATGGACATCTTTAGGACCGATCACTCTGCTGTAAACAGCGTTAAATGGTACACACAGACACTGGATGATGCGTTACAGACAGAATGTGCTGTGCCATGATTTGTGATGTCGCTGAGCAATCCGTCACTGCCATGCGCACAAGTTGCCTGTTACATTACATGAAGTGGTGGACTGAGGTGTATGCGATCGAACACGTTGGTCTTTCGTACCCTGCTGCATCCCTCAATCACATATTCGCATTACAGTTGTTTGGTTTCGTCCAACACGACTACCGATTTCCCTGAAAGATAATCCACAATCTCGGAAGGCCACTATAATTCCTCTGTCAAATTCTGATACTTGATAAAAAAAATCATCTCTGCTTTCTAAGAGGCATAATCGATCGTTTTTCGGGAAAAAAAACCACAAGAAAAACACAATTACCAAACTTGAAATCGTCAAAATCTCCAAGCTTTAAATAGCGTTTAATAGTGGCATGACAGGCGTGCATGATGTGTGTCTGCTTTGAAATTCTAACCTTTTTCATATCTTACTTCCGATAATGCATGCTGTAAATTTCATGTTATTGGCATGCTTCCTTCAGAGTGTTGTTTTTACGGTGGTCACCAATGTATATCTTTTTGTAAATTTATATCACATTTTTATCGTTTCATTTTTTTTTAAATTTTTTTATTACACTTTGTTAACACTTGTTCCCACTAATTTTTACAAATTTGTAAATCTAGATAATATAGAATATCGTTAAAAGACATGGTAAAAGGATAATATAGAATATCGTTTGTTTAGAAATGTTTTTACATCATACAATATATAAATTGTCTCATAATCATTTTCTTCAAAGTTTTGAGAATTTTTATCAAATTAAAGAACAGTAATCTGAGTTCTTGCCTTTGTTGTCGCTTTTAGTGAAACACAAGTAACTCTTTTTGCAACTTAATCTATTTTGATACAATTTCATGAAATATTCAACTATACTACTCAAAATTATTATTATAGGATATTGAAGCTGTAGCACCTGGTAAATTGTTTAGTTGTTTGATGTATTATTGACAGACATAGTAAGCTATTTGAGATAAAAGCTGATATTTATTTCGCAGAAAAAATGCGTTTTATTATTTGGGTACAAAAGAAAAAGCACAATTTGCGCATATGAAAAATACAAATAAAAATTATATTTCCTTAAAAGAAAATAGTTTTTAGTTGGGTGTACAGTTTCCCCAGATGACCGGCAACGTTGAACACCTTTGAGGTATCGAGTCAATGAGGTTATTGAGGAGGGGTTGGGATATTTTTCTTTATACCTCCTACAGAGCTCTTTCTAGATTTTGGAGATTTTGTGAGAGTGTTAGGCATCATGCAACTTAACTGTTTAGAATGTCCTAGACAGGTTCTATTGGATTCATGTCTGGAGAACACACTGGACATTCTATTTTTATGATTCTTATCTAGAGAACGAAATCATTTACCTGTTAGCACGATATGGTCAACATTGTCGTCCCTCAGCATGGACGTCATCTATAATTGTTGCAGGAAAAAGACTACAATAAGCCTGAGGATCTCATCCTTATATCGGAAGATCAGTCAGAGCTTCATTTGAATGACATGGAGGACGATGCCCCCACCAATGAATATGTCAGCATAAATTATCACTCCCCCACCACCAAATGTAACAATTTCATTTATGGATTCAGGATTGTTTTTTGTGCTACGTTTCGCTCCAAGTGAAAATACATTAATCATTAGGATGAAGAAAAAAATTGGATTCATCAGAGAAAAGGAATCTGAGCCATTCATTTCTCTGCAGTTCACATGCTCTGTTAGCAATCTCTGATGGAATGACGGTGCCTTAGTGTTAACATTGATTAGTCAACGTGCCATTAGTCAACGCACATGTAGCCCTACAGCATGAAAACGACTTCAGACATTTGTGTCAAAATTGTGGGACCAGTATTCGAGCGAAGGTATTGTTGAAGAAGAGTGACATTCCTATTTTAGTCAATCCGAGAGTTAGCGTTAAATAAGTGGTCTTCATTGAGAGTTGTTGCACGTCTACGAACTGATCCTGATCTTCACAATGCATTTTCAGCCCCCCCCCCCTCAAAAAAAAAGTTTCAGATCATTAAAATCACATTTCATGAAATTTCAATGGCTTTTGATATTTCAGATTATGCTTCCCCCCTCTTTATTATAACTGGTTTCCAAGCTTCTGGTTTGCTTAAATGACTTTATTGAGACATCGCACTCATCGAAACAACTCGCTTACTGAAATTTGATCGTTCTTTTATGCTTCGTCTTTAATTATGTTAACTCGGTCCATAACCCGAATCTCATTCTGTGCCGCTAAAATGCCATCTTCGACATCATACTCAAAATTTGCATTCTGCGAAGTTTGAGAATGAGAATTGAAATTTACATTCGGGACTCTATTTTTACATTTTATGCAAAAGAATATCTTATTCCGTTATTTTATAAAAGATTTACATCCTTTGATTGCTTTGGAAAGTTTATTTCTATAACAAAAAATGCAAAAATTAGAATCAAATAAAACAAATTCCCCCATTAAAATAAATAAAAATTGTCATTATATTTTCATAAAAAAATATATATACATATCGCCGTTCGAGTTTTGATGTGTTCTTTCATTTTTATGGTTAATGTAGCTGACTTGTCATCCCGTAGAAATTTTTTTAAATTCAAATAAGTTTTCTCGCAAAAAGTTTCTTCGTATGGTTGTGTTTGATTTAAAGCAGTCTGGCGTGGGATACAACATAAAACTCTACATGAGTTTTATTCTTCCACTGTTTTTTTCCTTATATCCCCCTCTTTAGAACCGTTTTTGGTGATGCAATGTTTTAGTGATTCCTTCCCTGTATATTTTCTTATTTCTATTTTTTTCTTTTTGGGGTATATCTTAACAATGTTGTTTAAATTGAAACTTATATATTGTCATAAATATATGTTCATAGTAAAATTTCAAAATATCTGTAAATTATTATAATTAATAAAATGATTTTGTAAAAAAGAGAATAAAGAAAATTTCGTTTTGTGTTGATGAGTAGAGATTTTTTTTCTCTCGTCAATTTTTGCTGTAGCCGAAACAAGGTGTTGAGTTTCATTTTATTGGATATTCTATTGTATATTAAGATCTATCCATTTGTAAAGCATTTTGTTACACTTTTACTTGCAAATTAAACATGTTTTCTTCTTCATCATTAGAAAATTTTTAGTTTAAACCACTTTTTTATTTTTCTTTCGTTTCCTAATATTTTTTTGAAACGTTATATTTCTAAGTTAATTATGGGTTAGTCCTTGCACAATTTGTATTTCGCATGGTCGAGTAGTGAGCATCTCTTTCCTCACCTAAAAAATTTTGGGAAAATTTTTTCTCACCTAAAAAATTTCGGCCACTTACCTACACGAAACAAAAAGACGGTATTAAGATTTTCTTTCTTACTTTGTCTTGCAAAATCATTTTATATCTTGATCAGATTTTAAAGTCTAATAATAATAAAATAATTTTATAATTTCCAATTTTTTCATATATAATTAATATTATATATAATGTATTTAACTAATGTATACACTTGTACTTACTCATATATTGGTGAATATACAAATAGTAATTATATATAAAAACAATTTAAATAGTTTACTACTAAAATATTTTACGGTAACATATAACTTTTTATTCACTTAATGTAAAGCTTGAGAATTATAGTAAAATATACTTTTTAGAGCATATAGTGATTCATTCATTTATGGTATGTAGAACATTTTATTTAATATAATTTAAATTTAATGTATCAAAAATTGACTCATTTAATCAATTTCTGGATTAAGAATCATTTCATTCACATAAAACACAATAAAACCATACAAAAGTTGAGCTGATATGATTCAATAACAGCTGATTAAATTTGTAGTAGTCTTTTCTTTTATACTGTAATAAAAAATTTTGTATTGAAGTTTAAATCATAAATAAAACATATTAAGAATTTTTGTGGGTAATCTGAGTCTGTATACTTGTAACCTGATTTCATCTAATTCAATTGGATCTAATCCGGTTCTCCATTGATTCCATTAATGTGGAAGAGAAACAATCTAGTCCCCGAGAATAAAAGAAGAAAATTCTTTGTTCAGAAGCCAGCTAAAGAACAGATTCCGTGGTAACTTGTCTGCTCCATTGACCTTTACACGACATGGTTCGCTCAGTGAATTAAAGGAACTATTTTACTTGACAAGATATTTATTTTAGTTCTGTAAGATAGTAAGATAATTGATATTACTACACATGACATGTACTTTTGTAATATAGCAACATTTCATAGAAATAAAAATGATCTGGCTGCAGGCAGGAAAAAATATTATTACATTATTTGGAACAAAAATGTAATTTCTGTCCTTGTGTTTGATCATAACTTCTAATATAAAATCCAAATTCTGAAACATGACACAAAATAGTGCAGTTTGCCTAAAACTTTCAGTGTTTTAATGGTTGTTTATGAAAACAAGCTTTTCTAACATGTCCCTGCATAAGATCATTCTTTTATCGATTTTTTGAAAGTATAAAAATAAAAATTTAAACAATGCTGTTAAAACGCACTCAAAAATTAAGAAATTAAGTTTAATATTTCAAAATATAAATCATATTTTGTGTATTTAATGAATGGGTTTATGTTTTATTAGAATCCGTTGAGTAATAAATATATTTTTTATATTTAAAACATATTTTTATACTTAAATATGTTAAACTTATTGCCTTGATTAATATTTACCTTATTTAAATTCCTTTCATCAAAATTAATTATCAATATACATGGATTAATTGTTACTATCAGTAAATAATTCAATAAAATAATAAAATTTTGTGATTTATTCTTAAAGTAAAACTATAAAAAATCACTGAAAATATTTCAAGTAAATTTATTTTTAAAAACAAATGAATTTTGATATCATACTTTAATGGTATTATTCGCATCATAATCATTTTATTATTTTTAGGTAGTCAAATTTAACACCGAAACTGAAATATATCCAGATTCGCTAATTGTAAAGAATTTAAATGATCACAAAATATATAAAATGGAAGTTAAAATTCACAAGACATATCTTTAAAAAAATGTTTCCACAGTTAAATTTATAAAATTATCAGAATGATAATTTTGAATTACTTTTTTTCAAAACTGTATCTCAACAAATAAAGTTAAGATGAATGCAGCATTTATCTCCCTCAATGAATTATAAAATTACTTTTGCGCATACAAATTAACCAGAGATCAATTAATTCTACTTAATTCAGTACTTACACTTCGACGAATTCCGGACATTTAGTCGAGACTAGGCCATAGTCACTCCTAAGTCTAGAGCGGAAATAAAGCTCATTGGCTCAGAGAAACTCTGACGCGATCATTTATCTCTTAAGAGAATGGATGACCCTTATTTCAATGGTGATAGCTCTCATTTCAGTAATGTTACTCTAGTAAAAGGATTTCAAGAAAATTGGTGGTACTTCAGGTTTAATAGGAGATTCTAATTTCCATTCAACATATCACGAAAACTTTAAGTTCACCAACGTGAATTATTCATTTATTTAGCTCTTCAAAAATAAAATCGTTTTAGTACATTGAGTAAATTGATTCTATACTTTTTTTTTAATTTAGTAGATAAAGCTAAAAGAAATATGTTAAAAGAATGAAAACAAACAATTTATGCAGGAAGCAAAAGCAAAATTATTGGAAATTCACTTTCATTTAAGGTTGTGGATATCATTCATCTCAAATAAAATGCTGACAATATGTTTTGTGAATCTATTTTTATGAATATACATACATTTATTAATTCCAAACCTTTCATTTAACCACATCTATACTTTCCAATATCTTCTCTTTTAGTGTAAATAATTATTAGCTATTTGAACATACATGAATACACCTTTAAATATATATAAAATGTTTATTTTCTTAAAACATGAATTCATTATCAGCAACAATTAAGGTATTGAGAAAATGTTCGGTAAAGTAAATCACTTTTCTACACCAAAAAATAGACTTGTGTAAAATAAGGATTACTTGTAAAGTTTCAGATAATGAGCAATTATTTTATTTATTTATTTTTTTTTTTAAATTTTTTTTTTTTTATTTTTATTTTTTTTTTTTTTTGAGGACAAAAGCTCACCAAGGAATATTTCAGATTGCCTGAAGATACAGCAAATGTCCTACATAATAATTTAAAGAAAAATCATGAGATGAAAAAAAGAAGAAAAATAAAATAATGAAGAGAGAAAAAATAAGATATAAAAGAAAAAAGCAGGAGTTAAATTACAATGGATAAATTTTTTAAAAAATACGAAAATTTAATGAAATTCCTTCACTAAATCCGACAAAATTGTGAAACATCTGTTATTCAAGTCCTTTCGAAGCTCGTCCGTCACTTGAGACTATTGGGAATTCAGGAATGCGAGAAGTTGCAGATGTAAACGTCACTATTTTTGATATGGAAGCGACAGAGGTAGCTATTGAATTTCCCATGTCTGGGGAAGAATTGGGTAAATTTAAAGCCAGTATAGAACTAGTAGTTCTTAATTTTGCAGAAAACTGAAAGGTAAAAAGATTTAGTCGACTTACAATCGAGAGAGGAAACAAAACCTGTGTTTCATTCTGTGATGATGTTCTTTTGGGAAATGAATTTAAAAATAGATTTTTGAAGATTATTTGTTAGTGAAAGGGAAGATTTGGCCAGAAAATCTCCTATTTCATTGCCATACACAACATTGGGACGCTTAACATGTGAGAAATAGAACGAAATATTTTCAATATTGCATGTATGAGTAAATGTTTGGACTTCTATATTGAGTTTTTCACAACTTTTTACATCTTGCAAAGTCAGTATGGATGACATCGAGTCAATGCAAATTAAACATTTTTTAAAAGGTTCGTCTATTCATTCAGATCACCTATTAAGATGATTTAAAATAGAGTCTTGAGCATAATGACAAGCATCATTTTGAAAAAGAATCACAACATCAAGAGGAGGAAGATAAAAAAAAA
>JAPDSC010160988.1:139644-158660 GCA_026290005.1 Latrodectus geometricus
TTATATTTATAAACTTTGTGGTTACAATCATGAATAATAGATGGCAGCACAATTGAAAAATTATTTTAATTTACATTTCTTATTTTTACTTGTAAAATAATTATGTTAAATATAGAATATCACTTATTCACTGATTTAAAATATAGGCCTCTTTAAATACTGCCGTGTCAAAGCACAACTTTGCAACTGTTATCATAAGAAATTTAACTAAAAATGCAATATGATTAAAATAAGAAAACAAATATGTTAATGGCGCCATCTACTTGTGAAAATGCAAAATCATTTATATTTCATTTTTCATGAAAGTGTAAAAAATTAATATTTTTATATGTTTGTTGAACTGTAAGCTAAAAAAGCTTCAGTATAACTCTTCAGATTAAAAATACTATAAAAATTGATTATTCTAGTTCCGATATACAATAACATTGTTTACTCGAAAATCCAATTATTTACAAGAAGCAAAGTTATTTTAGATGGAATTTTTTTTCATTGCATCAAATGAAAAATAATAAGTTTATTTAAAATAATAAACGAAAAATGTAATTAGCTTTATCTCTATCCTTTGCAGTTTATATAAACTGTTATTTTTCAGACATAAAACATTTCCTTGCATTCTTAAATACATTAATTTAATTTGTCGGTTTTACTGTTAGGGGGAGTAAACCAAAAAATACTATTACATATTTTATTGAATGAATTTTATATGAAAATTACTATGCAACTAAAAGCTGATTAGGTAAAGATTAGTAAATAGAAATAAATATTAAAACAACCCAATTCATCATGCAGATTCTAGATTTCAAAACAAACATGACATTTCATATCTTAACAATAAAATATTGTTTTTACGTTATTTATTTTAAAGAATTTTGTTTTTGTTAAACTTATTTTGGAAAACAATATCGTCTGAAATTACTAATTAGTTTATTAGGACATAATTATAAGCAATTAGATTTCTTTTACTTTATGAAAAAGCAAAATTCTTAGAAATTTGAAGCAGGAACTGAAATCAAACGTATTAAAATAAAAAATTGTGAAAATCTTGTATCTTGGAAATTTTTTACTCTTTATAAAATTTACCACTCCTTATAAAAGTTTTTGTTATGTCCATTTACAAAATTCATAAATTTATATTTATGAATTACTAAAGTAAGAAAAAAATCTTTTTCAATAGTTTGATTTATTTTTAAATATTTTATTTATTTATTTATACATTTATTTTTGGATAATTTTTTGGATGTTTCTTAGCAAACTATTAGATTATTTCAGATGAGATTATAATTACTTTGAGGGTAGATTTTATTTATGATCTAAAATTTGCGATTCAACCACAATTATTGTCATTTATTCGCAATAGATGGCAGCACATTTTGTTATCTTTTACTGTTAATTGTGTGAATGTTGGCCTTAAAAAGAATGATAAGTATGAAATCACTTTATTTGTGTGAATAAAAAAGTTATCATTGAATTAGATTTCATGTAGAAAAATAACTAATATATGAATTGAAAAATGAAATATTTTTAAAATAAAAATATTGAAAGAACTTACGATTCTAATAATCTCAACAAATATTATTAGAGAAATTGTTGGCAATTGATAAAAATTTTTATCTCTGATTACTTCATTTTAAATGACTGCATCAGATACTCTCAAAAATAAGACAATATTTCAAGAATTTTTCATTTAACATTTTTTATATTATAGTAATAATCATATAATATTAGCATTTTTTTTTTTTTTTTTTTTTTTTTTTTTTTTTTTTTTTTTGTAAATGCGTAAAATGTTATATACACATAAGTTTTATTAAGCACTTATTTGTAATATTTTTAAAAAAAATTTGAAAAAGGAGTAATAATATTTTTTATTTATTTATTTTTTGGAATTTAATTTCAAGAAACTTAATCAATCGACAGTAAAATTTTGCATAGGAAATTCCGGAAAAGTTTAATACCAGAATATAAATTTTCAGTTTCGATAATATATTGTTTCTACAAACAAATTTACTCAAATTAATATACATTTAACATAGAATCATTAATTTTAGATGTAAACTTTAAAAATATCACGAGTATAATAATAATATAATTTTGCTACTTTTTTAATTAATTTTGCTGTTTTTTGTATTACATATTTATTTATTAATTTTTTTTGCATTTTATGCAACTTTAATACAAGATTATATTTCAGCTGATTTAGTTATCTATATTTATAAAAAAATTTTAATGTTAGAAAAAGATTTATAGTTATACTTTTTAAAATACTTATGTAATTTCTATCGAGATTACCAAATATTATCGATTAAAAAGGTTCTGACTAGTTAAATTTTCTTGTAATTTTTCTGTCAAATATATCAACAATATTAAGTTCTTGACAGATGACAGTTACGAAAGTGTATAACATAAAATTCTATCAAAAATGATCAATATTCAGTAGATACTAACTTAAAATTAAATAACTATTTTACCTAACGACTTTGAAATATTAAATGAAATTTTTTCAGAATCACAAATAAATATAAAAAGAAATTCATATTACTGTTTGACTTTTTACATTTTTTGATGAATTTAGTATCCATATTAATCCTTAAAAAATATTCAAAATAAAAAAAAAATGATTGATAAGAAACATGTGATATGAGTAAGTTATTTTTTTCGTGATTTTACATTTCAAGAATCATTGTCCAGTCACATCTAGAATTGGTTACAAATAACTTCTAGACGGCTCTCAACATTTTCAAAAATATGGATAGATTTCATACCTAAGTTTCATAGGTTGTATTACATTACGAACCAATTTAAAGTACTAATATTTCAAGTCAATGTTAAGTAATCACCTACTTATGCATGCTAAAATGTAAATTTTCGATTTTACATAAAAACGAAATAAATAATCTGTACTGCAATAATATCATATATTAACCAAAGAAATGTAAATATATCATTCATACGCTTAGGTACGTTTTATTTTCATATTAAGCACATTTGATTAATGATGCAGTTTTAATTACAAAACATTGGTACTCTCTCAACTTTTCATATAATAATTACTTCAAATATAATAAGGAAAAGAATGAATTTTATACAATCTTTTTATGTTTGCCAAATTTTTGCGTTTCATATAGACCAGAACTAATAATCCGTAATTATTCATAAATACAGTATCAGATGCTTAAGAGTTATTTCACTGCAATTGAAATTAATTCAAAAACCAAAATAAAACACATTTTTAATACTGAAGGGTGTTATCCTCTAAATATTTAATTACTGTTATTGACGTGTAATTGAGAAAAGAAGTTCGTAACTGAAATTGAAAATTAAGTTAATTATAAAGTTAATTATGAAATCAAGATTAAGTTCAAAATTTTTGTTATAATCAGTAAAAAAATAAAAATATTTTAAAAACTGGTGGATATGAAAATTACTTGATCTAGTCTTTATGATGATTTTCTAGACGACAATGAAAATTTAACATTTCTTGAATACCTTTTAAAATCAAAATCTATGAAAACCTATGCAACTCCAAATATTATACGAAAGTCTGAATATTAAAATAACTTAAATTCCAACATCTATTTGTGTTTTCTAGTGTAAATTCAAATTTAAAATTTATTGTAATTTTAAGAAAATTTAATTTTTTTTTTCTTATTTTTTTAGATTGGATTATTTTTATTTTATTGATTTGCATAATGTTTTTTTTTTAATCTTCTTTTAAAATGATCAATTTCAATTTTATGTATATTAATTATCTTCTTGAATTTTATTGAACTGAAGTTTTGAGATTTGGCTAAGTTTCTTTTGTATTTTTAACAACCGAATCTCAGAAAAGCTTCTACTTAAAATTCTCTTAGAGTGCAATCCTCTGATAAGAGCCGCCCAATCCAAAATTTTATTTATCATTTATTTATTTTTGGTTTTGTTCATATCTTTTGTTTCAAATTTTGCAACTCAGTGTGGAATTAAAACATTCTGGTGCTTTTAAAAGATAGTTTATAATAGTCCTTAGATTGTAATTTTTATCAAAGATATGCGTAAAGTAAGGAAGGAAATTTCATTAGAAAATATTTTTTGACATTCTTTTATCATCGAAAGATAAAATTTGTCATATTAAGTATGTTTTGTCTGACTTTAGTCACATTATTTTTTAAAAAAAAATAATAAAGAACTATTTTCCTTTATTAAGATGAAATTATAAAATATGATTTTTTGCTATTTATGTATAAAATAGAGTAATAAGTACAATATAATTGATACTAATATACATTTTCTTTGAAATAGTATATTATGATTACCAAGAAAAATATTGTATTTGTATCATTATTTCAGTTGACTAATTATTCTTTTTAACTATATTTTAAAGCTAGTAATTTTAAGCCCGATTTATTGCAAAATATCATGTTTCAAACGGGGCAAATGCATACTTATTTGCATAAAATTAAAGGAAATAAATGAATTGAGATATTGTGGATATCTGTATTTTAGTTAGCTTTTTTTCCCCATTAGGCAAGGCTTCCTATTGGTAAAGAGAAATCAGTTAAGAAAATATTAAAAATACATAATAAGAAATTTCATCACAAGAAAATATTATAGCCTTAATTTTCACTAGTCAAGCGTGATTCTTTTTAGTAATAACTAATATTTTGCTGCAAATCTTCATTAAATAATTACATCATTTTGATACACAACTAAAATGGTAAATTAATGATTCCATATAGAATCTGAATTAATTAACAAATTAATTTTTAATAATTGATTTATAGAAAATATTTATTCATCAGAATAAAAAATAAATAACAAAAGTAAATAAAACACTTATTTCAAATATAAAGTAAATATTATATTTGAGATGTAAATATCAATAAATTCAAATATAAATGTAAATATTAATTTTAATCAAGTCTAATTACAAGTCTGAAAATGCAATGTTTTGCCTAAGAAAATACATAAATTATTTTATATTTTTTATAATAAAACATATAAAACATTAATCTTCGTTTTTTTTAGATTGTAATTAGCAAATAAAAGTTGTTATATAATGACATTCACATTGTTCTTAACCGGGCTCACCTGTTAAATGGAGGAATTTTGCTATTGGTCAAATCTTGACACGCCTAACATAGGGAACAGATTTTTTTCCCCAATCGTCAAATTTATTAATTCAGTATTAGGATAGGTTTTGGTTTTTATAGAACAAATACAGGTTTTTTCTTAACATACCCCATATGTTAGAATATTCGTCAATTTTAGTTCAATGTTCTGAGTTTTTCTTGGACAAGATTATTAAACTAATTTTATTTAATATAACAGTATTTTTAAAGTTTAAATAAATAGTATTTGCTTGTAGAGGAATCGATAATTATTTACCACCCTCAATTAAAAATCGCTGAAATAGTGAGGCCAGTGCAGATTAATTCATGTTAAATATCCTAACACCTAATGTCTATCCGTTAATACAGTGCGGAAGCAAAGTAATTAGAGAAAATCTCTCGTCAGTCTTATGATTCAATTTTTCGAAGTTTTTTAAGATTGTAAAGCTTACCTAATCCCCAATTTGTTACCTGTTAACCAGAGGCAGTTTTTTAGAACAATACTTTAGCCCATGGAGCGCTTGTTTAGTGTACATTTTCAAACTGAATTCAAAGCACCAACAAAAATCTTGATTTGCCTGAGTAACTATGTCAACTTGCTTTGGAATTCACAGACCAAATGTCAGCAATAGCTATTTATATTGATGGTAGTAGAGACGATTGTGGTAGCAGAATCTATATCAAAGCTTTGGACTTTTCACGTGAAATTAATAAGAATCCAGATTTATGCTCTGTTTTTTGTTTGTACTAATAGTTATAGAAGCAAAGCTCTATGCTGTTGAGTCTAGGGCATCGATTACAAATACCTCTGTTAGTTATACTATTCATATTGGATCTTCTCTGTTAGTTATACTATTCATATACTGTTCGTAATACTATTCATAACGTATGTAATTGGAATAAAGCTAGAGACAAAAATATTTTATGCAATTAAACATTTGTTTTCATAATAATGCGACATTTATTTTTAGTGGATCCCTTCACATATGGGAATCTCTTTCTTTGAAAATGAAATTTCTAACCTTTTGGCAAAGGAGAGCGCCTCTGATGTGATTACTTCAAATTATCCTTTTACTCTGGGGTCTGCTTCAAGATAAATATCTCAAATCAAAAGCTATGGAATACTTTTCCAAATCACCAAATCAGAAAATTGATTATCTTAAAATTGATAATAATGTGCTTCTTACAGTTGTCGACGCTAACGATACTTATATTGGGAAGTCCAACAATAGAGATTTTTATGGAAAATTTAGTTTCCTATAATATATGTAAAATACCCCCTCTAGCTGTGTCACCTATTGTTAACTCTACCAATGTACCTACTTCAAAGTAGAATAGTTTTGACGATCAGTTAAATTGCTAAAATTAACTGTCTATAAATTCTACGGTGACTAAAGATCTGTTAGAATTTATCTGTCAATATGAAAATGCAATCGATAAAAATAGTGGTTTATCTAAAATTGAGAAACTAATTGCTCATAATAACTAATTGTAGGTGGTGAGCAGTGAAAGAGCTATTTCTGATTTTGCATTAACAGAAAGCTACGATTTTGACTGAAATTAAATAGGTTGTTAGTTCGAGACTTTTAACTTATGCGACTGATAATTTTCCTGAACCCGATCCTTTAACATTTCTTGATTACCTGAAATACGGAAGAAAAAAATCATGACTATCCTCTTTACTTTGGTAAATTAGTAAATAGATTATCAAACAGAGAATCTTTAATCAAAAGAAAGCAATATCGAACTGTTCTTTTGAAACGCTTTTGGACTAAATTGAAATAACAATACCTTTTTGATTTGAAAACTATACATCATTTTAAATTGTTGAATGTTCATCCATAGATGAAAATTAATCGTGCTCGTCGAAGGATCCTCGAAAACCAAACTTAGAAATAGTACAAGAAACTTTTTAAGGTAGAAATGGACGTGTTACAGTTTGTTGTTAAAACCAAGAACGGACTTTTTAGAAAACCAGTACAATTGATATATGCTGTTGCATTGAATGAGTGAGTTTTAAGTGTCGTTTAATGATAAATGGAAAAATTTATTAAAAATATTTTTATTAGTAATCTGAATTTTCGTACTTTATGTTTTGAATGCAATTTTAAGAATTTTTACATTTTAAAAATTATCAAATCTAAAAAATTATCATATTTATTTTATTGTTCGATTTTTAAACTTTACTTTTAAATTCAACCTGCTGATAGAAGAAAATTGAAAATTTTACAAACAATGTAAAATTTTCAATTTTCTTTTACTTCCTGTTTTAGTAATTCGTATATGTCAAAGAATATTGACATTTGGTAATTTTAATAATCATTGTATATAACTATTTTATATAAATACTAATGATTGTTTAAATGTAGTTAAACACAAATATGAACAGTCTTGTGTGTAAGTTTGTAACTTTTGAATATTAACTATTTAAAGTTTCATTTATTTATTAATTTGTAACAATATTTTTTTTTTTTTTGTATTTGTTTTTATTGTAATAATTCTATCGATGCTGTTGATGAAATCTTTGGAAAGTTCATGGTGGGATGTTGGGGAAAATATCAATCTGCAGTACTCCACTTGGCTCTGCCAGAACACAAGAGGGCGTTGATCCTCTTGCAATTTATATTATTTATTTAGTTTAGTTATTCATTTTTTTTTCTTTGGTAGTTGATAGAGAATTATGTTTCTTAGATCGGGTCAATGGCCTCAAGAATTTATTTCTTTTATATTATTAATTTTCAACTACGCATTCATTTAGTAAGTCTTGTTGCATTAACCAATTTAGTTTTTAACAGTTTGAATTTTTTTGAACGTGTCACCTCCATTTAAACTTCTTACTGAGATTTATTTTTTTAATCATTTTTCCCTCCACATTTTCCACACTTATTAAAAATGGACTCAATGAAAATATTCATTTGCAATTTATTCAGTATTTTCTTGCCATTTAATTTGCATTTCATTATACCAGTGAAATAAATCTCATTAACTATATTTCAATTTCTATTTTATTTTCATATATATTTTATGTATATTCAATTTCGATAAATCAAAATCTATATTTTTATTTCAATTCTCGATATTCAAATGGCTTCATATATTTGAAGACGAATTTTCATAATGCAAATATCATTCCGAAAATACAAATAATCTAAATTGGAAAACAAATTGGGTTACTCACAAATTATCCTTCTTGTCCAAAATTAAATTTTTCAATTAATACTAATTAGAGTTAAACAATTAATTTCTATCACCATATTTTTTTTATTACAATAAACTAAGCAAATGAAAGAAAACTGTGTTTTTTTGACAATTTGTTGTTCTTGATTACCTTCAAAGCTGAAGAAAATTTAATTATACATACTTTATTTGTTTTATTATTATTGTGTGTTAGTTATTAATTATTCACGCACAAATTTAAAAATTTAAATCGATATTGTTTATTTATTTAACTTTTTAAATCTTCTTGAAGGCATGTATCTGTGGTGTAGTGGTTATCACATCCGCCTAACACGCGGAAGGTCCCAGGTTCGATCCCTGGCAGATACAGTTATATTTTTTCCTGAAAATCAAACTATGCATCAATCATTAAACTAGGTTTTGTAATTTTTAATGAGCTCAAAATATTTTGATTACTAAATAATAAATATTTTATGTTCATTCTAATCTGTTAACTGCACTATTTTTTATAGTTTGAATACAGCATTTAAAATGAAATGTTAAACTAAAAAATTCAAGTTTTAAAAAGTTAATTTTTATTATTAAAATTATTAAATTCCCAATTTACATATCTAGTTATATGTAAATTGATATAAAGATGAAAATTATTAATAAAAGATTACTAAAATATCTAAATTTTATTTGAAGCATTTTTAATGTAAAAATTAATTAATTTTCAGAAGAAAATATTTAATTTCAAAGGCAAGGGAACTTGAAAGTTATAAAATAGGAAATGATGCTAATAATGACGAAAAAACCAAATTCATTTTCAAAATCTAATACGACAAAATTATAGCATAAAAAATTTGATTTTTGGGGAAATACATAATTTATAAAACAAGAAAATACTAAGAGAAGAATATATGATTTATTATTTTGAGTATATGTATAATTTATAAAATGCCGAAATCACGAGAAGCTAATAATCACGAAAAAGTCAAATTCATTTTCAAAATCTAATATAACAAAATTATGGTATAAAAATGATGGATGAAAAATACAAAATATTAAATAGAAAATGAATGATATTTAAGCATTTTCTATTCTAAGATTTTATGAGGATAAGTTTTACAATTGTTAATCAAGAAGAGAAAGTATTGTATCCAATAATCTCTAAAAAGTAAATATTTATAAATAGAAAGTTTCTAATTTTTATTTAAATCACAATGAAGTAAAAAAATACTACATTTTAAGACAAAAATTATAGAAAATGCTTCTCTATAAGAAATATATTTGCATTCTTCAATAAGCAGAATTCGAAAGTTAATTTCAAAAAAATTTCTTTTTCTACTATAAAATGTCAAATTTTAATCTTCCTTTATATTTATTTCTGTCAACAGATGGCACAACTTTCAAAAAGTTTAGGCAAGAGAATTTTGTCTGTGTTAGGCAAGAGAATCAGTAAAAAAAAATCATAAATCTGATCTTTCACAATTCCTTAAATTTTCCATTTTCTCTTTTCATTGAGTTCATAAATTAGGAATTTTTCAGATTACATTAAATAAGTACAGAGAAAATTAAACTCTCTTTCCGAATATCCGTTTTCAGACAGTTGTATAAGCATAAAAACCAATGTTATATAAAATTTTCACCCATTAAAAAATATTAATTATTTCAGTTTTCATTTCGTAAATTAAATTCGAATAACTATTTAAATTTAAGACTATATCACTGATATAAGATGTTTGATTTTTTATTGAATGAGACTATTTACCGTTTTACTATACGAGGGGAAAAAGTTATAGAAAAAAATTGAAAAGTAAATCTGACAAAACAAATTAATGTTAATTAATGTCTCGGAAAAATTAATTTTTTAATATCTATTTTTATTTAGATAAATTTTATTTCCTTAAAAATATCTCGAAAGATCATAACTAGATTCCTTTTATTAGTTCAACATTACGTATATGCTCTTTTTGGTTTTTGTAAATGAACATTGCAAACAACAGTGAAACATTTTAATGCTGAATAAAAAATACCTTTCAAAAATCATAAATAATATTATTAAAAAAAAGTTGAAAAATTTTCAAATTCAGTAAAAATTATAGATAAAGGTATTTTTTAAAATTTTGATAAAATATATTTGTAAGCAATTTAAAGAATACTTTAAAATATTTTCTTTCAAACATTTATAATCGAATAATACAGATCTTTTTTGAATAAAGCAACTCGTATTACGAATAAATATTTCTAAATTATGATTTATAATTTTTTGAAAAGTAATAGTTTAAGAAGAAAAAATAAATATGTAGAATTTCAATAAAAATATACTGAAAAATCTTGCTAAAATTTTAAGCATATAAAAGATTTAATAAATTTATTTATATTTTTGATTTTTATAAACTACTATGATCAGTAAAAATCAGAATAAAGATTTTTGAAAGCTTGCCAAAAGCGAAAGTTGCTATCACATTAAATACCATACGAAGTTAATAAGATTTTATGACAAATTAGGAATTAATATTATTAAGATATTTTAAAATATTAATAGGAATTAAAATTTTAATGCTCACTAATTTTGAGGAATGCACTAATATCATTTTTAATGTATAATTAAAAATTATTAAAATTACACTCTAAAATTGTAAAACATAAAATATTCAATGCATATTGTATGCTTAAAAAGTTTAACTTCAAAATGCATAAGATGGAATACTGTTGCAATATTGAATGATAATTTAATTTTGTGTTTGGCAGTTGATTGTTTTTCAAATAATATTAGCCATCATTTTACGAAATCTCATGTATGTTGATATGAAGATATTATAATTCAACATTAAAATATAAAGCAATTAAAAAAATTTATTTGCAAGAAATAAAACATTAATCTGAATAATATAGATCAAGATTTGATACTTTCAAAATGAAACTTTTCTATTTAAAAATTACAGGTATATGAATTTGAAAATGTCATTTAAGAAAAGTGATGAATTAATGAAAATTTCTATTATAAAAAAATATATACGAAAATGAACATTCAATATGTAAATTCAGTTTTATGATATGACGTCATTATTTTGTACTCAATAAAAGTGCTCTCACGTAGCAAAAACATTTACTTTAATAGTGGCGACATCTATTGTTCGAAAGTTAAGTTAAAACAACATAGAATTTTAAAATTGTTTGTAACTATAATTTTTTTCACTATTAATTAAAAGCCCAATAACAATGTGAAATAAGTTAAAATCATAGTCTATATTTTTTATAATTTTAATTTAATATAATTATTTTCCTTATTATAATACATAATTCGAAATGGAAATAATATTAGAAATAATATATAAAGAAAGTAACATCAGTGCTACTAGCTATACATATCAAAAATTATCCTCTGATGCATCCAGTGAAATATGAAGGCTTTACTTCACTATGAATTTCTAAAGATTAAGTATGAGTGTAAATACTGAGTATTATTATAAACATTTACAGTAACAGAACTAAGAAATTTATAGAAAACGCTCATTTACTGGCAAAGTTTCCTTACGAAACTGCTAAGTTTCCTTATGAAATACGATGTTAGTAACGTGCTTGGATGGGAAATTATTAAGATTCTGTTATATAGTTCTGATATGATTCTTTCGGAATACCATTTGCTTTTATCCGCACACAATGTATTCATTGACTTTAGTATGCTTCCGAACAGTTGACGACAGTCGAAAATAGATTGATGGCTTTTTTGCTATAATTTCAAAAAATAAAATTTCATGTGTAAACCTCGAATATAATATCAAAACTTGCTTGACATAACATATTAACCTTCAATTTCAAAACTGATTCACTAATCAACTTAAACATTAAAATATAAATATTATTGCGCATGCATCGAAATTTTACTCTTCATGTTTTTCTACTTTTTCCATGATTTTCTACTTATTTTTAAGCGAATTTTTAAGCTGTAAATTAAAAAAATTTATTTTATAACTCATATAATTTCTTTTATCATCTATTTATCACTTTCCGTCGTATCATCTATTTATCATTTTATCCCTTTCGTAATACCAGAAAATGATAAAATTAGGTGTTGTAATTTTCAAAAATGTGCGAAGATGATTAATATTAGAAATTTAAAGCAGCTTAAGTATGTGAACTTAAGTAAACTACGTAAGCTTAAGGAAAAAGCATAATTTTGAAAACATCATTTTTGTAAATAATATTTCATCATGTAAGTATATTTGATTCTATTTCAACTGTGCTAGCTACCGCATTACTTTTGATTGTAAATACCTAAAATTTTAAAGAGTATATTCCTAAAATATTTTGTTTGAAAAGGGAAACAATATTTTAGTGCTTTTAAAGACATAAGCTGTAAAATTTAAGAAAGTTTATATTTATTTTAAGAACTTATTTTAATAAAATTTGAGAGCAATTTGTGTTATTTAAAATAGTTAACAAAATACACAGAAAGATCAATAACTATTTAAAAAGAAGTTAGAAGGCATTTAAGTTAAAAATAAATGGAATATATTAACTTGTTCCTTATTTCTTTCTACTGATTTAAGTAAATGCATTTTTCTTTTTTCTTTTTTCTTTTCTTTTTTTTTCTTTTCTTTTTTTTTTTTTTTTTTTTACGTCAGAGCGAAAATCGTTATAAATCATAAGCGCTTGAATTATAAGTTTTAGTTACTCAAGCTGCAATCCCTTATTGTTATGGAAAAACCGTACACAGGAAAATTACAATTGTGGTTGCAAATGATTCTAAAATTATCATAATGTGGAACTTACTTTGAATAAAAGGTCTGGTTTTTAAGAAGTAGTGATAAATATGGGATGAAATTCTGAGAACAAGAAAGAATGAAAGGTTGAGACTTTTAAATACTTCCATTTAAAGCATTATCCATCTTTTCTGGAAAATAATAGAGTAATGACTGCAGTGGAAGAATCTTTTGAAAGAACTAGTTCATATGAGCGATTTTCATTGATATTTAAATTCTGGTTGTGTTTTACATGTAATGGAGGAGAGCGTAATAATTTTTGCATTAGGAATGGAAGAAGATCTATTAATGGCTGCCAGAAATGAAATCTTGATGTAATATACAGAAATCAATTTTAGACATCATTAGTACTTCGTAGAACAACTCACAAAAATTAGTAGAATACATTTCACTATACACATCTTTTCATCAGGATTTGAAGTCAAACTCCTTGGAAAGTAGAATAATTTTCTATTTTTACTATCGTTTCATTTCATGATGAATTGAGTTTTGAATATATAAAACAATTTCTTATTTAATTGAACAAATAGGAAATAATAGAAGGCGTTTCAAAATATATATTAAGATAGGATTTTAATTACTGATATATATATATATGTATTTATTTATTTATAATTTAATTTGCTTGGAGAAACTGTAAAGTGAAATAAAAAAAAACTTAAGGTTACATGAATAGTACGAATTTATTAATAATATATTTTTTTTAAAAAAAATGAAAATTAACCAATAAATATCTCCAAATCTAAACAATAATAAGTAAAAATAATGTTTTACATACATTTCACATAACACAATAACTAATATTTTAAAAGAAAGCATAATTTTAAACGGATATCTCATAAATAAATTAAATATGAAGTTAATTAAATGCATAAATTATAATTAATGAAAACATTATATTGCTATAATTTTGTTAGCAACAGCCTACAACAAGAAAAGTAATAACACGTATTTGTTCACATGTAAATAATAACAAAACTTAACACTTTATATTTAGAAATTCAACAAAACTAGTATTTTTGACCTTTAAAGCTCATCTTTTGAACACAAACACTTATTAAATTTGCAGATACAATGTGAATTCAAACTTTTATAAATGTCAATCTCCGATGTGCGAATCGAAATCACGAAATGTTGAAAAGAAGGGCAGAACGTTCTGCTCTCAACTCGGCAGAAATATGACAATGTGGTGTATCTTCTCTGAAGTTATCTAACTGAATTGTTATTATTATATATTATTATAAACTATAAATATATAATACTAATATATAAATTTTATATGTATGTTTGTTTGTGTTTGGGAGTGTATTTAAGCATGTAAGTATATATATTCCTTAATCAATTAAAAACATATTTCTCATGAAATTTTGCAAATTTCACGAATAACTAATACCAAATAAAACATTTGTTATTTAATGCATAGCAAAAAACAGATTAAAACATTCTATATACAGATCGATGTTTAAGACATCAATAACCGGAAAATAAATGAAGATGAAAAAAAATGGGATATCCTTTTTTACTGTTTCAGTCTGTTTTATCCAATGCTGCATTCGGGAAATTTAACTGTTTTATTTTGAGAAGAAATGGTGCAATTATTAGCAGTAATATAATTTTTCTATAACGCCATAACATGGCATGCTATGACAAAAGATTTTATTAGTATATTATTAATGCAGAAAAATTATATCTTATTAGAATATCATCTATGTAGGGAAGCAACGATATTCAAATAGAAAAATAGTCTCTTTGGCTGTAAGACCAAGGATTTTAAGCAGAGAAATCCAAAAAGAGTTTCATCGAGGTGTCCTATTTGCACATCGGCCATAGTTGTCTGCTTTTCGTTGATCTCAAGACACTGGATATCAAAGAAGATGGGTTGATAAACGCAGCGATTAGATGTAAAGTGGCGAGAACTATTATAAACAGTGAGGAAACTAAAGATCGGCATATTATTGGAGATGGCAGTTAAATGGTCCACACATGAAAAATTAGGAACTTATTGTAAATGTGCTTCTAATAACGATTTATTTCTTTTAATATATAAAAATTCCAGGTTTCATACATGTAGTGATCAGCATTGTTTTCTGCCCTATTTATTCTGGTGGTATTGATCTTGAATTATTAACTCCATCCTGATGATTTAGTTGCCCAAAGATACATAGTTGAAGAACTGAGATCTTATATGCTATCTTAATCTGCAGTTGTTTGTGACTTCTTTATTTTAATGCATTAATTTCTCGCTGCATGGATCATGCCGCTAAGACTACGTGTAAAACTGAATTAGTACAGTGCATTGAGTAGGAAACATAATCTCCTGACCTAAATTTGATCGATCATATTTGGGGCTCATTCAAGGAGCTTACTGCGAGATTTAGTCTACCTTTCATTTCCAGGAAATAAAATTAGCAATTTAGATATTCAGTAGTATTACACGAAATCTTATCAAAAACATTCATTTACAAAAAACTACATGTTAAACTAAATGTTTTACACTCTTTCTAAGCGCTGCAAAATGCATTAAATAACAGTATATTTCTGAAATGAAAGAAAAACAAATTATAATGTTTGTATAAGATAAACGGAAAAAGTATATCTTCAATATTTATTGCTTCTTTAATTCTTTTTGATCGTGTATATGAAGTCAGCTTCTATCAAGTGACATGCTAATATGTTGATTAATATAACATATTCGCATGTCATTTGCCTAAGCAGCTATTAAGATTAAAAAATTATAAACTGGTAAAAAAAGCAAAGATTCTAACTAAATTCAAATTCAATCAAGATGAAAATGATAGATATTATACAGTAAAGGAATTTCTTTGTAAACTTAAATTTTTATAGTGATGTTTTTTTGGTATTTAAACATATATTTTCTTTTTATTTGGTTCAAAATTACAGCTATCTTTTGCATTTGATTGTAAATAAACTTTACTTTTTTGAGAGATAAATTAAGAATCTACAAAAACAATTTTTTTAGGAGACAGTTAACTCTGTCGAAGGATTTATCAAAATAACTTTCCTCCTGCTCATACTTTTGCTGAACTTTTAAAATGCACTGTAATACTTAATATTTATAATGATTATTTTTTGTGTAATTATAAAAGTACTCTTTTTAAAAGTTCTGAATTTAAATATTAAAATCGTGAAGTCAAAATTTAAAATTTTTGTGCTAAATATTTTAATTTTTTAAAAATTTGAATCTCATTTAATAGTAGAGAGTAAAATACTTAATTGTATATTTTTGATTTAAAATTTTTTTAAGCAAGTATTCTACTGATTAATCAGAGATAATTAGGAAATCAAAAAATGTGGGTATGTATACATATATTTCTTCTATTCTTTAATTAGAAAAATTGAACACATGAAACTTGCAAAAAATGATTGTTATTTTGAAATTATTCCTCTGTATTTACTTTTTAAAATATACCTTTAGACACCACTTTAGTGAATAGGCTTGTTTATAGACTTTCGATAGAAAAGGGAGAGGGGAAAAGCGGCCGCGTTTGGTTTGGCGCCAACATCTCTGCCCTGCCCTCATCTACGAAATACGAGGGGTGGTTCAAAGGATGGTAGGAATGTAACTTGATCGTTTGGGAGGTTGGTGATATGAAAAAAAATACCTATAAGTTTGGGGGTTGGTAGCGGAAGAGGGCTGTCTGTTTTACACCCCCAAAGCATGATGACTGAAGATTATGATCGTGATCATTTATATGGGAGGATCACGTTTGTTTATTCTCCGTCAAACAGTAGGTGTTTCTGCACAGGTGTGAATCACGAATTTTTTCACCCCTGAGGAGATTTCTGAAACTGACAAGAAGGCTATTTCTTTATGCTAGGTTTTGGGCGATTTCAAATAATTTTATTTTTATAGGGTATATATCGAGATGGTAAAAACTCAATACAATTTATTTAATATTTAGACAGAGAAAAAATATATTAAGTTTCAATACATTTTACATTAAAATTACCAGCTTTTTTATATAAAAAAAAAGATTTATTTAAATTTGTAAAAAAAATAAAGATTTATATAAAAAAGAGAGATACATTAAAAAATTATTAAAGCAAAAATTTAATAAAATAAATTATGTAATTTAATATCGAAAATTTATATGACATTAAACTATGTATAAAGACAATAATTATTTATTATAATTGGACTTTCCTAACATAATTAGATTTTAAACGCTTACTAAAACATATTTAGAAACTACCTTCAAAAGCACTAGAGATTAGAAAACGAAATAGCTTTAACACATTTTATATCAACATTATCAGCTTTTTAACTAAAAAAATCTGTTGTGCTGGAGAAAATTAAAGAAAATATAAAATTTAATATTGTAAACTTTAAATAAATTAAAGTATTTATTTATAAAGCAATAGTTATTTATTAAAATGGCTTTTTTCTAAGATGATAACAGTTTAAATGTTTAATAAAACATATTTAAAAACTACCTTTAAATGTATTTTTTCTAGTAAAACCATTAGAAAATGAATTAGCTTAAGAAATAAAATTTTTTAAGGTTTACTTGACTTTTTTTTTTTTTTTTTTTTTTTTGTAGTCAAAAAGTATTTGACGATATAATTGTAAATTAAAAAAAATATTTACTTATAATAAGTTTAACTGAGCAGTGTGGATATAAAATTCACAAATTTAAAATAACTTTAATATCATTAATACAGTTAACTTAAATAAATGTCCTTAGAAGATGAAATGTAAATTTAATTGATATTCCGTTAGATGACATCTCGTAACTCAAACAAGCTCAAATTTAATCAACTGTGAATCCATAATGAGTGTAAAAAATTGGAATATTTGAGAACATTTCAAAATAACAATTTGGATTCTGAATTTTTCAATCATATTTTATTATATATAGTAAATAATTATGAATTCTAAATTAATTTTTTAATTAATATTTTCACCAAAAAATCACTTCTAAAATTATTTAGCTAACAAGTTTTAATATATGCATTTTAATTTCAAAAATTATTCAAGACACTTATTTCTGTTATGCGTTTCAAATTATATTAAAATATTTCGAATGTATTTGTTATATTCATCTGTAATATGCATCAATAATATTAACAGATCATATCCCATTCATATCATATCGCATTTTCAACAAAATTGAAGTTATAGCAATTATAATGCTTACATAATGAAATTTAAGATACGATATATAGATGGATTGAAAAAGCAAATTGCATGATTTTCTAAATTAGATGAGATTTTCGGAAAAATGAAACTTGTGCAAAGGAGTGACTATTATGCTTACATAACTAATTAAAATTAGATGTAAGTGGATTAAAACACAAAACACACACACAAGTAAGCAGGCACACACACACACTTTCATTAAAATTATTTCCATAAAATTCATTCAATAGAACTCTTCACACATATTTCAATTTTAAAACAAAATCAGGGCAGGCATCAAAAATTTTATTAGTCAACGTGTCTATTGATTATTACAGTCTCATTAGTCAACGTGTCAATGATTATCACAGTCGAAAACTCCTGGCATGTATAACGATATTTGTTATGTCAGTTTAGTAAACCACGTAATGAAAAACAAAATCAAAAACTATTCTGTGAGAAATGTTTAAAGTATCTCTGTGCTTACAAACATACTTATATTTAATAATTAACAGAAATCCATATGTGCATTATGCTAAGAAAAATATTACAACAACATATCATACGGAAAAATGAAATTTGGAATATTACTTAATTAAACTAATTAAAATGATAGAAAACTTTAAATATTACTTAATAAATATTATTCCTGTGATACTAAAATGTTTTCTAGTCATCCGAATTCCAGACCTCGCAAATTCTAATTTAAATCAAATAGTCCCATGTTTGTCAGTTCATTACAAATATCTTCTTTCTTTGCAAATTCTGTCTGGGGCTGGGGATATATATATATATATATATATATATATATATATATATATATATATATATATATATATATATATATATATATATATATATATA
>JAPDSC010160988.1:158670-205083 GCA_026290005.1 Latrodectus geometricus
ATATATATATATATATATATATATATATATATATATATATATATATAAAGTGCTGTAGAAAATTGTAAAGGTATTGTAAACACCACATCGTTAAAAACACCATAGATATTTAGACCATAGAACACTTGATGTATAAATACAATGATTAATTTAATTCAAATTAATATATAATATTTAAAATACTCTCTGTTCATAACAAATCTAAAAATATGCGTGCAATCAAAGCATTAAAAGTAACTTTAGTTGCAATCAAATAATAAAAAAAATAATATATACTTTTTCATTACTGGATATAACACATAATGACACATTATGAAAATGCTAGCCTAAGCACACTTTGAGTAAAAAAAGACAAACGTTGGATGGTTAATATTCAAAAGCACAAATGATGTCAGCCAATTTTTCGACCAATTAATTTCAGATTTTGGCTATTTTTCATTCATTTAATGTTGTGTTGTGACCTGATTTTCAAGAAACACACTCACGTGAGCATTTTTATTTATTTTTTTTCAAACATTTTGCCTAGATTTAATTTATACATTTTTCTCTATGTCATCGTATTTTGCTTTTATCATTTTTAGACTTTAAATTATAGCATTTTTTTTGTTTGCGATATAGCAAAATATTATTTTTAAGATTACTATTACTTTTCAGAATATTTGTAGTATTATTTTCAGAAGTATTTGTGAAGATTGCTATAAGATTAAAATAGTCCTCTTATGATTGAAACTAATACAGTATGAAAGATTCATTTCTTCCGAACGAATAGTGCTAATATTACAGCAGTAACATTTTTGATATATTGAAGTAACTATCAAGTTTTATATAAGATGAAATTTTTTTTCATATATTGCATGTTTCTTGAATACATGAGCTTTAACTGAACCTAAATGTGACTATATGCGTTTAATTATTAACACCTATATTTTTAAATTGAAACTAGAGTTCATTGTAATTATGCTTGTTACAGATGAAATAGATTTATTTATATATAAATTCGTTGATAAAGTATGTGTAAAATAAAGAACAGTGCACAGAAATAAAAACAAATGCTTTTATTTTACAAGATTTTATAATATCAATCAAAAACAAAATGCACCTTAACGAAAATGCAATTAATTTAATATGAGTTAAATAAGAATGTATAAATAAACACAAAATAAACATTTTTAACGAAAAGGAACATAAATAGCTTTTGATTTGAGCATTTTGATCGCCTTGTAAATAAAGTATAACTGCAAAATGTTTCTAAATAAAATATGATATTTTCATTAATACATAAATACAAATTACAATATTTGCAACACTCATTTAAAAAATATCTACTTCTTAATATAAATGATGTTTCTGGGCACTTTTATACAATATTTTATCTGTTTTTTAATATAATTTTTACATCATTTTTTACGAAGTAAAAATTTTCAAAATTTAAACATGATACACATTTTATGCTTAAACTTTAGGATTAATATGATTATTGTTTGAGATTAATTGTAAAGAACTTGCTTTTCATACAATTGTCAAACTTCAGATATTTTATACAATTTTATCAATTTTTATATAGAATTCTAGTTAATTTCTTCTGAAGAAACAGAAACTCCAATGACATTTTTTGTTTTATTTCTCTAACAATAATTACTTTTCGCAACATAAAAATCAAATGGTATACATTTAGCAAACCCTCTATTGCTTCAAAATTGTTTTTTAAATAAGAATGAGCAAAACTCTATCACACTCTTTATAATCATTCACATAAATTGTGATTCAAAATATAAATATTTTTATTTAATTTCTCATTTGAAATTTGTTCATAAGTGTTAAGCAACTGAAGTAATTTAACAATTCAAACTTTTGAAGCATTTTATAATATGTTATCAAAAATTTTAACATTGTTTATTTAACAATGATGCAAGTAATTGTAATTTTGAAGCAAAAGAGTTTTTCATCAAAAATGCTTAGAGAATAATTTAGATAATTAGATTAAAAAAACTATGTTCTTAATCTGTATTCTTTTAAGATATTTAACCATTTTTCAAAATTTAAGCAAAATAAAAATTTGAATGAAATTAATTCCTAAGATTTAAAACATTAAATTAAAGTTAATTTAAAAAAAAATCAGAGTATATAAAGAAAGATAATTTAATTTTACTTAGAACATAAAGCAAAACTTCTCAAACTATGTTTGAAATTTAAATTGATCATTTGAATTTCCTTACCATATTTAGCCATAAAGTAGAATTTTTGTAACTTATGAGTTAATAAATATTATTATTATAATTACATATATTTTTTGCAGTTTATCTTAAAATGGTCATGGAAAAATAATGTTAGTTTTATATATCAATTATTATATTTTAATGAATTAATGAATTAATGAATTACTGAAGACAACTTCATGGAACAAAATCTACTTTTTTAAAAATAATTTCTAATTAAAATCATGCTTTGCTTATAATTTTTTATATTGTATCCATTTTGGTATTAAAAAATTTTATTTGCTTATTGCTATAAATATGTAGCAAGTATTGAATGATACAGATTCATTCAATTGTTAAAAATAATAAGCAAAAATATATGATAAAATTGTAGTATGTATTTATATTCAATTGATATAAAATAAGCTAATTAGAAATATAAGTAGACTCCCACTGTTTCATTTAAATTTATATAATATTTATTTTTTTCTAAAGTGTACTTAATAATCCTATTTTTAATAGTTAAATGATTGTTAGTATGAACTAAAAGCAACCAATTGGTATTCTATTAATAAGCCTTTCAAATTCATAACCTATATGTCCTTATTTAAAAAGTAATTTGGAATTTAAGAACATTAGCTGAAAGCAAGATTTACATAACTTTTTTAGTTACCTTATTTCTTAGAAACTCAAAAAAATTTTTTAACAATTATCTACGTATTTTATAAAAAATGAAATTTGAAAAGTCAAAATTTATGAATTATTAATTACATGATGTAAAAGTTCATATACTTTAAAGTTTTAATCTCTATTATTCATTATTAAAAACTTCAATAAATTCACAAAATAAATCCAATTAGAAATACTTTGAAAACTAGAAAAAGAAAAAAAATCATATTAACAATAAGAAGGGCAAAATAAATTTCAGATAACTCCTGATTAACAATAAGGTGCTAAAATGCTCATTTTCAAAATCAATATTTTCACTGAAAAGCTTATTTAGAACCTTTATTTTATATATGTTATCATTTGAGTTAAATACCAACATAATTACACAGCTGAAAAATAGTCACTAAGAAATCGTATCATTAGAATTCTATATTATCAAAATAATTTGCATAGCACAAACAAAGTCTGTAAGAAATAATCAAAACATTGATTACATTATGTTAATGAAATATTTAAGTTAACAGAGAAATCTGACATCTGTTAAACACAAATATTTCATTAATACAGTATTTATCTTTCATATCTATACAACTGATTACCAGATTCAAGAGATAGCATTTAGTTACAAAGAAGTTAACGTGATCCAAAAATAAAAACTAAATACATATATATCTCCATTCTATAAAATCTTTCATTTTCTTTTTACAATTGGAAACTAAAAAGAAGTGATATCTTTCTAATATACCTAAAACTAAATGTGTTGTCACTACAGACAACAGGGTGAGCAATACACTGCTATTTCAAGTAGCAGTTACATGACATTTGGCCTCAAAAAACTTGTATTCGTTCATGGAATAGCGCGTATGTTACAGTCCTTGTGAAAGTGTGAAGAAAATCTTCATAGAATTTGGCAACCGAATTTTAAGTACTACCAGCAACCCTGCTTTCTTCTAGAAACTTGCTTTTGTCCTGATCAACAGGAATTTGGTCGGGACCTAATGTATTCTGTATTAGCTGGCACCAGTAAATTGAACCAGAATGCTACGATAGTTTTCTTTTTTTTATGTACAACTTACATACAGTTCAACAACATACAATGGCATCTTTCGCTCCACACTCGGGACGGCGGATGAACCAAACATGTGGTAATTGTGTCCCTAAGATGTTTAAAAGTAAACATCGTGTGTTTCTTGGAAAGACTAGCTGAAGACTTAAATTTCAAGGTGTTTTTTTCTCCTTTGATTAACATATAAATCCGGTATCGTCAATTACTTTTCATAATCATTTTTTCTGATCTTCTTTCTTTGTATCAACACCTGAAACGTGAGTCCCACCAGAATTTTGGTATGAGTTCAGTTGCTTCTCCAAGTATTTCAAAGATTCGTTCATAAAGTTCTGAACTGCAGTTAAAGCGGCAACGATTGCAGGGCTGCCAAAACCATGTGTTATCAAGGAAAAGTGTGTCAGGTGGCGTTGAATATTAGGCTCCAAAATAGCTTGGTGTCTCGTGTTGCATAATGGAGACCGATCTTGGTTTAATAAATCCACAAACTCTTTCATGATTTGCCTGCAATATAAATCATTTACATGAGAAGATGAATCTTCTATTTATCAAAGCTATCAACATCTTTACAATATACAATGAAAGAGAATTTATGAGCAAATTAAACTATATAAAACATTAAATTTAATTAACTCCACTTCTATACTTTTTGAAAAACTGTTTTTATGCTGAGAACTAGTGAGTGTGTGTGTGTAATTATAATCAAACTCCTTAAGATTTATGAAAATAATAATTTTAGAAGGATTTTTAACTTTAGCCAATACTATAAAATGTTCATTATAATTTGTCATAAAAGTTCTTAAGAAAACAGTTTCACAAGGAATTTTGATAGTTAATTAGTGACTTAATCGAATGAAGTACATTATCTATATTTTCCATGTTAAAATCACTACATTTTTATACTTATAATTTTAAAATAAAGACTCTATTCTGTATTAACTTACTTTGTGGCTAAGATGAGTTCTTTCCTCCTGTAGAGGTCACTTGGGTCACTGTGATTCCTGCATAAATATTCGCCAACTTGCCGAGAAGGAAATTCTGTTTCACAAACGTAACCAAAATCTCGTGCTAAATGTATAGCCTCACCTGAAAGAATAGAAAGAAACCAATCTTCAATTTTGATAATTTTACAATTGTTTTATAAAATTTAAGTTATAATAACTATGCTATAATTTATTTTCATTTAAAGTTTATACTTGAAACAAAATTTTAAAGCTAAGATAATTTAAGACCAAAAATTTCCAAGTGGAAAACAAAATCACATTTCCCTCATTGAACTATACAAAAGAAACTTTTAAACGTACGACTACCTGAAAAATTATTTTGACAGGTGTTTTTGAAAATAATTTTTTTTAGTAATCATAAAGTTTAACAAAAAGTGCTTCTAACATATATTTAATTTGAGATTTTCAAGAAATATTAGAAACTCAAATAAAATAAGCACATCTGAAAACATTTTAAATATCCTCAATTTAAAAATGTATCAAAATTCTTAGAAGGTATTTCTTTAAATAATTTTATTTATATTTATTATATAATATTTCTTTCATTTATATCTTTGTAATTTTTTCTATATTTATTATCATTCATAATGAAAACTTTTGAGAGTTAAGTAAAAGGTTCATTCTAATTTTATATTTAAATGAGAATAATACATTTCATATGAGACAAAATGGTTTATGAATGTAAATGTTACACATTTATTAAAAACGATGACCCAAGCAATTATATTTTTCCAAGGAAAAATCAACAGCAGTGCAATATTGCGTAACTAATGTACTTAAAGCAATGCCTTGATCATCATCTAATTCAGAAAAAAAATTCCGATGTCGAAAAAAATTCCTTATCTGTTATTTATCATACTAGTAGTTTTCTATACACGCAACAGTCTACAAGATCTAATCTATCAGCGTCAATATCCCACGCCTACCAAGACCTTACGAATTTGTGGTAAAGTATATTTAATGACAAGATTCATAAATTTATTCACTGTAGTCAATGCTTTCATTTTTTTTTCGTACTTATTAGTAGACAGCAACGAAAAATAAAAAGAGACACACGAGAAAATAAATTAAAATAAAATTCAGGAGTGGCTTCCGTTCACTAAACGTATAAGCATGATTTCCTAACTTTATAAAAAACACGCCAAACCCGAGAAAAACATCGACTCATCTTTAAAATATGATTAATAACTGCTTTTATATATTATTTTTCCTGCTGATATTACCTGTAAATAAGTTCAGAGCAGAAATACTATTTCTTAACTACTAAACTTTTTAAAATATTTGGGGAATTAATATTTTAAGTCTAATTCTTTAAAAATTGCTTATCATTTCAAATAATCATATATATATATATATATATATATATATATATATATGTTGAACTCATTGATGGTGAGCATTTGTCAAACTTAAATCTTATTTTATTTTTATATTGATATCAACCCTAAATTATTAAATTATAATGTTTTTATCTAAACTGCAATTTAAAAATAAATATGTCTATGAAACATTCTATTTATGTCTTGTTATCTATTTTTTTAAAAAAAAGCATAAAAAATAAGTATTACTTTCATGCATATTCATTATATTATAATAATCAAATATACTTTGTATGAATCTTCTATTTCCTACTAATCAAAGACTTATTGTACAAAAAAAAGCAGATTTTACATTTAAGAAATAACTCTAATAATATTTCACATACTTATACTACTTATACTTTAATCCTAAGACATTTTTACTAGCTTTAGTTTTGAAAGCAAAATAATGCCGTACCTTAAGAAGATAAAAACATGAAAATTTTTTAACTGCTTTTGATTCATGGAAACATGATTTCTTTTGAAATACAATATAAGTGAAAGCTAAAAAGAATATTAGTTTATCAAGTAGAAAATAACAATTGAGATTCATATAATAACAATAATTTCTATCTAATCAAATCTTTACATTTAATTTGATTAGAAAATTTTCTGAATATTTTTTTAGTTTGTTTTTGTATAGGAAAACTGAGCTCTCTTAAAGATTTCTATCAATATTGCATCCTGGAAACAAAAATATGATCTGATATATTTTTAGTAGATAAGTTATTTTTTGTTTATTTATTTTTTTATTTATAAAAATAATCCTTTCTATGATTATTTATAATTCATTATTATTAAATGAGGGAGGCATTGAATTATATTCTTTTATCATCTATATTAATTCCGGAGCAAAAACTTTTATCTGAGCATTTTTATACAACTTAATCTTACCTTCTACTAAGGAGGTGAGAAGAGTTACATTTGCTGCTTTCCGCCTGCCAGCAGGTAAATTAAGACCAATTTTCTCTAGTTTTTCACGGAGAGATCGTCCTCCATTCTTTGACTTTGCTCTGCAAAATAAAATATCGATAACTTTAGTTATATATAAAGTTATCTATAAAAAACATTGCACATATAAATCATGTCTCATTTAAGTTCCGTGATATATTTATCTTCATTACTGCACATTGCCTTCGTTTCAAAAAACAATCAATTATCAACATAAAAATACCTTTACTTTGAACTTTAAAATATTCAATCATTAAAATTGAATAAAACTATAATTTTCTTTTATGGGAACTTAATAATTTGTAAAGAACGTTAAATAATCTGGTATATTGTGAAACACATTTTATATAGTTCATTTTATTGTATCCAAAAAATATGTGTGATAAATTTTCTTATATTAAACAAAGCTATTTTTAAAAAAATTTCATTAAATATGTATTTTGATAAAATATTCGGTGTAAATTAATAAATTCAATTCTTCTAATACTATATAGTTAATTATTTAATAATAAACTTTTAATAAATCTAAACTAATGTTATTTAGTTTGGCAGTTAAAATTGCACTACTTCTTTATATAATTATAAGTAAAATATATTATTTCGTTTTACTCGAATGAATTTTTTCTTTATCTTTTGAAATTTACCATTTTTGTTAATTCATTTCAGAGACACTTTTTCTTAGAAATATAACTTTTGCTCTAAAATTGAGACCTTATCACTTTAGGCATAAGTTACAGTTTATTTATTTCCACAATATAATTATTTTAAACTACGATTTGATTATAATAAAGTTCAAAATGAATATATATATATATATATATATATGAATGCATAAGCAAAAGAAATAAAATAACAAGGTGCAATGAAGGAACTGTCACGATTGTTTTTCACTTCCTAACCTCCTTCTGGTAAATATTTTCAACTGTTAGAATCCCCGTTATTTTGCAAGAGAAAGTAGCAATCAGAGATGTCAAAATACCTAGCATCAAATGATTTTATCACACACTCCATGCAGGACTGCCCATGCCTCTTCTTCATCACACTAAGCGAAATTGTATCGTTTAGATAATGATCACATGCCACAGGATTTTCCTCCCACCAAGAAGAATTTCACATCTATCGTCTATCAGCCAAAATGAAGGAGCTATTTTTCCTGACTTTGAATATTCCTTTTAGTAATTATAGAGTAAATTTTTCATTTTTCAAGAAGCTTGATAAGAATAATTTGTTGTAATAGAATCTAGTATTTATTTTTACAATTTTTCATTTTTATAAATTTTATTCCATGAGCAAACATTAGCATGGTAAAAAAAAAAGTTTCCTGCACTGAATTTTTGACTGCATTAAAGTTATTTAGTTATACAATTTTAAAACTGAGACATTGTTAAATTTGCAAGCAATAAAGTTTGGCGGACCATATGAATTTTGAAATCACATGATAGTCTTACTAAAAGAAACTGTATTTAAGCTAATATCATCTATCTTGATTTACCTTCTAGAATTTCATACAGGCTGTGGGTCTTATTCACGTGTTGTACTGAAGAAAAATTGGGAAAATTTTAAGTACTCATCTCAACAAGTGTAAACGCAGAAGGTGAAACGCAATATTCAGCCATAGTTTTTGATCATTTATTGAAATTTATAAAAGTAACTCCCGCATAAAATATACAACTAGATTTGTTTGGTAGATTTTAACAAAATTGTCACAGTTAATTTTTCAAACGAACTGATTCTTTATACATAAAATAAGTATATCTCTAATATTTCCATCATACATAACGCTGAAAAATATTATTAGTTAAATAAGAAGAATAGATAAAATGCAAAATCAATTATTTGCAATTATATCGTATAGTAATTAAAACACCAGTTAATGAAAGAACCAAATAGTTTCTTGTGAGTGGCATCAAATTGTTAAATGATGATGTGATAAAGTACTTAAAAGGGTCATGAACAATTTGAGCCCCTAATCTGATAAGAAGAGCTAATAATTTACCACTGGATTAATGAGACATTTTCATTTACAATGTCAAGAAATATTATTATAGAAAACTTTAATAATATTTTTGGAATTTAAATATGTTTTGTCGTGTAATGGTGACGCCAAACGTGCATTGTCTTTTTTTAAATACTGATGCTTATTTCAAAATAATGATTAAAATTAGCTTGGACACGAAATTATAACTGTGTTATAGGTACCCACTTGTAATTAAAAATAAATAAAAACATCCTTAACTTTAATGCGGATAATTTATTTGAATATAAAATTTCCAATTTATAAAATTCATGGTTTAAACTAAAAAGTTCTCACATTTTCAATAAAATATGCAAAATTTTCAAGGCAAATTGTTTTGGATAGAAAGAATGTTTTGGACATTTTGGAGAACACTATTCAATTTCATTTCTCATATAAAGTGAGAGAAACTGTATTTATCTATTGGAGTTATTCTTCAGAAATAGCACCAAAATAATCGAATTGAAAAATAGGATTTTCCACTCAAATCTTTTCATTTGATACTGCTTCTAGTGTATTGCTTCTGAAAGTACTGAAAGTCACGTACCAAATGAACAAATTCGATGATCTAGAAAAGTGATTACAAATATCAAACATTGGAGATCAATATAATACTATGTGTATCAAAATGTAATTCTTTTTAAGATGCTGGATTTCATTTACTAAATCAAACTTGATTAATACAATTTACAGTTAATATGTATATAGCTCTGACATTTGAGAAAACACATATTTTGATCTAAAATTAATAAAAATAAATGTATTAGATATTTCTATTTATATTATTAAGCAAAAATGTTCAAGTATATTTAGCAGAGAATCGAATATAATCATAAAAAGGAACATGCATTTTGTGTTGTTAATTTAGCAATAAAATACTATTTTAAATGCAACAATGAATTATTATTAATAATCAATATGCTATTTTATTTGCAGTATTAATTAATATGCTATTAGGTACTTGGCTTTTACAATCTTATGTGCAATTTTAAATTTTTGTAATACTTTCAATATTGAAAGAGTTATTCAAAATATTTTTAATTTTCTATATTTAATTTTTAAAATTTAAAAGAAAATCCACTATTTGCATTATTTTGAGAAAAGATTTTCTAGTATTTTATAAAATATACAAGATGCTTAATTTTAATAATATTAAATTCTGAAACAAATTTTTTAACAAAAATTGTACAAGAAATCCTCTGAATCTTTAATTGTACGTCAAATATTCTCAATCATGTGAAAAGTACGTAAATTTTATTCATTTTGTTTAACTTTATTATAAATTTTACTTCTTATAAAACCCTTATTATTGGAGTTTAATTAACTATATATAAATAATAGCAAATTGTTATAAATATTATTATATTTATCATAAGTTTTATATGCAATTGGAGCCCTTTAAAAATTATAATTACTTAAATTTTTTCCTTCAACATTTTTACACTTGCTTCCAATCTTTTACTTATTAATTTTAAGACACTTGTGATATTCATTTGATGTCATATTACACAAGAAGTTTTCTGTATTAATTTAATTATCATATTATGGACTCCTATTCTTTTTGAATTGAATTTTGTTTACATGAACACAAATATATTTTTATTATTTTTGGTGTTATTTATTTTCATTAACATTTCTTCTATCCATTCTCGAAGTTATTTAAAAATTTGATTATTTCTTATAAGAAGAGATAATGTCTATTATTTTTAATCATACCATTCTATTTCTCCATCTTTTTTAATATTTTTTCATAAGCAATTTTACTCTGACTGACTTAATTTTCACTTTTAGCAGTTTAACCCTTCTTTGCATGATTTTTTCTTTATTGGTGAAATTAATCAAGTTGATATAATTCATGTTCAAAATTAAAGCAAAAATGGTTAAAAAATCTTAGTATATATTTATAGTATAAATTTAGGGAAAAACAATATGCTAAAAATTTCCATCATCATCCAAAGTTAGATCATTAGCTTAGTACTAAATAGAAATAAAAGAGGAAAATAACAGAAACACGTGTTACAAACCTTTCTTCCACTCATTCTCAATTTTTTAGCAATAGAAACTCTAATATAATAAAACAAAATTATAAACGAAATCATACGTTTATTGCAACTACAACAAACGGCGGAATGAGACAACTTTAAGCTCGTTTCACTTATAATGACACTTATTTATTTTTGACAGCTATGTTTCTTTTTATGCAATGGACATTAAAAAGGTATCCAAACACGATCAACTTAAAATGAACTTGTTCTTTTATATAATTTTTGGGCATTATAGGTTATGATGGAAATTTCCACCATTATGCAAAGAAGGGTTAAAAACAGTAGCATTAATAAGGGAGTTATAAACACAGCTTTTACAACAGTAAAAATACAATTATGTATATTAAGTTAAATAATAGGATTTAGGTAGTGTTAGGAGTCATTGGATTATTCTCTTCAAAATATCATTCAGTTATTAAAATAAAGTTCCGATAAAATGAAAAAAAATCATCCAAAAATTCTAAACTCTATGAACTTATATTTTATTTAATACTTAATAATATTATTTTACATTTCTTTTTCCCTATTTCATTATAATTTCATAATACCGATGCGGGGAATCTGAAACATTCAAAAATTGATGCTTGACCTTGTGATGCATAACTTCATCATCTGATGCAATTTACATACGACCAAAGAAATATATTTAATTAATAAATTTAAGGTATCAGAAATTTATGAAATTATGATAATAAACAATTAAACTTATGATGATTGACGAGATTCAATCTTATTTAAAAATATGTTAACAAATTTAAATGTTTATATATACGTAAATTTTAAAACTTAATCCCATAAAGATTTAAAACAAACTAAAATAATTTCGTTTCCGACATCAAATACTTAAAATGAATAAAAAATTTTATTTTATATTAAATATCGAATAAAAAATTTTTTTACTTGATATTTAGTATCAAATAAAGATTGTAAAACTTGTCTTTATCACTGGAATTTAATAAAAATCATATTCAACAAAGCAACATTTTTTTAGGAAAAAATCACATTTTGGAGAGAAATTTTAGCATTTCGTCAACCGTATAAAATTGTTTTATTTGAATCTTGACATGAAGATATAACACTCATCTGGAACGGAATGCAGTATCTTGGAAATCTCAATTATCCTTACGTGACTCGAATGGAAAAAAATCTCCAGTCTAAAGCATTATCTTATATCATATTTCTTTATTGCACTTTACCGAATGTAAACAACGTACAAAACCTTTAAATTACGAAGAATGCTTCATATTTCCTTGACAATGAAGCAAGACAAAATGCTCATGTTATATCCGACATTTTATGCACTGATGCCTATTCATATAAGTTGTGTATACTTCTTCCTTCTTTCCACATAGTTATGTGGGACACCAAAATCGGGGGATGAAAAGATGATGATAAGCATCACTAGGTAAGCACTCCTAGATATAGATCGGATTATTTCAAATCCCCCACCCGCCAAGCCAACGAACAGGGAGTTGAAAAGTTATTACATTCCTAAAAGATATTCTCAAACAAGCCAAAACGCTTATTTGAGCGCATATTCTTCTAAAACTTATTAATTCAAACTGCCATAACTCCGGTTCAGCCAAATATGAAGTCTTACTACTGGACGTACAGACATTGGAATTCGATGGGTTGTAGAGTAGAGGGGGATTCTACGTACCCCTAGCAAATACTTTTCATCTTCGGAAAGCGGTTGTTATACCTTTTAAAAGTCTATCCGTTATTAATAGCGACAGGCGATTTTGGCGAAAAGTAAATTTCGCCAAGACAAAGCACGGTTGGATGGCTTAGGAAATGTACCAGCGGAAGAATGGGGAATACTTACAAGTTGTTGTTATTATTGTATCTCTGAAAGTTGCCTATGAAGATGTTATTAATTTTGCTTCGAACTAAAACGTGGAATCTATGGATAGAAACGAATTTTCCTATTTGGCAATGCCTCTGAGAATGCAGGAAGCAAGGCTGGAATTGTTTCGAATGGCCATCGGTAAAGATATTGAGAGAGGGAAATGAAAAGAAATTCCTCTCTCTGCTTTCATTTACCCATTCACTTGAATAGTTTTATCTCTATCTCGTTGAGTCGGAATAATTGTTTAGATATGAGCAACTGAAAGAATCCTGGATGACAACTCACAGGATAAATGTAGTGGTCAAATACTTTTAAAAGCGGCATAAGATGACCTATACATGAAATAAATCCTGTTCAACTTTTGTATTATAAGTTGCTTGGAATTCCTTTAAAGATAAATTCCAGAAAATTTTTTTACATAAAAAAATTCTGATTAAATTTTATTACATGTAATAAGAATTTCCCATGCTCTTAGTAACATTATGCAACCTTTCACATAAGGGGATCCAATTTGAATTTGGATTTAATCACAAACATGAAATATACATGAAATAAAGTAGTTTTCGAGATGCAATTTCATTTTTAAAATACAATATTAATTCCATAATGAATAGTTTTGTATTAATACATGCTTAATTTTAATTACAAAATATATTGAAAACGTTGATTAACAGGAAACGATGGAGGCCTTTAAGAAACAAATATCATATCTCAATAGGATGAAGGCAAAATAAATGGCATTGAATTCAATAGCAGATTAAAAAATAAAGTCAGAATATTAGAGTTAATACGTTAATAATAATTATGTTCGTTAGTACGAATTGCGAAATAATATCGTATATAAAAGTTGTAATAAGTAATAAAAAATATTTTATTTTAAGCGAATTATAAATTTCAGTCATTCGCAGCATAAGTGCTTAGAAAAATTAATTGCTAAGTAATATTTATGAATTATTGACTTAAAAGTGAATTATTGCCATTTTTAATCATCACTTTATTCCTAATATTACAATTATTCCTCGGAAATTTTTTAATGTTTATAATGTCTTGTAGTATTGGTAATGTGTAAATTATTTCGATATACAAAACCCCTTTGTAAAAACTTACATGATATAGCAATTATCTTATGTATTATTAAATACTCAAATAATAACTACAAAAGAGATCAATGGCATTATTGTTTTATGAATTAGTAATAATTACATGCCATTTACTTTCATGTTTTCTGAATAGTCATCTCTTTGTTTTAAAAATCTTACCTTTATAAAGATAAACTTATGGTACACGAAACCTATCTTAATGTTTAAAGGATTTTCTTCAGGAAGAAAGGGTAAAAATAAATGCTTTTGATACTGAACAACATAAAGTGCTAAAAAAAATACAGCTTAATATAAGCGAATTTGATGAATACTCCTTTTACTCATTTTTGAAAAGATTTTAAAATCTGTGTTCATTATTATAAAAATTCCTTTTCGATTGCATTATTCTGTGAACCCAACAAATAATTCATGAATATTAAGCAGAGGCATGGAATTTAATGAAGTTAATAAATATTAATATAAAATATCATTAAAATAAAAATTTCTAATAAACGGAAATATAGATTTAAGTTAATGTATTTTATTTATATTTATTGAATGTTTTATAAGTAGTTTTTTATTTTCTCACCCATTTATACATATTTGATAGATTTGAATATTCAATAAATATTTTATTTTTAGAAATTTGATTGAGTTTCTTGCTGTTTCATGAAACTTTAAATATCTTATAAAAGTTGAACAGATTCTTTTTTCTAAGATTAAAAACTACAAAAGTTGAACAGATTCTTTTAGATGAAAGATTATTTTAAATGATGCTTAATAAACATTGTAATGAATTTAATATTTTTTTTATCTTTCATATGTATTTGATTTAATGATTGATAATGATGAATTAATCTATAATATGGTTCATTATTTTATATCTAGAATATACTTCAAAATTATGAAAACACATATGTAATCATATCTTTTAAAAGAACCTTAACTAAGATGTTGGCATGTGATAATAATTGAAACACAAAAATGAAACATATTATGTTTAAATTAATGATTAGTTTGATTTTTGATTTTTATATAAATTTAGTTTTAAACAGCTACGTAAATGTAATGAATGAAATTGTTTATTAATTTTATAAAATGAATCGAAATCAAAATAAGTAAGATTTCACTATAAATTTTTGAGTGTATGGCTTACCTTCTGAGTACTCCTCCCAGCAAGGACGCGTTGAGGCATTCTGGTGGTGATAGCCTCCTCTGCACTTCCCCCACGGTCACCTTGTACTTGGATGTGGAACTGAGGAGGGAGAGGCGTCCAGGCACGGAACAAAACACATCGGCAGGTGACGTCACTCCTGTGATGACCATTTCTTTATGATTGTCACTGTTCCTTGGTTTGATGCCTGACGAACACCAGATTACAATTGTCATTGAACAACTGTCACTCTGGTGCTCCACAGCACATTTTCACATGCACCGATGACGCGTGCCACACTCTGAACGGGATTTGATTCGAAATAAAAGTTAAATTTTCCAATCAACAAATTCTTTTGTTACACTATTTCAGTCTCGTATTTGTGTTGAATCCTCAAAAAATATTCTGGTATGTAATTCGCAACTGCAATATCATAGTAGCGAATAGTTCTTTTATTTATTTATTAATTTTTTTTAAGAATTTTCTAAAGATTGCCTTTAATATACATTGTACTCCTCTAATATAATGTACAATTTATTACCATATTTAACAACGTAATTCAATTTATTGAATATAAAATAAATAGCTTTTATATACTAATAAATTTAAATGGCATCAGAAAATATTCGGCATTTACTTTTTTGGATAAAGTAACATTATCAAAATGAAATTCTATTACTTTCTTGTATAATCAAATGTATTATTTTTTAAATGCCATCATCTTGAATTTACTTACAAAATTATGGTTAAAAATCACATTAGATCGTGAAATTTTAGTTTGATTCAGAGGGTGTTTCACGCATCATCGGGCATTGAATAAATTCACATATTATATATAATAGTAATTTAAAAATTTACATAAAATTAACAAATGGAATTAAAAATGATTTATTTTTTAATCTACTTTTTGTAAATAGTTATGCATTTTTCCAGTACAGAAATATTCAAAAATTTAAATTTAATTTAATAGAATATTTTTCAAAACTTTCATGAGATGGGTGATATTCATATCATATTACAAAATGACTGATTAAAAACATTAAATGGCAATTTTAATAAATATATGTTTATCATGCATCATTGAACATTGAATGAATTCATTTTTCTTTTGAATGTATATCTGAATTTATCAAGTTATATATATATTTATACAGAATGTGTATTAAATAAATGGGCTTATGCTACTGTTTATTAAAAATTCTATACTGCGTTAGAGAAATCTACCTTTTTCCACTATATAATTTTAAAAGCCTATCATGAAATCATAGTTAAATACTCAATTAAGTTTGCAAACTCTTCATCATTTTTATTCACTATTAGAATATAGAAAGTTTTTGATTGTTTAACTATGAGAATCCTGAATTTTAAATTAGGAATTTTTCAGTGCGAAACATTGATTTCATGCAAGTTTTTATTTCAGCTTAACAAAAACTTGATTGAATACATTAAAATAAAAAGTTAAAACAATTATTAATGTTAATGTTAAGCTAAACATTAGTTCTAAATTTGATTTAAAAATGTTTCTCTACATGTATTTTCTTAGAAAAATATAAACAATGCAATAAATAATTTCTGTGTTTACTATTATTTTTCATATTTATACTCACCCCTACATTGTGTTTCCCACATTCGTCCGTAATTCCATTCGGCAGCTTTGTTAGAAATAAATGAACTTTAAATATATAATTTGTTTAACTAAGTATTTTAATTAACGCAATTTAAAAATTGTTGGCAAGCATTTGATTTTAATATTACACACATTTATAGTAAATGCGATATTAAATCAATTATAATATTAAATAAATTTTAAATATATGTTTTATGGACAAACATAATCTTAATATTATTACAGAAAACAATGAAATGTTTCAATTCAGTAAATAAATCCCTTCATATATAAAATAAACTAAATGAGTTAACAAGTTTTATGTTTATTCAAAACTGATGCTTTAATATTTTAGTTTTTGTTTTGCCATCTTAATATTCTGAAAAGCGTTTTAAGACTTACATGTTAATTATATTAGAATTATAAATTTGTAAACGATTTCATAAAGATTGAATTACTTGTGTTACTAAACTCATTTTTAATTAAATGTTTACCAGTAACAATTAAATGTAATAAAGTATAACAAATGCAACTTCTAAAAATAAATTAAATAAATAAGTATAAATATTTATTTTCCGGTTTATTTATAATTCAAGATTTAAATTAAAACGTTGGTGTTTTCCTTACTGCATAACTATTTGTCAAAAATACTAATAATCCCATGTGATAATATAACAATTTACATATCGATAGTCCATAATATATCATAAATACTGATTGTTAACAAACATAGAATAAGTTTTTAATATATATGACTGACAGTTAAATATTATTTAAGTTTATATTTTGAAAGCCAATTAAAAATCAGTTTTAAATTTATACGGAATGACTTTGACACTTTACTTGAATTTCAATCCGATGTTATTTTAAATATATTACAAATGCTAGTAAATTTGTGGCCAGTCGCAAACAAAATTTACGAAGATACACACAGGAATACATAACAATGTAGAGTTACAGTCCAGTACAGGCCTGAGGGCAGAATTAGGACGATTTACGGAGTTGCGGGACATCAAATAAAATGAGTCGTTTTGGGAACATTTTAAAGCTTCCGTTCACCCCGAAGGTTTGTATAGTAAACGAGAAAAGCAGTTCAATTCTTGTGTCTATAAATAAAGAATTTTATAAACGAGAAAGGTCGTAAAAGTCTTTTTATAAATCATGCCATTTGTAGATTGCTCCCTAGGGAGGAAGGTACAAATCGTGACTCAGTTAGACACGCCCGATGTGTGGGTATCGAATGTTTTGATCAATTATGATTTGTCATTTTCCTAAAAATAAAAGTATTATTCAATAGACTGGAATAAATTTCAGAAATTAATGTAACAAATGATATAAATAGCAATATTGCACTCCAAAAACGTATTTTTAATTGCTATATTTTATTAGAATATTTATATTGACCGAGGGAATTTTTTAAAAACTGTAATCAAAAATTTTATTAGCTATGTTACGGGCCCGAAAAAATTAATTAACGACTTATGAGCTTTGAAATGCTTAGCAAATTATTGTTGCATAAAACACTACATTAATAATATTTTAAACAAATATAAAAACTATTAGATTGGATTGGAGGATTCATTGTACACGTAAAATGCCAATAGTAAAATTGCTATGTATTAATTTCATCACTGTAAGTTGGTTAATAATTATCCATTATTGACTAAGTATTTTCCCGTAACACTAACAATTTATTAATTGTTTTATTTTTACTGTGTTAAGCTTTATTTTTATAATCAATTCTTGTCTTAATAATAATTATAAGTTAATGTATTCACAAATATTTTACGAAACGATATGTGTGTATACGATATTAAGGGGATAATGATAATACTGATATAACATATTTATTAATTATTTTCTCGTTGCATTTGTTATAGGTTCATTAAAATAAATTTAAGTAAAGTAAAATTTTTAAGTATATTTTTTTTAATTTTAGTATTCACTTCTTTGGTAGTTTCGTAATTTTTGAAATAGATAATCTCGCTTGTGATGTTAATATAGTTACCACTTATTTATTAAAGGAAGTAATCAGGAATGATTTTGACTAACTACAGACTTGAAGGAGAAAATTGTTTAATGAATTAGAAAAAAAAATATGTGACGCAAATTATATATATATATATATATATATATATATATATATACATATATATATATATATATATATATATATATATATATATATATATATATATATATATATATATATATATATATATATATACAAAGATATCTTTAGACTAATTTCCAATTCAAAAGAGTAAATGATTTTATATTTAAACAACAAATATTGATTTTTTAAATATTTGTATGTTATACTCATGCTACAAAAATTCCTTTATAAATCTAATGCTATAATTCATGTTATAAATATGAAATTGTTAGATGATTTACTTACCTTTTCTAATTACACTGTTATGGTCCCCAGGAAAAAGACTATTTGCATCTTCAACGCTCCCACCCTGTAAAGGATAAAGTTTATCACAGTTAAATAAGTAAATATTATTTATTTACAATTAACGTTAAGTTGTAAATAATAATTTTAAATAATGATCAAATTTTTATAAAAAAAAATATTTCTTGTTAAGTATATTAAATGCTTGCATTGTAAGGAAACGAAAAAAAAAAGTACAATTCGAATTGATAATTTTGTTAAAGTAAATACTTGTAAATTTATTCCTGAATTGTAATTTTATATCATATATATCCTAATTCATTCTTTACATGTAAATGTTGAAATTCTAAATACATTTTAAGTATAAATAATTTAAGAAAAATTTGGAAAGCCGTGATGAATAATTCCAGGAAAGTTCTAAACAAAAAAAATGATGAGGATTTAAACATAATTTTCTAATAAGGCATTACAAATTGCCCACGACTAAAGAATAATCAAAGGCATATGGAATATATATTTCAATTTTATGTTTACATAATTGTGTGGTAAAATTTGGTTTTTCGCTTTGAAACAAATAAATTAATTTCATCAATAATCGTCGTGGAAGGCAAAGTACTTGGATCATATAATGATTTAAAAATACTTTGAATGCATTTGTATTATTAATTATATTTTTTTAATTTTGATGAAAGAAATAACAGAAAATGGGATATATCTATGCTAATTTTCTTAAGAAGAATGAATTACTGCTAATTCATAAATTAAATCATCAATTAAATGAGAATATTATATAATTTAATGTAGGTTACATAAAAAGTATGAATGCATCTTAACAAAGTTATATATTAGTTACTTTGTCAATGTGTCAGTATATGATCTATCAGTTAGTGATCAATTAATTACAAATTACAAATTTCCATCTTGTGATTGTCTGAAAAGTATAAATTTTGATCATATTTCCATGCATGAAAATTTTAAATTATTAAAGTTATACTAACAAAATTTTAATGTAAATCATATTTTTGTTTCAATTTTACTTTATGTGAAGCATTGAATTAGTGTTTTATGAGGTACAAATAACTGATAAGAACACATAACTGATACACAATTTTGAAAAGAGAAAAATTTACTGCATTGATAAATTTTTGAAAAGACTATATTTTTTGAATAATACTGAATTATTTTAGAAGCTAAAAATTTTTTAAAAAAAACCCCTTTTAGTTTCGAAAGTAATTTTAAAAACATTTTTAAGAAAAAAATTTTTTTTTCTTTAAGCAAAAAAAATTTTTAATTTTTTAAAGAAATTCTCCTCTAAAATAATATCAATTTTTAAATGAAAATTGTTTAACTATTAAATAAAATACAAACTTCCAATAACTAATTTCCTTTGTGTCTTATTAATTAATCAAATTATTACGTTTGTTCAATTATATTTATAAAAGAGATTTCCTTCAAGATAATTTTCTGACTCATTTGTCAGAAAAATAATATGGATATTAGTTGGATATTAATGCGAGAGACACTAACTTATGGCAACAAGTGAATGTGAAAGACACAAAATAAGCAAACTTTTGAATAAACTTTGATAAATTAGTTATGGGGATTGAATTTTTAAGTGTTGAAATATTTTATTCCTTGCACATTAGGGTTAATTTAATTGTTTAGTTTATCTAATAAAAACTAAAAATAGATTATTATATTACAATAATTAATTGCACACTACACATTTTGTTTCATTGTACACATAAGTTACATAAACTGTCAGTTATAAATTTATGAAATTAACAAGCATAATTTTCCGTAGATTAAAATGTTGTTTTTAATTCAATTGCAGGAGTAGTTATTTTACAAAGACAGAACAATTGATATATTTACCATTCATTTTATATACAATATTCTTAAAGTTAAGTTTATTTGCAAAGTTTGGTAATGGCAAGTCAAACAATGAAGTGATGCCGAAATCAAAAACATTTCTGATACCGAAAGTTTGCTCGTTATGAAGAAAACAAACTAAAAGAAACGTCTATATAATTTCTATTTATTTCACTTTTTTAAAAAGCGCAAAAAAATCTATATTTGAATATCAAGAATAGAAATAAAATTTAGGATTGTACAAGCAGAAAATTACAATATCCCGAATACATGCGAAATTTTGAAAATTCCAACCAACAGAGAAAAGGAGACTAAACTTGAATCTCATATAGGGTGTGTGTTGTTCTTTGCCGAATAATGTAATAATACGTTACACTCCTAGATACCACCCAATGGGGAAAAAGATTTTACATACCGTAGCGGAAGATATCAGAACTCTAACTTGCATTAATATACACTATCATTTCATCTATGGACCTGGGAAAGAAAAAAAAATCCTTTATGTTTCGTATCAATCAGTTTTCGTAGCGTCGAGGGAAACCCAAATAATTTTTTCCCCTTTCTCTTCAACCTCCTCAATATGATATATTAATCTGCAAAACCAACCGAGCATGGAGGACAAATATTAAATTTCTGTTTGATTTTTTTCTGCAATAAATTTCTCTTCTCGAGTTGTTCGGTACATGTTCATACATTATTCATATTCTTGATGTAAAAAATGCGTTTGATTTCTTCTTGGGTTATACCTTTAATACTAATATTTACACAGAAGAATGAGATAAGATGTTGAGTTTTCAATGCTGGCTCCAATTTTATATGTAATGTCAAACCTGAATTAAGAATTGAACATTAATTTTTCAGAGAGTTTTCTTTTGAAATTCTGTATTGTTGGAAGAGTTTAGAATGAATTTGGTATTCATATGTTACATTTTAAAGTACTTAATAAATAATTTATAAACATATGAATGTTTTTACTTCAAAAGAGAGATGTTTCATTAAATGAAATATTTATTTTCTAAATAATTTAAAATATTGTCTTATTGAAAGGATTAAAACGAAACAGAGAAACATTTTATTTGATTTTAATGCCTTAAGTAATTCAGTTTGCAAAGAAATAATTTTATTTTACAATCCATCAAAATAAAATTTTAATATAAAATAATTATATTATTACTTTTTTTTAACTTCTGATTAAATTTTAATTTCTCTTTTCCTTAAATGTATTGTTCTATGATTAAAAAATCATTCACGACTATATAATTTCATGCTTTATTCCTATCTAAATAGAGCTTATATATCTTCAATTCTTTCATATAAAATGATTACAATTAGAATGCTTGGCAACATTATCTTGGATTCAAATAAGAAAATCGTATTTAAAGAATGATATAAACTTTCTATCCTTTAATTTGAATCAATGAGAAGATTTAAGTTTTTGTCATAGTAATTGAATCTCTAGATAAATTTCCCTAACATTTCATAATGCAATAATCATGTAGTTTTGTATTGAAAAGGTCAGAAATTCTATATTATGATATTTCTAATAACATTCTTACACTTTTCATGTATAACGACTTCATATTTTTTTCTATGGTGGAATGTTTATTATCGATGAAGGCATAGTGTTTCTTCCAAAGTGATATATAAAAATAACACACACTGCCTAGAAGAGTCTAATAAAAATAATAAAAATGATACATTTAAAGTTGATTTGGCTCAGAATAAACTGTAAGGTTTCAATTTTTTAGTTAAAAAGAAGAGTAATCTGTGTAATTATATCTCTGAATAGAATATATAGGGAGTAAAAATATTTTTTATTGATATATTTATTAATTGTAAAAATGTTATTAGATAGAATATGATTTTTTGCCAAATTATGTATATTTTTAGTTGGAAATCTGAAACTCCGAATAACACCATTTAGTTCTTTCATTGTCAAAGCTTCGAGTGTATCAAGGATAAAAAATTAAATAAAAATTTAAAATTTATTTTAGTTTTGAAGTTATAACAGTTCTACGGTCTGATCAAAAAACAGAAATATGTTTTATTTTTAAAATTTCTTTTAGCACATTTTACTTTACTTCAAACCTTTATCAAGATTCTTCAATAAAAAATAATCGTCTGTTGTGTTTTCGCCATCATTTTTCTTCAAGGAAATAATCTAAGCTTTTAGTTAAATATTTATTGAAAGGTTAAAACTTTACCTACTAATTTTTTTCTTCAAAATAGTTTTTTTAAAAAAATAATGTATTTTTATGTGAAGAAATGTTAACCTTAGTACTTAAACTATTTTCATAAATATCTCTAGTTGCATAGTTTTATTTTAATGAGTGCTCTAAATATTAAATAACATTTAAATTTCTTCACTGAATCTTCTAAAGTAAAATGTATACGATACAGACAGAAGCAACCGTTGAAGTAATCATGATAAATTATGTAACTGAAAAATAGGTAGGAAAAATGTTCTTGCTTAATATATTTAAAATATTATAGTACTGCGGCAATATTTTCCTTGAAATTCTAAAAATCTTAATATTGTTTTTAAAATTATATGTGAAGATGACATTGAAATCAGCAAGAAATTAATTTTATATCCCATGTGAAGAACATTTATGTTCATTTGAAAAACTACAAAATATTTTTAAAAATTAGCTATTTTAAATATATTACAAAAAAGGAAAAGTCTTTAAAAACTTAATTTTTTATATTGCATTATTAAAAGGTTTTTAAATTTATTCAAAACTTAAAGTTTAACGGCGTTTCTATTTTTAAATATTAATAATGACAACTAAAAATTTCTTTCATCAAATAAAAACTCCTTTTTAATTGATGAAAGAAAAATCTGAAGATAATATTTTCATGAGTTTAACAAATTAATATTTTAATAAGAACAACAGTTTTAAGTCACTAAATAGAATCTGAGATAAATGTAATTTTTAAAAGAACCAATGCATCATTATTTGGAATAAATCCATCATTTCAATGAATAGAAAGAATTTTTTAAACTTTCTAGTTATAGAAAATACAAGTGAATTTCAGTGTTATAAAATTTAAATTACTTGTGTATATGATTAAAATAAAATAAACTATTAAATTTAAAAACGAATGCTAGGACGTCTTGGGTGAATTTTACTTAAATATAGTAAATTTAAAACAAAATAACACGAGTTTAATGATTGTTCTTTTTATTCATCCAGAGTAGTTTATTTCTTAAAAATATATCAAATTTAATAAAATTTCTAGAAATAAATGTTTATGCTTACTGTAACATAAAGTGGGTATCAAAGAATATAAGAAAATCCAAACTACAACAATAGGCATTTAATTCTAAATTGTGCACGATTCGCTTTGTAAAAACTAAAAATGAATTGCAAGCAACATTTTACATTAAGAACATAATTAGTCAAGTAAAAATAATTTTGTGAAATTAAATTTAAAAGTTACATAAAATTACAATTTTTAAGAAAATAATTCATTATTTGCCAGAATTAATTGATGAAAACACATAAAATAATTAAAAATAAATAAAATGTTTTGTTTAAAATCAATATTCCATGAAAATATATTATTTAAAATATGGGAAAATGCTGTTTTTGAAAACATTCTCCAACTATGTTGAAAATTAGTTTAATAATTATTGTATGAGAAAATATATATTGTGACAATAATCCAACTATAAATGTTTGATTTTTCACTAATTTTTTAGAAACCAATTATATGTACATACGTTAAAAAATAATAAAATTCAACTGTCATCATGCTTCAAAAAATCCACTCTTGAACACTACTTATAACGATTCAAGACCACAGCATCAAAAACCGCAGTAGAGTTGCAGGAAATAATTCCAAAGTTGTCGGCTACCTATACCAACTTCCTTAGAATAATATCATCGCGAAATAAAAAAAAGTAAAAAAATAACTACGATAAAAACAGAAGAAACTTTACTGGCGCATCCCCCTTCTGTTATCATGCCTTGAAATCTCGTTCATTCCGAATTCCTTTCCTTCCCAATTAATATGCGAGTCCCATCGCCACATTAGGCTTGACGGCGTTGAAGACTAGAATGAAATGCCCTACGTAGGAGGGGCTGCTTTCTCACGGTTATAATTCTCACGGTTAATCTTTTTTTTCCTTATTTATAGTAAGGTTTTTTGATATAGATTTATGATGGCCCCACATTGCAACAATGAAATCGGGAGCACCTGTTGATGCTGCGGCAGCGAGAGAGAGTGTTTGTTTACTTTATTGTTTCGCTTCTTTATTATAATGTCTGTGGAAAGAGTGACAAGTTCATTGCATTTTCATGCAACAATTCATTTAAAGGCAGGTGGTCAGCAGAGATTCGACCCGAACGTTTTTGTTTAATTATTTAGGAAGGAACTGACTTCGCATATCCATCTTCTTTTTTTGTTTCCTACCTTACCTATTTTATTTAAATTATAGGTATTGCAAAGGTAAATGGGTTCGATGGGTAAGGTCTTAGAAATTTTTATTTGCTAATTTAGAATAAGTTTCTTTTCTACGCTTACTTAGAGACGCATTGATTTAGTTTCAAATCAAGATATTATACAAGCAGTTGAATATTTTTAAATCTTTATCGTATTATTAAGTTTTAGAAATTAGTTTATTAATGGCTAGAAAAAATTAAAATAAGTTTCTCGTTTAAATATAATGTTGTGCTAAGGATTTTGATGATATCATTCTTATTTACATGCCAGGTCTTTATTTATATGTTTAAATTTCTTTCAAAACAATTTAATCATGTAAAAAAGCGTTCAAAATTGTCAGTAAAAAGTCAATTGCGATATATATTTAAAATAATTAATTTTTTCAATTTTGTAACGACTTAAGTGATTTATATCCTTGAGTTCTTTAACTCAAATGAACTTTATGATATAAAAATTATTAACTCAAAAAGGATAACGCTAAATTACTATATTTGAATGAATAGAGAAATTAAAATTAAATGCAATATTTTTAAATTTTAAAATTATTAATTCATTAGATGCATTACAAAGGGAAAACTGATATCTTAAAATTTGTATATATAAGTCTTATACAAAACTTTATTTAAAAACAAAAAAAACTGTATTAAAAACATGTATGAATCTCCCGATTTCCATGAAACACTTTTAATGAATTCTTTATTCATCTAAATTTTTTTGTTTTTAGAAGCTCTTATAAATTAAATTCAAAAACAAATGTATTATTTTGTTCCATTTTTAAATATTTTAAATAAATGCAGTCTAAAATGTCATATTTAACTAACTAAGAATAATCATCCTAAATGTTTTCTTTTTCATGTTAATATTTTTAACGAAAGCACATGTTGGAAAATGTTTAGCATATCTGTTTGAAATATACAGTCACTTTTAAACTTTTTCAATTTCTTGGTCTCTAACAATATTAGTCCTTGCATATGGGAACATTTTAATAATTTAATCAGTTCATCAAATTAATTCAATTGTTACCACATTATATTAATTAACTAAATTATAATTTAAATATAATATTAAGTGGTTACTTGTTCGTTACTTGCATATTAATCTTTTTCTCCAATTAATTCTTAAGCTATTTTAATCACTTTAACGTCAGCAAATAAAAAATTGTCAACATTCTTTGGGTTTAAATTTAAAACTTTGCATTAGGAGAAATAAATGGTTTGTAACCATAATATATTTAAGACAGAATTTCATTTGTGTCTTACCATTTTAATATTTGGATAGCATTTTTATCAGCAAAATTATTGCATTTGTATTCAGTTTTCTCATTATGCTTCAGTTATCAAGTTTTCCCAATAGGAAAATCAACAAAATTTGTATAAAGTATTCAAATATTAAGCAATTTTAAGGGTAAAAACGTGATTTGTAATTGGAAATCAGTGTCATAATTTTAAAAAACTTAAATATTCTTCGTAAATTTGTCGAATTTGACAATTATTTATTACTAAACTGAAAAAAAGTGCTTGCCCCTTTCTTTCATATCAATAATTAATGATCACTTGAAATTTTGAAAACTATTAATCTTAATGCAATGAAACACGCTGTGGTAATAGATTATAAATTTCAATTAATTTAGTGCGAATGAAATGTTCCATTTTCATCTTTTGTTGACATCCTCTACTTTTCCTAATAACTACCACGTGATTTCGAAATTACTCAAACTTTTTTTTAACTAGTAACAAGATCATTTATCATCCTCTCTTTCGTATCATAAAACTTTGTTAATTGAAAACTGGCGGTTCAAGTGTGTGATTCAAAATTTTTTATTGCGTAATACTTTCATTTTACTTAGCATTTCAGTTTATTACTTTTAGTTCATTTGGATCTCATAACTTCAATTGCTAGCCCTTTTCAGTTTTAGTATGAATTCAAAATGGTATTACCTCTTTATATAAAATTGCATAACTTTGATAAAAGGTACATTGAGCAAAATATATCTAAGGTCTTTAGATTTTATCTAAGATGAAAAAAGTATTAGCTTAGTTTTTTCATAAAATATTTTAATAAATTAAAGTAAATATTTTAGATATGTACAAAAAAGAACAAAAGAGGAAAAATTTGTCAGGGAAAATTGATATTTTTTTTTTAATCAAAATATTTTCCTCAAAAATATTCGAATTTATGTATTTAATAGAAAAATATTCAGAATAAATTTAGAAATTCAATTCAATCATAAAACATTTAGTTTGTATAAAATATACTTTCTGCGATGTATTTAGTGGTGGATTTTGGAAAATTTTCTGATTTGTAATTCTTAACTTTGAAAAATACTATATTAATTGGAATTACTTTAGAAGTTAGTTTATTTTTTCATATTATATTTTAGGTGCAATTTTAAATATTTCATAAATACATGTTTCCCAAATGTTTATAAAGTTCAGGTGACGATATTATGTTCACTTTCATTGCTATGAAAGAATATTAATGAGAATTCATTATTCCATAAACTAAACGTGTATGGAATAATGAATACTCTTGATAGTAACTGCATTACTTAAAATATTTTTAAGTAATATAATGTTAAATTATGAAGAAAATATATGGAAATATTTAAATCAGAATTTTAATTGTTCACTTGCAAAAATATAAAAAAGTTTTTTCTCTGAATTAGAAAATTGTGTTTATTTCGTTTTAATATCAATAAAATTGCAAAGAAATTTTTTAACTTGTTTATGAAATTATAATCATAGATAATATATAAAAGACATCGATTAAAATAAAAACTTATTTAAAAAGATTCTTTTACAAATAAGTCTTTTTTTCTTTGTATTCATAAATCCAAGTAGTAGTTCAGTGAATTGTATAATTAGTTGACTATTTTTTAATAAAAAATACAAAAAATATATAATAAATTGAGAAATCTTTTGATTTCTTATTGCGAACTGAAAGACTCATAATTTTCCTTATCCAGATATTCATCATAGGATCAGAATGTTTAATGAATATAATTACTTTAAAAATATATATAAAATATATCGTTAAATCATAAAAAAAATTATAAACAATTTTAACAAAATGAATGATTTGCTTGGAATTTATGATTTTCTCATGTGATCATATTTAAAAAATAGGAGGCAACTATAACTTCATTAACAATAAATACTTGATGTACCAACATTATTTAGTCTAATTTTAAAAACCAAAACATTTTAACACGCAAATATGATTTTTTATTGAATCAAAAATTTAACACATTTGCTTTGTAGTTTTCATAATTATTATGTTCATTGAATAAAAAAGCGGAACAATTCTAGAACAAAAATGAATCACTCATAAAATTAGAAGTGGAACAACAACCCATTTTTAAGAACACATTTTTACACACGCAAATGTCTGTTAATTAGTTTCTCACTTAACATTATATAGACACCCCCATTTTTCTTTTTGTTCTGTTTTTCAAAATGCTTCTCTTTATTTTTCCTTAGATCCATTCCCCTCCACCATTCTAGGGTCAAGACCACCCAGATAATCATTTATCAAGAGTTCGAATGAAAAGTTCCGAAAGAGGCAAAAAAGAAAAAACCTCATTAAGCCAGATTGAATATACTCATGCCACTCAAGTGGAATAATAATAATATTATTAAAAAATAAATAACAAATTTTTTTAAAGAAGCTGCCGTATTGAGCAAATTTATTAATCAAGCGATTCGCTTGTCTTTCAACAAAATAAAATCCATTTTATTGATATTAAAATTCTTAGCTTGTAATCTAATGTTATTAGCAACATTGTTAAAATCAAAAGGATAATAATATAAAAACTTTAATTACTTTTTTTAAACCTGATTTCAAGTGTTTTAGACATATATTCATATTCTGTTACTTAAATCGAAATATGAAAAGAAAATTTTATTTCAATTATTTTAATACATGCATGCTTTATATTTACTTACACTTATTATCTAGGTTGAAAATGTAAAACAGCAGGATAATACTATATTAGGTATATTCAAATAAAGCTTAAATATAAAATTTATGAATAAAATATTAACTAATTCTCTAATTTATATGAATTCTTGTTCAACTTAAGTTTCAACAATAATAGCTTAAAAATGTGAAATTTAAAACATTTATTTGGCTAATTTTTAAAGCTTGTATATCATATACATCAATGTAAAGTCATTGTTATATTTCATCAAATTACTGTTCATTAAAAAAGTAATTTTAGAAATGATATATTCTAAAATTGTGACATTCAAAATGGAAATTATAAAGAATTAGTTTTTTTTTTTTTTTTTAAATCTGCTAATATCTTATCAAAACATATTTTGAAGTTTTAATTATATATATTCCTGCATATGTGTTTGTTAAAGAATAAATCTAAATAAAGTAGTTATACATACGTGTAACGATGTTCTAATAATTCTCATTATTTCCTTTTAATTATTTCAATAGTTCAATTTACGCCTTCTTATTTGTCAACTTTGCCTAAATTAACCAAATTTTAAGCGAAATATTTAAAAAAATTCATTCTTGAAGGTTCTTTGATTAAAGGGGAAATACAATCTTAAATTATACGACTTTTCTTAATTTGCCAATAAGCATTTTTAAAAAACAAAAAACTCTCCAAATTTTAATTTTAAAACGTTGTTTATAGAAATTCGAAATGATTGTTATACTTGAAAGTTTTAAGCAATTACTAGATACGTGTATAATATAAACTGATTTCTGTATTAAGTGAAGTATAATTCCATTGTCAGATAATTACGTAAATTTTAATCTGTTATGCAATTACTGTTTCAAATATTATGTGATCTTTCAAATTTCAAGCAAAATTAAGAAAATAAGAAAATAATTTTCAACGAACAATAGAAAATAATGTAGACGTTTGAAACAATAATGTATTTTCAAAATTAACTTTATTATTATTATGAAATCTCTTAATTCTTTCATTATTACTTTAATTGTTTAGAATTTTCTGAATATTTGTATATTTTAGGTAAATATTCTATTCATGTAATTGAATAAAAATATGCTAGAAAATATTGTTTAATAATTTTTAATTATATTTTTTTTCAAATAAATGATAATGATTGTTTAATTGTGAAATGAAATAACTATAAGAACAGAAAATGTTATTGAATATTAGCAATAATAAGTAAATAAAGATGAATATAATAATTTATACATAAAACCTAAAGTTTTATTTAAATATACATAAAGCCACGAGTCAAATTCAATTGTACTGTCCATGAGTTTTCTTTTATTAAACAGGCTACATATTCCAATGTGATAAATTCATTTTAAATCATAACTATAACTTACAGAACTTAAATCTAACTTACACATAAATCTTACCTTTTTGTTACATTTTTCTAGTCAATGTGATGTAGATATAAGTCTAGTTTTCATTTATTCTATTTGATAGTAATTTTTCCGTAAAAAAATTTAACAAAAATAGTATATTTCTAAAGAAATATTATTTATTAAAAAAATAATTTCATTAATAAATAATTTGAAATTGTAAATTAATATAATTAGAGTAACTCAATTTAACTCAGTAATTTAAAGTATTTTAAAAATATTTCGATAAAATAATCTTTATTTCATAAATAAATTTTTATTCATTCAAGTACAATTTATTTGCATTGTTTTTTGCCTATTTAAAAAATAATTATTTTTAATTTGTTAAAATATAATACTAGTTAAAAAAATAATGGGTTATATTTAAACAAATTAAAAAAGTAACTCCAGTATTTTATTTGTTAAATAAACAAAAATTATCAGTATGCATTAAATATTGAAATGATAATTCAAATTATTTATTTATTCAAATAAATATTTTGAAGATCAAAACTTAATTAAAATTTCTTTTACAAAATTAGATAATCTATTGTATAATGTCCTTAACCTTCTCTTCAGTAAATCTCACCTAAAATTTAGTCATGCATCTTTAAAATAATTTTAAAATATTTTTAGCATATATGCCAACTAAGGGTGATAACTATATATTGACAAAATATTACCTATAAATTTCTCTATAATATTAAATATAAGAAGTTTTAGTATTAATCAAATATTTCATTTATGAAAAATAACTAGATTGCATTTATGAAAATAACTGGTTGATGAAATTTGAAAATATTATTAAAAAAATAACATGTTATTTAAATGTCTTTCCTTTATGACAGACTAGTTCTTGTTAACGTTCCTTTATATCTTATGTCTGACCATCCTTATTTTTGAAACAGTGTTTTTAGTTGTAGCACACTCAGAATTCCGGTAGCTAACAACACCATGGCCTTTATCAATAATTCGGTAAGCCATCCAAGCTGACTTAATACATATCTAATCCTTTTCTTCTCGGAAATACCTGGAGAACGATTCCGAAAAGGGTAATGGCTCCCCTGGAATCCTGCCCTTCGAATCCCTTAGGGTCATTCATTAGTAATCGTGCCAACCCAGCTTCCCTTCCACCATATACAACTCATGGAATGTGGAATGACCCTAGTTATTATTATTACTCCTCTTCTGTATCGTTAAGGCATCGGCCGTAATTCTTCCTTCATATATATACGTATATATAAATACGGCGTGGCTGCAAATTCGTTAGAGATTTGAAATTACAGCGGAACCCCAATATAATTGGTTTGTCCCTTCGTTTGTTTGAGCATATTTCAGGGAAGAAAATTGCTTTCCTAGTAGCCAGACCGATTGAGCGCAAAAATTAGACGCAGGGTCGGAATACAAGATGAAATTCGATTTTAATATCTTTACTGAGATAGAGAGGTTGTATTTAAGTCATGGACATAATTTTCTTTTTGAGTAATTTAAATCGATAGATATCTAGGTGCGGTTACATTATTAAGAATATTTGTAGTTGGCTATCTATTTATATCTGAAGCTAATTAGTGACCAATTAAGTGATTTTGAAAGAGAAAAGTTCATTTCTAAAAAACTATATGGAAACACTGCATTATTTATGGTTATGTGTAATTGTTTTTAAGCGGAATAAAAATTAATAACTTTTCTTCCTATATGCAACTCATTTTTCATATCAAGACAAAAATTTCAACAAATTAGATTCTTGTAAAATTGTTCTTTTTTGTGTAGAAATCAAAAAACAAACGTAATTTTCTAATTTAAAATTCTTTCAATTTTAATTTCTTTAGTGTGGTAAAAATGTGAGTTTTTCTTATATGTTTTTATATTTTATTTTTAAAATGTAGCAGCTCTTTGCGGTGCTTTAAAATATACTACTTTTATTTCCTAGAGCAAAAATAACAATTAAAATTATTATATACCAATGTTGTTAAATCAGCTATAAATTAAAAAAAAAATTCTTTAAAAACATAATGAAATATTTGAAAGTTAAAGCGATTTCAAATGAAAATAAAATCATATAAAATGTAACTATTCATTTTAATTAGTTAAAATGTTAGTTTAAATTATTAATATATTTATTTAAAAAGTTTTTTTAGTAAAAATTTCCCATTAGCATATATTTTATTCACATTATTATTAAAATGCTTTTTAAGAGAATTTTTTTTTCAATTTCTAGGAAACATTTATTGCTGTGGTGGTTTATTTCTTATGCATTAAGCTCTAATAAAAGCCTATAGGTGATATTCAAATCTTTTATTTTCAGTAATATATTGAATAAATAAATAATAAATATTCTGAAAAATTAAGTTTGTAATATTTGAGCATTTTTAAGTTTTTATGCCCGAAATATATATAAAAAAAGAGAATTTGTTTAAAAAAAATTAACCAACTTAAAATTTCAATGTACAAAATTCAAACATTTTTCATATTTGCTTAATGAAAAGTAAAAGAGCATTTCAATGAAAAACAACTTTATTTTTAATTCTATTAAAATAAGTTTTTAAGCATGAACTCTCATAAAAATTATTTTGTAAAATATCATACAATGAATACGAATAAGGTTTTATTATTTAACTAAATATGCATGCATCTAATGTATTACAAGATTAAAAAATATGACTATAAAAAATAAAATTATTTAAGACAAAAATAGTATTTGTTCAGTTTCTATTTTGAAAAATTTATAATATTTTTCATAGTATTAGCTACAATTTAATCTCTTTCTAATTTTCCGAAAACAATATAAAAATTAGCTTTATATCATTTTAAAAGTACTTTTCATAGTTATGTCATATAATAGAGATCTTTGATTACTTAGAGATCAGTATAATAATATTGTAAATTGATAACTGATTTTCCTGATTAGTTAGAATGATAAAAATTGCGTACATTACTTAAAATCTACATTCTTCATTAACAAATTTAATTTTTATTCATAACATGAAAAGTTTGAGTAATTATATTTTAAATAATTTAAACGACTTGTTTAATATTTTCTTTTGCATTTTTAAGTGCATTAGTTTTAAGATGTTTATATACTGTTAATAGCTGAAATAAACTATAAATTGCAAATGTGTAAAACGTTATGTTTGTATATATTTCTTAACGATTTTAATGGAAACCTTAATGTATATTCTATTTTGTTTTGTGCAGAATGTTATCTTAAAATAAAAATGAACAATTGTAATTAAATTTTATCAAAAATTTGTAATGAACAATACATGTCCCAACATAAAATCGTTAAAACAGTCAATTTTTCAAACTAAATAAATGATTTTCATTTGGGAATAAAAATATTAAACAAAGTTTTTCAAAACTAGCGCAAATTTTAGTTTTTTCGTAACATTTGAATTAAAGTAATTTAAATCTCAAATAAATGCTTTTAATTTGAATTGTTGCTAGTTATTTTTTAAAGAATATTGTTTGTTATTTTTTAACCATTATCGGCCTTTGCAATTAAATGCGATCGTAATTTAGAAATGAGTTTAAACTAGTATTTTAGCAAGTTATGGTGAATATATACATATGATTTACTCATGCATGTTATCTGATGAATGTGACTTTTTTAGAATACCATAATTACTTAGCGGTATCATAAGCATTTTTAATGTAGAAGTTCTTGTGTAATTAATATACTTCACCTAATTCATTGAATTACTTAGTTAATATAGGTTAGATTAAAGAATTTTGATGCCAAGTAAGTATCAAATTAAGGTAATTCATTTATATTTTACAGGTCATGTAACTTTGTCTACAAATATTACGTATGCATTCTAATTTAGGAAGTTGAGCCAAATGAGATAAAAATCAGAGTAAATCGCTAAAAGCATGATGAGTTCTAAGAAATGGTCATTGAAATTCTTTGGATACCAGTTAAAACCCGGATCAAAGACTGCATATGACCCAATTTACGACCACTACTTGGTACACCTGAGATATCTTCATCGATCTTAGAATCTCTTAACTCTACATTTCATAGAATATGATTTACAAATATTTTTCGTCAATTTGCTAATTAAGAAAACCATTTGTTAAATTCAAAGCTAAATGATTATCAAGAAACTGAAATTTGATTTTGGGGAATAATATTGTATGTAACTTCACTTAGGGAAGACTGCAAATTTATACAAATTCTTAATATATGTATGGAGTCAATACAATAAATAAATTTTTGGAAAAAAAAACAACTGAACGCATTTTTGAATGAGCTATTTCATTTAAATTTAAATTAATCTCAATTAACTACTATAGAGCAGATGAAAAAAAAAGTTCAAATTGTTTAAGCGTTTTGCGCTTACAGTACTTTTGCTTAAAAATTTAACATAAAATAATATCATAATTCTTCAATCATTTTAAATAATTAAATCACTTCCATAACTTTTTTTATAAAATCCTTGTTTTACGAATATAGATTTATAAAAATTTATTTCCGTTTCTCTGAGGTTTGTCTCACTGAAATTAATTTTTCCATGCCACAGCAAAGTCGAAGGAAGCCTACAATTTAGAGTGGATTCCGAACTACTAAAACCTTCTATACCCGGAATTGAACCCATGAACTGTTGAATTGAAAGACAGATTACAACTATTATAAGTATTTTATAAATTTTTAGTATTGAACGCTTAATGACTTCACTTGATCAAATCAAATCAGAATATGAAATCTCATTTTCCCATTATACACATGTTAAGGGATATGATTAATCTTTTTCCTTCAACGATATTTTAACTTCTTAGAACATTTTATCGTTGCTTAAATATTTGTTCTATGTTCTTAAGAATATTGCGATTTCTTAGTAATTACTAATAATTATTTTGAAAAGATTTTACAAAAATATTATGCAAAATTCTTCTTTTTAAATAATAGTAATTATAATAATCGGGAAAATTATACTGATATTTTTACTGAAAATACAACTTAAGTAAACCAAATATCATCTTTGTTTTGACAACGGTAGAGTTAAATTTTATAAATCTGAAATCCAACTGCTTAATCTGATAAAAGCTCATTAAATTTATGTTATTTCAGATGCTGCAATTTATAATAATCAAGGAAACAAAGCTGATATTATTCTCTGAATAGTTGATCTTTCAACAGTAGTAGAAATTATAATAATCATCATAAGGACGAGGGTGAACAATAAAACACTGAAATAAAATTAAATAAAACATTAACTACTTTGTTTTAGCAACGATAGAATTTCATCTTTCAAATTTTTTTAATCAGAGGAAAACTGATTAGGTTTATGTGACTTCGAAAGTTGTCAATGTTATAGAAATCAGAAAACAAAACAAACATAATCCTCTGTACTTTTTAGTAATAGCGGAAATCATTGTTATTACAATAAACTCATGTGTGATTGGCGGAATATAAGAAATAAAATTCAAATAATTAAAATATTTTCTTTTTAATAGTAACGGAGTTTGGACTTCCAAATCTACTCCCAGACTCCTCAATCAAATGAAAACTAATTAAGTGTACATAATTTCAAAAGCTATCAATCTGTCTTCAGGAATTAAAAAAGAGAAATTCTTTTAATCCCATGTATCTGGGAAACTATCTATAATAATCATGATTTAGTATCACAAACATTAATATATATCAATAATATGTGTTGCTTGAGATACAGTTAAGAAATGTATTGCCTCTTTTTCTGAGAAAACAAAATATTAAATTGGGTTGAAATGATGAAACGTTTGTTATGGAAACATAAATTATAATATAATAACACATAAGGAATTTGTACTTTATGATTAAAAAAGCTTACTAGAGTGATGAATTTAAAGTAAAAAATGTAATGATTAGCCACTAGAAATTTGAATTCAATCTTAACATTCAACAAATACTTCCAATTTAAAATTGAATGAAATAAAAAGCTCAACAGTCGTAAATTTAAAATGAAAATAGAATGTTTCACTAATAGAAATTCGCCTTCAATCATAACATGTAAAAAATATTTCTAGCTAAAATATAAAATTACGAATGTATACATTTATCATAAAACTATTATTATATAATTATTAAAAATATTAAATGAGTAAGAAAAATAAACTACAAAAACTAAATTATAAGAATGACTTCTTTTTATGAAAATATAGTCAGTTGAATTCATAAGATACTGAAAAGGAAACTGACAAATGAAAACCTTATAAATTGAATTGTAGTGAACAAAGTTTAAAAATTCTCTGAATCTAAACTGTAACTAACAAAAATGTTAAAATACAAAGTATTTCTGGGAATCTTTATTCATAAATTATTAACCATGTAGAACATTTTCAAATTATTTTTTTTTGCTTTATTCTAATTCTATTTAATAAAGGGAGAAACATTTTTCTTTCAATCGATTTGTTGTCCCATGTAATAGCTATATAAAAAATACATTTTTACCTAAATTTTAGTAAAAATTAATGTTTACAATATAATAAACTATTAGAAATTAACTAATTAATAGTATCAAGCGAAATTTAGTTAGAATGAACATTCTTTTAATATGTGCTTACACACACAACACTTGAAAGCAAAGTTTATCCAGTGAAAATCAAAAATCAACATTTTTGTCAAAATATAGGATATTTAATATTTTTAAACTATTTTATTCATTTAAAAAACAAATTCAAATCATACTGAGAAGTTTATTGTCCATTCATCCTCAACAAATTTTACTTAATTTCCTGTAGTATCTTTTATAAATAGTTAATATTCGAACCCTTCGAAAATGATGAATGAACCATTTGAAATTTTACTGTTCAAATATTTCAAACAGTAAAATTTGAAATTCATTTTAACTTTTTAATTGTATACTAAAATACCAGTTGAAAAAACTTTAGGATCATGAAGTTTTCATTTGTATACTTTAAGATACTGCATCATGCAAAATATTAAAATACTTCGTCAAAACAGTTTGTTTCCTCAATACTACTGAGAGCAAAGTTTACATGAAAAAAAGCGTGTAAAAGTAATCCAATAAAACATTGACTTTTATCTATTATCAGAATAAATCTATTCACTCTTTTTTTTGTTTGCTCAAAAAAGAATACAAACTCACAAACACTACCTTCATTGTTAAAAAAAGCCAACTCTTCAATTTAATGTTCAGTCATATAGAAATTAGCCTAACTAGCCCTCGTAGGAACACATGTCGTTTAATCAAGCTCAGAATCATTCCAACAACTAGCACGATTCACGAAACTGGTAGCAAAAAGGGAGATACCCGGGCGCACGTTCACAATAAGGGGTAAGTTTCAATGTCGCTCGTGCCTACATGGAATGGGGCAAAAAGAGGTATCAGGCAAAAGAAAGAGCCCTCGAGTGGATATCTATTCAATTTCTCCCCTTGGAACATTTTATTTTTATGTATTTTTTTACTGGATGAAGAATCGGCGCGTGCTCGAAAAACTGTGACATCAGCAACAATGCTGGGACATTAGCGTAAAGGAGAATTAAATAGCGAAGAGGGCTTGTTATTGTATATCGTGTAGTTAGTCTATTATATTAGAAGGCTGTGTGTTTTATTTATTGTATTTTTTCCCCAACCCCCGACATCCCGTTTTCGTTGCAGGGAAGAGGTAGTAGACTCGTGTCCAGTGCCTTTGAGATTTAGCGGTTCACTGAGAATATGGAAGCAATTATTTTCGCTTAATATAACAAGTTAACCGAGTTCCCACGCAAGTTGATAGCAAATATAAATTGAATCAATATTTGTAATTTCATAAGGGTTCAGCATATGTTATATCTTTCTTATAGCTTGTATTAATTTCATGTTTTTTTAAACATGATTTTTATTTAAATTAAATTAATTTAATTTCAAAGTTTTGTTTTCCTAAACGATATTTTTAAACTCATTATATTTTATTATCATTTAAATTTTAGAACTTATTGATATTTTATGAATGCACACATATAAAAATTATGTGACACATGGAATTAATTTTTATTAGTACTGAATTGAATTTATATTATTTTCATTTGCAACGAATACCAGTTATAGAATTAATAGTTAATATTAACGTAGAATTTAGTTTTAAAAAACACTTCGAATCACAATTGGCAGAAAATATTATAAAAAGAACAGAATATGTGTTAATACATTTCTTTGTGTTATTATTTTGACTCCATGTAGCTGATAGTTTATCTGTAATAAATCATTGTACGAAAGTTATTCTTTTGTAATTCAAACCTCATACATGGACTCAAGATTTATTTCCTCTGGGGGTTGAATCTTTTCCTCATCTAATGTTCTTTCCATTTAGTCAGAAATACAATTTAAAATATTATTAATTTATTTCACAATCACATTAAAAGGGAATAATTCTTATCATATTTCAACTACGAATAATAAAGACATGATTTTAACAACGTGGTATTTTGTATAATTAGGAAGATTTATGGGAATCATAGCTAACAAAATATCTCACATTTTCTATTACATTACACTATATATACTATAAACTTTAAATGGTCAATATTAACTTCAGAAAAGATAACAGTATTACTAATAATCGTAAAATCATTTGAATTGTAAGTAATAAAAGGACTCAATTTTTTTTATATTATACTATATTTGCTATACACTTTACACGGTTAGTATTAACTCCAAAACATAACAGTGTACATATAATTAATAACCATCACTATCCAGAGACTTATGCGGAAAGGAAAAATTTTCCCCAGATCACATGTTGATCAAGATTTATAATATGATCTGAAACTTTTTATTAGAAACGACTTAGGCCATATCATTTTGGGTTTCATTTCGAACAGTCTCAAATCATCCAATGTATCCTATATATTGTGTATTATATGTAAATAGTAAATCGTTTCCAAATTTGTATTTTTACTAAGAGATTTGATTTGCTTGTTAAGCATTTTATAATTATTTACTATGCATGCTTTAAATTCCATTCCGACTAGTTCCTGATTAGCAGTATTTAAGCAATGACTATATTATTTTATTCTATTTCTCTGATACATTTGTCCTTATTGCAGAGCTATACCTTTTTGTATCCCAAAAAGACTCAATATATTGTTATTTCTTACTAATACATATATATATATGTATGTATGTATATATATATGTGTGTGTGTGTGTGTGTGTTTGCATAAAAATGCTTTAAAGAACTAGACATTTTCTCATTTTTTAATTATTTAGTATTATTTAAATCTCGCATTATTTTGAGATATTTTTAATGTAACTTAGCAGAGTACAATGCACAGCAATGAGCAGGTTAAAAGCAACGTTCGAATGATGGAGCGTGTAATTATGCATTACTTCGATTCATCATTATCTAGAAAATCACTCATATCGCTTAAAATTCCATGCTTCATGGTCTGCAGTCTCAGAAAGTAGAAACAATCAATAAAAATTATAATTTTAAAGAGATTTAGTTGTGTATTTGTGTCTTTCTTTGCTAATCTGTTGCAGTCAATGAGTTCACGGACGTATGCTTGACACCTTCTCAAAAAGTCAAATGAGTTTACAGGAGCGTCAAATGAGAACCTTTCCGCTCATATAACTGAAAATCTGAAGCGGAACATATCAATAACCATAAGGCATAATGAACTTCGAGTCTAACAGTTGTGTCTAATAAGTTAAATGCAGTGACTATCCATCTCAAGCGTAAATATTTGCTTACGGTTGAAACTGAATTTTTCTCATAATGTTTCTCAATCAAGTCGCAGCAAAATAATGATAATTTATTTCAATTTTATGTTGAAATTTCTCAAATTTCCTTTTGGTTTAATCTTCATCCCTTTTTCTTTATATATCACTTTAAAATATTGAAAAATAAATTGTATGTGTCTTATATTCTAATTAACATTTTATTTTAATTCAATATGTGTGACAGCTTGTTAATATTTCTAATCAACAATAAAAAGAAATTAAACTAAAAAAAGTTTTCAGGTAAAAATGAACGAAATATTTTAAAGGGTAAAGTTTACTTAACTTTTTAATATGAAACAACATCGTATATATAAAACAAATGATTAAATTGAGATCTATTTTACAATATATACAACCTATTTCTTTTTTATTCCCAAAAAATAATTATTTTTATAAATGCTAATTCTAACTAATACTAAAGTAAAAAATATTATATTAGTTATTTAAAATAGTATAGCTATTATTTATAAAAAATAAAACACACGCCTGTAAGAATATAAATAGGATTATAGAATACTTGATATAATTTTAATTATGAGAATAAATATGTTTGCCAAATTTTCTTAAAATCAATAAATCTATTTTTATAAATGTAAAAAATTAAATGTGCTTGCTTAAGCATTTGAATGAAATAAATTTTAAAAAGCACATGACTAGAAATTTTTTCCTTATATATACAAACATAAATTATTAAAAATTTCATTTATATTTAGTCTTACATTTAAAAAAAATATTAAAAAATATTTAGGAAGCTTCCAATGTATATTTCTTTTAAACATTTTTAATTCAAGATATTTTTAAATTTATTATTGCTAATATTTTTCATAGTTTTACTCTAGTCAAATCTTTTTTTATTCTATTGTAAATTATGTAAAACAAATCACAATATGTCTTAAAAATGAATTTCAAATATTATTTTATGAATTTTAAATTAATACTTTCAATTAATAAGTTTTTAAAATAATAAGTTCAATTATTAAAAGTTAAATATTGTTAAATATTTCACAAAAATTATAAAAAAAATCTTTAATAAATGTTGAAAGTTTTCTATTAGTATTATTAGTTGTACTCTAGGAAATTATTTCTTGCTGAATGTAATAGAGAACTTATCTTAAAGAAAACAGTGGAATAATATATATAAATAAAAGAATTCCTTCAAAGTATAATTGATGTATCTAATGATTTATACACATCAAACTAATATCAGTAAAATTATTCGCACATTTTTTTATTTTATGTCTCGGTCATTTAAACATTCAATGGCAATCATATTTACAAAAGCTGCCAAATTTTCCAAATACCATGCTCAGTTGCTCAAGCGAATCCTTCATCATGCGCCTATTATTTATGATTTAGCTCTTCGGCGTCACGGTTAAAGCTGGCGAAATGTTGCCCCTCTCCACCCGGCAATTTAAGAAAGTATTTCGTTATAAGGAACAATACTGGCAGTCGGACCCATAGACTGGGTGCAAATCGGAGGCACGCTCGAGCGAGAAAAAGTACTATCGATTTTTTATGTATACATAAAAGAAAGACATTGGCCATTCCACTCAGAGCTAATTTTGCGATAAAGATTACAATTTAGAGGCACATCACGCGAATGCCCTAATGTTTAGAACAATGAACTTTAAAATCGTTTTGTTTTTATTGCATTTTTTTGTGTGATACTATGTTTAAAATAATTATTTCTAGCTAAAAAAGTTGACAGTTTTCTTTCTGAGATATTACAATAATTTTTTTTCATTTCTCTTTGCTTTAAAAATAATTTTAATTATTGGTAATATTTACAATATACACTTTTTTAGATATTCTATCATTAATTAACGGTAAAAGAAAACGTTTTGTGACCTAACATGGTGTCCTTTCAAATAGGAAATCTATTCACAGAATAAAACAATTATAATTAAACTTCTTTAAATATGTATATCAAATAAAATGTTACTTGCATATAGTATATATAAAAAGTAGAATGTTGTTTTCTAAAAGTAGAATGTTGTTTTCATGCAAAAACATAAGCGAAAATGAAAATATGCATTCTATATCTTACCTGACCATCATCTATAGAAGGCAGGGTGGCATTGTGAAGATTGAGCAGGTCTTGTTCACTGAGTCCATGATGTCCTCCATGTACGAGAACGTCCGGCCTGCGGACAGCAGCATACGCAGGATCCCCTCTGCTCCTGACAGAGTCCGCGTAACTAGCGGAAAGGCCAGGGTGCATTCCCGTTTGCAAGGGGTGCAGCGGATCATCATCCGGCCGCCGGACATTATGCGACCTTTGAGTCGGAGGATGTAGCTGATGGTACTGATGTTGTGGGTGTTGGGCTGCCAGACTATTGAGATGTCCATAAGGATCAGCAGGATTGACCGCATGCGCTGCATGATGAAAGTCTAGTTGCTGTTGAGGTAGGTTGTAGGGGGGAGGGAAATAGGGAGGCTGAAAATCTGCCGATGTTGGAGTGTGCGTAAGACGTGGTGTACTGCTGAATGTAGCTGTAGAACCTACAGAACCAATACTTGTGATTGGACCAAGACTCGCCGCGTGACCACTGACCAAGTCACGTCGCTCCTGTAAAGTAATTAACAGTCAGTTCTGTATTTAGTTTCATTATATATACACTTTAAATAAAAACAAGTTTTTTAAAACATTGAAATAACACAATAGTTATTAATAATCAAATGTTATTTAATAATTTTATTAATACATTCTTGTATTAATAAAACAATATAGTTTTTCATAAAAATATTATATATTCAAATTACATTTTCTGCAGCCTAAGCCTTAAAGCGCAATTTGGAGTTTTTCTTTATAATTATGCAACAAAAGTGTTTCCTGGTGTATTTACTTCAGCTATATCATTTTTATGACATCATCAATATAATTAATTATTTTGAAACATGTATTTTTTCTAGACCAGTTTATGAGGGATTTATTTATTTTGTTATTAAAATTAAGGAATGATTATAAGATTTCTTTATTCATCAAAGATCAATTTTCATTATTTTATTTATATTTAACAATTTAATCTGACGTGAAGAATGACTATAATATTTTATTTGAACTCGATGATGATGCCTTAGTAATAAGTACAATAAAACTGGTATACTTTTAGTTTATAATTCCCCATATAATCAATTTAAATGTGACAAATCTGTAAAGTGAATTAATGATGTAGGTTGCACAATTAAAAATACTTGGAGATAAAGTGTTTAATTAAAATACATACGTGTTTTAAGACTTGCATCTAAATAACAAATTGTTGAATTTGAACTAATCAAAATCAATTTCCTACTCACAAAACGCTGCGTAAATTTCAAACTTATTATTATTTTTAATTTTTCGAAAATTCTTAATAATAGTTTAAGGATCAAAATTTTGGTATCTAAAAACCAAAAAAAAAAAAAAAAATGCTTTAAATGAACACAAAACTTTTGCAGTTTCAACGTTCTACTTTTATAAGATTTTAAAAATAAAACTTAATTAATTATATTAATATAAATTTGTAATTATTCTAATAAACAAATTGTTTTAATTCAAAACTTTGTACCACTAAGCTTTATTCAAAGATAAAGTAATTGAACACCAAATGATTATTAAGAATATTTCTTCAATTATAACCCAATTTTTTTTCACAAATAATGAAATCACAGTTTTTTACATTGCAGTGTTTGCATACCAATCATGTATTTCAATGAGACATATAAAGATATCAATATTCGAACTAAATACAATAATATAATTATGAAATGAAATATTAGATGACATTGACTAATGTTATATAATTTTTTAAATGGTTTAACTTCTTAGGTAATCTGTTTGAATATTATATAAATTCATATTCATAAATATATTAAAATATTCGTATTATTTCTCCCTCTTAAATTTTTTAAAATTTTTTTCAAAAAGATTGTTATGATGATAAGAAAAAATTTATTTACTAAAGAATTTCATGTTGGAATGTTGGTTTATGATGAAATGCCAATTCAGTTTGACTCGTTCTATAATTATGTTTAGTGAACGCTTGGTTTTGGCTATTACATGCTTTCGGTGGAACTGTCTTGTCATTTAGGTAAACATTCAAACTCCTCCATCACTAAAAATTCAACGACTTGTTGCTATATGATTTGGAGCATTTTCTCCCAAGTATACCCCATTTCTATTGGTGTGTTTAGGGAAGATTCATGTAGTTAAATCGTCGGCTATGGATCGAAAAGGAAAGGGAAAGACACACACATTGGCAATTATAGGAACTCTCCAACCGTTGCAAAATTCTGCAGCAAAGCTCTGGAGAGAGTTTACACTGTACGAAGGGAGCGCGTGTGTGGGAAAAGATTTTTCCGAATCATAATTTATTTATTTTTCACTGTCGTCGTCTTACGAATTCCGTATTGGTACAACGAACCGAGAGGAAGGATGAGCGGTGAGTGCGGCACGCACCATCTCACAAATATTTCCGATAAAGAAGAGAGATTTTTCAGAATTATAGGATTCATCTCGTTTAGTCGCTCGTGAAATCCTTCCTTAGCACAACCTCTTGTTTGATAAAGTGCGTCTCTCGCTCGTGAGTGCTGTACCTAAGCAACATTTTCTGAAGTCCACGAGAGCTTGACGAAGTATGATCTTTCACGGGAAATCAGACTTTATATGCTTCCTTTGTGTCATTGAAATATCTTGAAGATTGATACAGGAAGAAGTTTTATGTTGTGCTGATGTTCGTTTCGAAAACTTTCGCTAAGCACGAACACAAACTACCTTATGTTGACATTTCTCAAATAATAAATATAACATTTTTATCCGAGTTTATAATTTTTTCTTATAGTTCAGCATGAATCGTCTGATATAAATATTTTAGTATTATCATTTAAAAGTCACCAAAGTTATATAATTTTGAATAAAAATTTCGTATTCGAGATTGTAATTATACAAAATAATTCTACTTTATTTGAATGACTAAAATTTTTCAATTATTTGAGTAACTTAGTTAAATTAATAAGTTTTGATCTTTTTGATATCTTGGTAATTAATTCCATGTGTGATTTTTTCCACTTCAATAAGAATTAGCTATATTTTCGTTATATAACAATTCCTTCATGATTTCTCCAATCATGAGAAACTTCGACAATTAAATTGTATAATATTCTTTCAATGCAAAAAATATATAAATTAGCAGAAAGATTTTTTTCATGTTGTTGTGTTCCTGCAATTCTCATAACATAAAAAATACAAGAATAATGATTGTATATATTTTTAATAAATATCTAAATGCATCTTATATACTTTAATACTATTTAAATCCGTTTTTTTTAATATTTTTTACAGAAAATTTGATTTGAAAAAAGATATGAAGAGGACATATGTGTTTAGTTTTTTTTTATTCACTACAATATATTACAAAAATATTTAACCATTCAGATTTTTACAAACTGAATAATTTTATTTAAAAACAAACTGTGCAAATAAAAACTGGTCCAACGGTAACAATTTTGGAAGTGTATCCTAAATTCAGAAAGAAAGCTACTTTTTTAAAAAAAATATTAATCCTATTTTTGGAGTCATCATAGCTTTGTGGTAAAACATCACTTCACAGTGTGAAAAATCCTGAGTTTGATCCCAATAAATTTTAAAATTGAAGTCAATCACTATATATATATATATATATATATATATATATA